>JAJIBD010023188.1:0-266969 GCA_021461705.1 Cryptotis parvus | reverse complement strand
CATAAATTTCATCTTTTCTGACAGCCGCATAGTATTCCATAGTGTAGATGAACCACAGTTTCTTTAGCCAGTCCTCTGTTCTCAGGCATTTAGGTTGTTTCCAGATTCTAGCTATAGTGAATAGCGAGAGATGAACAAAGAAGTACAAAATAGTGTTTCTGCTATGTGTTTTTCGGTCTCTCGGGTATATTCCCAGGAGTGCTATTGCTGGATCAAATGGGAGCTCAATATCTAGCTTTTGGAGGAATGCCCATATTGTTTTCCAAAAGGGCTGGACCAGTCGGCACTCCCACCAGCAGTGGATGAGAGTCCCTTTTTCCCCACATCCACGCCAGCACCGGTTGTTCTTGCTGTTTTGGAAGTGTGCCAGTCTCTGTGGGGTGAGATGGTACCTCATTGTTGTTTTGATTTGCATCTCCCTGATGATTAAAGATGAAGAACACTTTTTCATATGCCTTTTGGCCATTCGAATTTCTTCTTTTTGGAAGCTTCTGTTCATTTCTTCTCCCCGTTTTTTGATGGGGTTGGCTGTTTTTTTCTTGTGGAGTGCTACCAGTGCCTGATATATCCTGGATATTAACCCTTTGTCAGATGGGTATTGGGTGAATATCCTTTACCACTCTGTGGATTGTCTTTGTATCTTGGTCACCGTGAAACTTTATTTTTAATTGACTGGGTTATGGGATCAAGATATTTGAGACTAAAGTTTAGAAAACTAGTGAGAGAAGTGAGACAATGTAACGTACCATTACCACCCAATATGTTCTTGTTAGGGGGGCTTTCTTTCTTTTTTTTCTTCTTCTTTTTTTTTTTTTTTTTGTTGCTCTTTGGGTCACACCCAGCAATGCTCAGGGGTTACTCCTGGCTCTGCACTCAGGAATTACTCCGGTGGTGCTCGGGGGACCATATGGGATGCCGGGGATTGAACCCTGGCGGTATGGGCGGCAGCGTGCATGGCAAACGCCTACACGCTGGGCTATCGCTTCGGCCCCAGGGCTTTCTTTTAAAAACTTCCGGAGACACCCAGTGCAGAAAAAGGTGTCTGACATGGTGAACACCACTGAAGGACAGAAACAACAGTGCGTTTCTCATGATGAGACGCCGACTCTGAGAGTTGTAAGATCATTGCACTGTGCCTGGGGGAGCCTGCTAGAGGCAGAGACCAACCTGGAAGCAGAGGTGGAGCCACATTCAAAGTATACAGATTCTGAAGGACTCTTCCTTATATACGTGTTTGCTCTCTTTCTCTGGCATAAAGTTTAAAAGGACTCATAATACTGAAGACTTCTAGATTTTGCTATTTCTCTTATCTGTTCTAAGAGTAGTTACAGTAGCAGATATAGTTATTAATATCACAGGTAATTTTGTTTTGTTTGGCATCACACATGGCAGTGCTCAGAGGTTACTCCTGTCGGTGCTTGGGTAACCTGTATGGAATGCCAGGGATTGAACCTGGATAAGCTGCTATGTGCAAGGCCAATGCGCTCCCCCTTTGTTATTGCTCTGGCCCTTATCAAAGGTAATTGTTTTTCTTTTTGGATCACACCTGGCAATGCTTAGAGGTTACTCCTGGCTGTGTACTCAGGACTTACTTCTGGTGGTGCCTTACTTCTGGTGGTGCTTGTGGGACCAGATAGGATGCTGGGGACCAAACCTGAGTCCTGCAATATCACAGGTCATTTTTAAATAAAAAAGTTTCCCTTGTACCTCCAAGCTATGTTTACATTTCTGTAGGATAAGTATCCTGGAATATGTTGTTGGTGGGATTGGAAACCTAACATGAAACAAATTTAGATGAATTAATGGAGAGGTAGTTGGCTAAATTCTTTCCCAGAACACCTTCACACATACTGACACAGGTTGACTCAGGAAGGAAACATGTGTTGTAGGATGACAGTGAAGAAAAATTATTGAACAATATTGTCATTACATGTGCTCTAGCTGTGAAGCACTCTCATACTTCACAAGATAGTGAATCTTGTTTTTCTTAGATATGCTTGTGATTCCAAAGGACCTTTCAATGAAGGCAATTGTGGTTTTAAAAAGTCCAGGAGGGGGCCGGGTGATAGCCCACCGGTAGGGTGTTTGCCTTGCACACTGCCTGCCCATGCCAGCCAGGTTTGATCCCGGCATCCCATATGGTCCCCGAGCACCGCCAGGAGTGATTCCTGAGTGCAGAGCCAGGAGAAACCCCTGAGCATTGCCGGGTATGACCCAAAAAAGCAAGGAAAAAAAAAAGTCCAGGAGGGGCCGAAGAGATAGTACAATGGGTAGGACACTTGGCCTTGCTTGTGGCCAACTGAGGTTTGATCACAGTCACCATAAAAAGTCCCCTAATTGCTGCCAGTAGTACTCCCTGAGTACTCCAAATATAGCCCATAAACCCCACTCCCCCGCCCTCACCACACACACAACCAAGAAAGAAAAAATAAAACCCAAACTTTACCCATTTTGTTTTATGGGAGACGAGATACCAGAGGTAAAGAGTTAACCTGAGTACAACTCCAGAACAAAATAAAAAGTAGTTGATTAAGCTCTTCCCCTATTGACTAGAACCTGATCTTTGGTGAACTCCCAGGAAACAAAAATAGTGTTGATTGATTGATTATGGTGAAAAGTAAAATATGGACCTGGGATGTAGCTTAGTGGTATGTGCTTTGCATGTTAGAGGATGTGGTGGGTCCCTATAACCCCAACCCTAAAGTAATCACAAAACCCTTCAGTTGAAGTTGTATCTGGAGAGAGAATTCTAAATACCTAATAGGTAGTGATAGCTTTGGGCTTCATTGAGCGTAATGATTCTAGATACGTCCTTTGTGGCAGCTCTTAGGGCTGTGCCTTTGGAGTTGCTAAGAGTTTCTGCCTCCTGTGGTACACAGTCTCACTGGGGAAGCCGTTCCCTCCCTGAATGGCTCTTCCTCTCTCTCCCTGATCTCCGGACTCTTCACCACCCCTTCTAAAGGGAACACCTAAAGCTCCTCTGCTGACAGTCTGTGTTTTGGGGAATGGTAATCTTTTAGCCTATGGTATCTTGTGAGCCTGATGTCTAGTTGAGCCCAAAGAAGGTTTTGCTGGAAAATGATGTGACACTTTCAAAAATTCATTGGGGAGCTGAGAGATAGTACAGTGGGTAGGTATCAATCCATGCTACCCCATATGATCCTCCTGAGCACCGCCAGGTGGGATTCCTAAGCACAGAGCCAGGAGTAAGCCCTGAGCTTCGCCAGGTATGACCGGAGTGAGGCTCTTGAGTAAAGAAATAGAGTGGGGTTTGCTTTACTGTACTCACCCTGCTGATAAAAAAGGAACATCTGGAACAGTCACTCACAAAGTTGTATTTGGGGCTAGAAAGGTGGCTCAAAGCACTGGGACAGAGGTTTTGCATGCAGCCACGTTTGAAAGGCCTAGGATGCAGGCTTTACGTGCAATGAGATTTTTAAAAATTTTTTTTTTTTTGGGGGTCACCCCAGCTATGCTCAGAGGTAGGATTCCTGGCTGTACACTCAGGAATTATTCTTGGTACCACCAGTGTTTCATGCCAGTTTGATCTCTGGCACCACATGGTCCCCAAACACTGCTGCCAGTATCTCTCAAGCACTGTACTATCAGCAGCTTTCGGTAGTGCTCAGATGGCCCCACCAAAGCAAAAAGCTATATAAAGAGTCATGCAGAATTATTAGTAATAGTCCAGTAACCCAGAAAGAGGCAGAGTAAAGAACAGAAAATCAAAGCAAATAGGTGACCAACTTACACCCAAATAGTTCAGTGATTACATTAGCTGAACTACACTGAAGAACTTTGCAGGGTGCATTTAAAAACATGACTCAGATACTATATGTGGAGTGGTCAATGCTAACTAGATGTGTTGTCATCATTTTGCCACATTGATGAGATAAATTATTGTGTTTTATACCTTAAAAGGTACCCAGTTACCTCAATTAAACTGAAAGAAAAAAAATCATGAAACCATGCCTTTACTATATGCTATCTGCTTGAAGGTCACTTTAAATGTAATAAGAGAAACAAAGTTACAAACAAATAAATGGGAAAAAAACTATAGTATGAGAAACATTAAGCCAAAGATTGCTGTGGCAGCTCCACTAACAGGAAATAAACTCACGAGCAAAGCAAAGTATCAGAGTATATTATATGACAGTAAAAGCTCCCTGGTGGGCCGGAGTGAATGGTACAGCAAGTAGAGGCACTTGACTTGCTGCGGCTGATCCAAGTCGATTCCCGGCACTCCATAGGGTCCCTGAGCCGCGTTTGGAATGATCCTTGAGTGAGAGACAGGGTAAGCCCTAAGCATAGTCTGGTGTGGCTCCCAAAACAAACCATAAAAAGGGGTTCGTTGACCAAGAAGACAGCAATCCCAAATGTGTATGCACCAAACAACAGAACTGCAAGATAAATGATGCAAAAACTGACAGAATGGAAGTGAGAAATAGAGGGTCACAGAGCGCCTGTCATTGGTCTTGAAGACCAGTTGTTATAAGCATGTTTAACTGGGGAAAGGATTATAGGACAAGGCAGGGGAGAGGGTTCTCATCCCAGACAAATCCCCATGAGGCAGGGGTGGCTCTCTGCTCTGCTGTGAAGTGTATTCCAGGTTCTTCTTGAGTGGTGTCAAAATTTGAGCACACACTTAGCCCAAGGTTTCAGAATAGTGGAAAAAGGCGGGTTTATTGAAGGAACGAGTGAGTCCCAATGAAGGCCATCAGAGGAGTCCATGAGGGCGTTGTCGTCTAGTGGGGTGTGGGTTCTCGTCGCAACAGTATTAATGCACCAATACACTATGATGGGAGATGCTGTGTTCTCTTAGGTGACACAACAGGGTAAAGTGTCCGGTAGCTCCAGATAAGATTTGAGGACATCTTACCACCCCACAGTGTGGCCCTGGGCATATTTTACTTTAGCTTTTAGCTACGACCTTAAAAACTGATACCTCCTTGAGTGTCTCAGAGAGAACTTAGGAATTATTGATGTTATAGTTGCCTCTGCCCGGAAAGGATTATTGGCATTTCTGGGTCAGAGATGATGTCACTAGCTCTGCCTGGGAACGAGGCCTTGTAATTTGCATTGTGCAAGAGAATTTAAGGTGACATAGTGGCAGTGTTTTGGTTTTTTTTTTTTTTTTTTTTTTTTTTTGGGGGAGGGGGGTCACACCCAGCGATGCTCAGGGGGTTACTCCTGGCTCTTCACTCAGGAATTACTCCTGGCGGTGCCTGGGGGGACCATATGGGATGCCGGTGACTGTCAGAAAGGCAGTCGCTGACGTTAGCTCAGGGCGTGTGTTTTTTGACATTTAGGCCATGTTCACATGGCTGCCTCCTAATCTGCTGAGGATGTGAAATGGATATGGCCGTCTGATTTTTGGGGGAATCAAGGGATCCTCTCTAAGTCACAGAAGTTTTTTGTGATTAAAGCCAATAGAAAACCATAGCTAATAGTGTAACACTCACAGATCCGTCCAGGCGCCTGATTTGTTGGAAGCCGCTTCTCTCTCTCAGTCGGTTATTGAAGCGGGACCTTCGGGAGCACACCGCTGAGAAAATCACCCTGAACGCTGGGAACACGTGCCTTCAGAGCCAAGCAGTCAAAGCATGTGATCATAAGCAGTGGATGAATATTCAGATTATTTCAGTCTTATATTCATTAAGGTCTGCATATTAAGTTAATTTGAGGAGCAGGAGAGGTGGTACAGCGGGTAGGGCGCTTGCCTTGCAGCCAACCTGGATTTGATTCCCAACATCCCATCTGGTCCCTGAGCGCCTCCAGGATAATTCCTGAGTGCAAGCCAGATATCACCCCTGAGCATCACAGGGTGCGGTGCTGGCTCTAACCTGTGCTGAGATTATTTTATTTATAAATAAATAAAGTAATTTTGGGTTAGTTTAAGTTCATGAGAATCATAGTGCTTCAAATAAAAATCTATTTTAAAAAATCTATATTATAAATATAGATTATAAATCTATAATCTATATTTATAATATAAAATATATCTTTTATATTTAAAAATTGGGTAGAATTGGACCCAGGCTAGAGCAAAAATGGTAGAGCACATGGTGAGATCTGCTGGGGGTGGCCCCTAGGTTTTTTGTTTGTTTACAGTGGTGCTGGAGATAGCTCAGAGGGGCTAGAACACAGACCTTCCACAGGAGTTGAATCCACAGAACCATGTGCAGGGGCTCTCCCAACCCCTGTCAGTACTATGGGGTGGTGGCACTGAGCCCCTCTGAGCCGATATGTCAGCACTATGGTATCCGGTATCCCCAAGAGTGCACCTTCAGTGCCCACACAGTGTTGAGGAGCCCAACCAGCTACAGTTACATCTGTATTTTACATGCTGTGAATTGTGGGGGAAATAGCTGTGTGACTGCTGAGAAAGAGGTGAGACTTTTTTAGCTTGTGTTGTCAAGGACTTGAGTCTAACCGAACTTCTGGGAAGCACCGGTGACCAGCCCTCCAGGTCGATGGAATGGCAGCAGAATCTAGCTCCCAAGCACAAGGCCTGTACATTTCTGCCAGAATAGCAACCCCTCCGGATAGGAATACTCAGAGGTATTGAATACGATGAATAAGACCCTTAGGCAAAGGCTAAGTCCATCCGCCTTTTCCTGAGGCAAATCATTTGTGAACTGGACAGTGTCGCAGTGCTCTTAAGAGATAGTGACTTTCATGCTTTTTGTTCTTGGAGTCTAGGGTCTTATGAGTAATCCTGCTGATTTATGTCTTTTCTATAAGTGGTCTGGTTTATGCATTTATTCAAGAAATATAGCAGTTTGGGTGGGAGGAGCCTCCGGACAGTGTGGGAACCTGGGGCAGCTCCTCTTTCTCAGCAGCAGAGGCCTGACAGGTTCTGGGGGTCGGCATGCAGTTGCAGGGGTCAGACTTGGGGCCCGAGCATGCACAGTGTGTGCCGCAACCGTCTGCCTGGCCCCGTTATTGAACACTTTATTTGTGACATTTGTGTGTGGAATTTGGGTTGCCTGCGAGCAAGCTGGAGCTATGCACATAGTTAATGTGAAGGAGCCAGACTGCCACAGAGTGGAGGAGACAGACAGACAGGAGTGACCTACGGGGGTTTAGTGGGTGGTAGGTTCCTGGGCTTCAGTCCTGCTTAGGGGCCTCAGAGACTGGACTTCACCTTAGAGGCCAAGATGCTGGCTGTTATCTGCTGCTGGTTGAGACTTATTCCTGGGGCATGAACTCCAGGGTACTTTTGTTTTTAGTTTTTGGTTTTCAGGCCACACCAGGCTGTGCTCAGAGCTTACTCCTGTCTCTGTGCTCAGGGATCACTCCTGGAAGGCTCAGGCAACCATTTTTGGGGTGCTGGGGATTGAACCCAGGTGACCTGTGTGCCAGGCAAGCTCCTAACCCACTGTCCTACCTCCTAACATATCTTTATGTATGTTTTTGGGCCACACTTGGCGGTACGCAGAGGCTCTGTGCTCGGAGATCAGTCCTGGCAGTGCTCTGGGGACCCTGTGATGGATCAAACCCAGGCCCCTACCATGCAAAACATATACTCACCTTTTTGATCTAATCCACCTGCCCTCTCCCTGGCACTATGGACCTGCCAACAAAGGACTTGCTTATGTGACCAGAAAATATCCATGGGCAGGAGGCTGTAAGAAATTGTTGCCTGCTCTGGGTGATTCCCTGGGTAGGCAGAGAGGACAGGGTTCCTTTTTTTTTTCTAGTCATGGCTTCTTACCTCTGTCCACGATTCATTTTACTTCCAACCAATTGGATCTTCAAGATGGCCTAAAGAATAGGCCCTGGTCACTACTTCCCCACAGCACAGTAACAGATAGGAGAATCTTAGAGCTCACAGGAGCAAGCAGCAGAGAGGCTTTGGAGTGGCTATTGCAAATAGAGACTTTCATCTCAGTCACTAAACATTGGGAGTTCCTGGATTCTGTCCCAAAAGCCCTCTTTGAAGTTCCTTTTTTTCTTAAAGTTGTAGTGGCAGATTGCCTGTACAGAAAGATCAGCTGAACCTTGGTGACGGGGAACGTTAAAGGTGTTTACCATAGTGTTTCCTATACCATTTCCCACAGGACTTCCTGTTGCAGCAGACCATGCTACGAGTGAAGGATCCTAAGAAGTCTCTGGACTTTTATACCAGAATTCTTGGAATGGCGTGAGTAAACTGCTTATTGGTTCTTGTCTTTCATTGTTGTTGTTGTTTGTTTATTTGGGGCCACACCTGACAGTAGGGGCTTACTTCTGACTCTGTGCTCAGGGATCACTCAGGGAACCATATGGGGTGCCAAGGATCAAATCGGTCAACCGTACAGGGCAAATGCCCTACCTGCTGGACTCTCACATCAGCGCCAGTGCTTGTGATTTTTAATACATCTCTTAGCAACTATAGGGAATGTTTTTTAAGTCTATAGAACATATACACATATAAATAATAAAGATTTTTTTTTTTTGCTCTTTGGGTCACACCAGCGATGCTCAGGGGTTTCTCCTGGCTCTGCACTCAGGAATCATTCCTGGCGGTGCCCGGGGACCATATGGGATTCGGGGATCGAACCCGGCGGGCATGGGCCAGCTGCGTGCAAGGCAAACAAACGCCCTACCCGCTGGGCTATTGCTCCGGGCCCCTTAAATAATAAAGATTTATATGTAGATATAAAGATGTGTAGATATAGATATAAAGATTTGAATATGAACTCAGTAGACATGAACAAGTTGACCTAAAGCTGCCACTTGCCCACTTTTATAGAATTTTTTTCCCTTTTCTTCTTTTTCTTTTCTTTTTTTTTTTTTTTTTTTTTGGGTCCCACCCGTATTGCTCAGGGGTTACTCCTGGCTCTGCACTCAGGAATTACTCCTGGTGGTACCATATGGGATGCCGGGGATCGAAACCGGGTTGGCTGTGTGTAAGGCAAACACCCTCCCCACTGTACTATTGCTCTGGCCCCTATAGAATGTTTCCTTTATTGAGCAGGTAATATCCACTGAACTTGTAATCCTTGAAGTATGTTTACCTGAATACATGAGGTTTTTGTTTTTGACACATAAAAAATACACTTAAGTGGTTTAATTTGCTGCCTAGATAACCTCCATTAGCTCTGAGAGAAAAATCCACGTCATGTGGTTTGTCTGTATCTAGGAGGTCTGATCTGTTTAGTAAAATTAAATGAAAAGTGTTAGCTTCCCGCCCAGACCTTTTACCCATACGTCACTGTATCACTGTCTTCCCATTCATCATCTATTTGCTCGAGGCAGGTACCAGTAACATCTCCATATGTCCTGTCTCATGCTAGTAGAGCCCAAAGGGCACCTGCTTGCTCCAGGAACATAAAGAGCCTCAAACCATTCCATCAGGTCATGGGAATGAGGTTATGATTGTTACTGGTATTTGACATATCAAATACAACACGGGTAGCTTGCCAGGGCTCTGCCATGCGGGTGACATATTCTTGTAGTCACCTCTAATCTCCAGCATTTATTAAGAACTACAATTCTACACTGAGAATTGTAGCACTTAACCTGAAGCTCGTTCTTCATCATGAGAAGTGTTTGGGCCCCACCTAGCACTGGCTCAGGGTTGGGGGTTTCTCAGGGGTGCCAGGGACTGAACCCAGGCCTCCTACAATGCAAAGCACGTGCTCCAGCCCTTTCCCAGACTCATGAGCCAAGCCCTTAAAGTGTCTTAATTACTGTTAATTATTTATCATTCCCAGAATAAAAGCAAATATACTGTCTACTTGCCTACCACAGAGTCCCCAACAATATTGGGGTTTGGCAGGATTCCCTGTGTGTGATCGGGGCTGACAGCCATTGCCATATGTGTTCCCTCTTCCCCCCCACCCCAAGGAACAGAGCCACAGCTTGTTGGTGGCAGTTTAATTCAAGTGAAGTCTGCTAGTTATAGAGACATGAAGGGTACGGGTTGGGGGTTACAAATAGATGATTGGATTTTAACCCTAAAACAGTGAACAGATGTAAAGCCCCTTCCTTGGGGGGACAGTCCACTAGCAGACTCCCCCAGGGACAGAATTCTGCTCTGGGGCTATAGGCCCACCCAGAATAAGTGTGGAATCCCATTTAATATTTCTTTCTTCTTTACTGGTAATCCAGACAAATAATATTGATGCAGGTGGGCCTCACGGGTGGCTTATGTGAGGCGGAAGGGGAGAGAGATGGTCGTTTTCTCCCCCAGCCGCCTCTGCCACCCAGGACCTGCTGGGCAGGCTTAGGACTGATAAAATCTGTGATGAGCCCCTGCGGCGTGGGCCTGAGTCCCATCAGCCCTACAAGATGGCCGTCAAGCCGCACCTGATGTCCGCTTGATCTCTAGGCACGGGAGTTGATCCCCACCACCCGAGATTTCTCAGGGAGCCACGGACTCAGGCTGGAGCGAGGATTGCTCTTTGCAGGAAAGGAAAGTCAGTCCTAGGCCTTACTCAGGGTTGCCTCAGGATTCTTGTCTTCCCTCACAGAAAAAAATTTTCAGGAGTCAACGAGCAGTGAAGTAAAATAGGTTTTATTAAGGATGTTTTTAGAGAACTGAAGGGAGGAGAGGGAAAGTAAGAAAGAGAGTACACATCTCAAGAGGGGAGATGTGGCAACACACATGCTCGGGCAACACATGTGCTCGGCCACGTGGGCTCAGGAAGCATGTGTGTCCATGCAGCATGTGCACCGTCCTTTTTGTCAGGACGGCTTTTATAGATTTCTCCCCAAGTTACTCCCATATGGGGCTTCAACCTAGGTTGCTAGGGCCGTTGCCAAAGGGAGTAGACTTTGGGAGTGGTCTTCTTTGAAAATCTCCTTCTCTTGACCTCTGTTCCTGCTGGATCTTCTGTCCTGGAATGTAGCCAGATTAAGGGCTGGGCAGAGAAAGGTTGATCCAGCTCCCTCAGGATCTGTTGTTGGTTAATGGGTCTTATCAGGTCTTGGTTCCTGGTTCCAAAAGGTGACTTTGGACAGACTTAGGGCAAGAATTCATTTGCTATGTGAGGGACCCCCCCTGTCTGTCTGCCTACAACAATATTAATTTCTTCATAATATCTTCTAATCATTTTGTATGAACATAGTAAGAGATATAGACTTTTATCTATACCCTGGATTAAGTTTAAAATGGTCTCTTTGGACTCATGGTAAAGGGTTGCTTTTCCTGGGGACATCTTGTTATATATTCCAAACTACAATCCTCTGGCCAGGTAACTTTTTCCTAACCCCAACAGGGTCCTCAATCAGCTGCTTATTTTTGGGTGCGTGACAGAGTTTGTTCCATGGCCGTGCTCTTTTTTACACTTATGGCACTTAGCCTGTCCCATGTTGGAGGCCAAGGTAGCTTACTCACAGCTTGCCCTGAGTCCATCCAAGTCCCACTATGGGACCCTCCTTTTTGGGGTGTAAGGAACTAAGGTCAATCTAAGGGCAATTGAGATTTAAGACAGGTAAATAAATACAAAGGACACCGGGAGTAAATACATCAGTTAACTCCCATATTACAAAAGTGTAGCATTAACTGTCTTCCTGTATCTAGACATTGCACTAACATAGAAGTTGCAAAGGATATAAAGGAAAGAGAAAAGCATCATTTTACTTACAATGCAAAAACCATAGTCTCAGAAGGCTAACTGCAAATCCACAGTGCCTGAGTAGGAGACAACTGTGACCAACAGGTAGAGAGAAGAGCACAAAGGAGAGGCCAAGTGGGTGCCCCCATTAGCACTGGAATGGTGCAATTCAATTAACTTAAGCTCCCTGCAGGAGGGGAAATGACCATGTCAAACCTGAAATGCTTGAAGATTACTTTATCCAATCTTCACCATAGACTTAGGAGATAAGTTAATAGTCCCAGGTTATAGTTGAAGGAAGTAGCCAGAGCTGAAAGACAATGAAGTTACTTACCTCAGTTCCACAGTGGGCACATGTTGACCTTAATTATGTTTGGCTGCTTTCTGTGGTGCTTGCTGGCTACTTCCAGCTCTGGGAGAAGGATCCACACAGTGGCAGGGCTTCAATTTGGGTCTCCTGCATGCAAAGCATGCACTCAGGAACTATCTCTACTTCTTGGGCCAAGTTGACCTTATTTTTAAAAAATACCACCCCACCCCCACCCCAGGGTTAAACTTGACCTTTTATCAAAAGATCTGCTCTTCTGAGCCAAATAGATTAAAAACAAGTCATTTTTTCCCGTTCCCATTTGCTGGATTTGACCATTAATTCAGTAGGTGCAGATATAAATTTTCACAATTGGAGTTTTTGAGGCGTTTAATGCTTTGTTAAAAATACTTGAGAGGGGCCGCACGATAACACAGCAGGGAGGGCGTTTGCCTTGCATACCAACAAGCCAGGTTTGATCCCAGCATCCCATATGGTCCTACGACCACCAGGAGGTAATTCCTGGGCGGAGAGCCATGAGCATCTTGCTGGGTGTGAACCCCAGAAAATACATTAGAGGACCAGAGTGATAGTACAGCGGGTAGGGTATTTGCCTTGCACACTGCCCACCTGGGTTCAATCCTCTGCATCCATATGGTTCCCGAGCACCGCCAAGAGTAATTCCTGAGTGCAGAGATGGGAGTAAGCCCTGGGCATCGCTGGGTGTGACCCAAAAAAAAAAAAAAAAATTAGGAGTGCTCGTTTCAGCAGCACATAAGCTAGAAGTGAAGCGACATAGAGAAAGATGTATAAATTTGCGAAGCATTCTGAATTTTTTCTTTCAGTAGCAGTATTGTCAATCATAGTGCCTTAAAGGGAAAAAGAAAAGGGAGAAAAGTGCCTATCATAGAGGCAGGCCAGAGTAGGGGGAGGGAAATTAGGGACATTGTTGGAGCAGCTGGTGTCAGAACATTGTGCAGCTTAAAACTCAATCATAAACAAACTTGAAACTTGGTAATTCAATACATTTTTTTTAAAAAACTTTTTTTAAATACATTAAAGTGAATCTCATTTATGATGACTCAGCCCATGGGCCTCTTGTGCCAGGCATACCATGCAGCAATCATAATTTATTTATTTATTTATTTATTTATTTATTTTGCTTTGGGTCACACCCGGCAATGCTCAGGGGTTTCTACTGGATCTGCACTCAGGAATCACTCCTGGCGGTGCTCGGGGGAACCATATGGGATGCCGGGGATCAAACCCAGGCGGCATGGGCGGCCCTGTGCAAGGCAAACGCCCTACCCGCTGGGCTATCGCTCCGGCCCCAGCAATCATAATTTAAATGTTTGTAATATAATTCTAGAAACACTGTCTTTACTGTGCTTCTGCCATTCCCCTTTTTGCTTTTTTTTTGGTTTTTGGTTTTGGGGCCACACCTGGTGGCGCTCAGTCTTAGTTCTGACTCTGTGCTCAGAGATCATTTTGGCAGGCTCGGGGGACCATGCGGAGATCAAACCTGGGTTGGCTATGTGTAAGACAAGCACCATAATCTCTATTTTACCACTTTGGCTCCTTGTTGTTCCCTCTTGATTATGACTCAAGGTCATCTTTGAGCATTTAATCTTCAGTAATCTCCCAAAAAATTGAATAAATCCCCATCTCCACCAGACCATGCAAAATAAACTTATACTATTTTTTTTTAATATTTTATTACACCGCCATGTGATATACAATTACAAAGATGTTCATGTTTGGGTTTCCGTCATACAGTGTTCCAGCACCCATCCCTCCACCAGTGCCCATTTCCCACCACCAATGTCCCCACTTCCCTCCCCCTCCCCTAGCCTGCCTCTATGGCAAGTTCTTTATCTCTTCTCTCTCTCTCTCTTCTCTCTTCTCTTACACATTGTGGATTGCAATACATACATTTAGAGATCATCATGTATATCTTTTTTTCCTATATTCAATGCTCAGTTCTAGGCTGGTATTATCACTTTTTGACAAATATTAGCACACTGTTCCCTTCTCTGTCTTACCTAACCACTGATTCCCCACATGTTTGTGGTAGATTCCACCTTTTTTTTTTTTTTAATTGAAAGATGCTCATGTAGAGTTTTTGGTTCTACAGTGTTCCAACACGCACCCTCCGCCCAAACCCATCTCCCATCACCAATGTCCCCACCTCCCTCCCCCTCCCGCACCTCAACCACTTGGCGGGTTCTGTATATCATTTCTTTCCTCTTTTATATCTCCTTCCCAACAAACTTTCCTGCTCTTCGTGGAATGCAGTGCATTAAAAGACATTACTGTTTCACTATTTTAGTGGACCCGCGCGGCCGGCCGCGTGACCTGGGCTCAAACTGGCTTTGCTCTGTTGATCTGGTCGTGAGGGCAGTTTCCCAGCGTCCGGACAGCAAAAAATGGTGGCTAGTGTGATGGGCGAGTCTCATCCGGCTGCTTCCGGGACCCCCCAGAGGCGACGGGCCCACTCCCAAAACCCATCTGTCCTCCTCGGGGGTTCCATGGTCAGCTAGGCCCGGCACGAGCCGAGCGCCAGCCTCCCCAGCCGTCCCGTGAGGCCCTGTATGCTGGCCTCGCGTGCAGCTCCCGGCAGGACCACCAGGCTCGACAAGATGGAGGGGAAGGGACGACCACGCCTCCATCTGATGACTTCCCAGTGATTCCCGCCTCTTGGAGCCGCCTACCTGGGCTCGAACTGGCTTTTGCTCTGTTGATCTGGTCGTGAGGCAGTTTCCCCAGCGTCCGGACAGCAAAAATGGTGGCTAGTGTGATGGGCGAGTCTCATCCGGCTGCTTCCGGGACCCCCAGAGGCGACGGGCCCACTCCCAAAACCCATCTGTCCTCCTCGGGGTTCCATGGTCAGCCTCAAACTTATACTATTTAAACTCACTGTATAGGCCCCAAACTTCAAGTTTCCTTTCTTTTTTGTTTTGGGGGGGGTGAGGGTTTGTGGGGCAGTGCTCAGAACTTATTCCCTGACTCTCTGTATCACTGTCTTCCCGTTCATCATCGATTTGCTCGAGCGGGCCCCAGTAACATCTCCATATGTCCTGTCTCATGCTAGTAGAGCCCAAGGCATCTGCTTGCTCCAGGAACATAAAGAGCCTCAATCCATTCCGGAATGAGGTCTATAATTGTTACTGGTATTTGGCATATATATCAAATACAACACGGGTAGCTTGCCAGGCTCTGCCGTGCAGGTAGCATACTCTTGTAGTCATCTCTAAGTCCAGCATTTATTGATGAACTGCACGGTCGCTTGCGGCCGCGCCAAAGCGCTGATAGGCTGGGTTTGCTGGGTGGGAGGTCTGACAAGAGAGAAGTCCGGATGTGTAAAATGGAGGCCCTCATGGAGTAGGGGGGTCGTCTGGCTTTGTTACGAGGCTCTGCTGGGATGGTGGGCCAGGGGCTAGAACCCACCATTCCTCCCGGGGCGCCTTGTGAGCGGCTGGTCACAGGGGAGAGCCAGTAGCAGCTCTGCCCCATGTCTGCGAGTCTCTATACTGACTCTATACTGGAATTACTCCTCGCTGTGCTAGGGAGACCATATTTGGATGCCTGAGATTGAACCTGGGTCAGTGTGTGCAAGGCAAGCACGCTACCCCCAGTGCTATTTCTCTAGCCCCTCCGTTGACCTGTATGCAGCATATGACAAACTTTTATTGCTTTATTTGTCTACTCAGCCACACCTGGCTGTGCTCAGGGCTCACTCCTGGCTCTGTGCTCGGGGATCTCCAGGGAGGACTCAGAGTACAGTACGTCGTGCCAGGATTGAACCCAGGTCAGTTTCCTGCAGGACAAGTGCCTTGCCAGCTGTATTATCTCTCCAGCCCAGCGTCTGATTCTCTTTACCACCTCATTGTTGACATCTGCAACCTACTCTTCTGTGATTTAATGCCCTCCCGTTTGTACCACCCTTGTTCAATTTCTTTTCTTAAGAGTTTTAGAATAATAGGAACTTAGTAAAGTCATGTTCTAAAACTCAGAGGTCTGAAAGGATTGTCAGGAAGCGCTGTAATGTTTAAATCTAAATTTTCTTTTAATTATGCCTTTTTCCATTTGTGAACAAGTATCATAATTATAACTAAATTGCATTATATTTGAAAAAATGAACTGTAAGGGCTTGCTTTCAAAAATGCTATTCCACACAAGTATTTTAGATGAGTTTGTTTTTAGTAAGATTGTTTTCTCCATTAGTTTTTCAGTTTTTTTTTATATTAAAATAACCTTACTGCTTAATGCTCTTCTTCATTATAGAACTTGACTATTGCCTTGTTGATCTTGATATTAATCAGTCTGTGTGTTATTCCTATTTGTTTTTCAATATCAGGCTTCTCCAAAAATTAGATTTTCCCACTATGAAATTTTCACTCTACTTCTTGGCTTATGAGGATAAAAAACGACATCCCCAAAGAAAAGGATGAGAAATTAGCATGGGTATTCTCCAGAAAAGCCACACTTGAACTGACCCAGTAAGTATCAGCTTGAAATATTTGCTTATTTTTTTTATTCCTTTGCTGCTGTTGTTGTGACGGGTTTAGACAAACACACTCACACACCCGGCTGATGTGGCTGGTTTCACGTGCTTTCAGCTATTCTTACTCTGATGCTCACTGGGCTCCTGTTAGCTGAGGGGTGCACGCAGCACATTCTATTGTAGTGCTCACGTAGGGTTGCTGTGGTGGCCACATAGGCTCGAGGTGCACACCTGCTTGTGTATCTTTGGTTGTGCTGCTTGCTGGCTCTCACACTTTCGTTACAGTATACACACATACTGCCTGCCATGGTGCTCCAGGGATCCACACGCCCACTGTGGCACCAGGACTTCTCCAGGCACATGTGGGTGGCACTGGACTGAGCTCACAGCCTGGCCTCTGGCTGGTACTTGATCACTTGATCACTTGAATACCGTTATTCATTGATTTGCTCGGCGGCGCCAGTAACATTTCCATTGGACCCTATCACGTGCCAATGTAGCCCAATGGCATCTGGTTGATTCAGGAATATGAAGAGCCTCAAACCATTCCTTCAGGGTCTTTACAAGGGAAGTCTGACCATCTTGTAGGTGGGCGGCCGCGTGATCTTTTGGCATCCCGTGGGATCCAAGTGCCATTTGACAGAGTCATTCCCCAGGTCCATATCTAAATTTTCCTTTTTATATACAGTGTATAATTTCAATTTTTTAAAACTTTGCTTCCCTAGTTATCAACTAAATTAAAACTAGGTCTACCTAATCACTTTGTATTTGTAATAATATGTCTGGATTTTTTTATGTATTTTCTTTTGCCTTTGCATCATTTTTGTGGTGTATATAGGACAAGTGAGATCACTTGACCTTTTACAGAGAGAATATAAAGACTGAAATTGCAAGACATTTGCCAGACTGAAGCTAGAAACTGTTTCTGACACCCAACTAAGGTTTGCATAATTTCAGCGTGCAGGAAAAGTTCAGTGTGTGGTGGAGCAGGTCCACTGACTGAAACAACTGTAGAATGAGACATAGACTGGGATCTTATCTCTGACGATTGCTCAGCTTCCCTCAATGAGTTGTGGCGCCTCTCTGGATGCTGTCTCGTTTCAGAATGAAGATCCTCAGTTCCAGCTGGTGGAGCTGATTTGAAATTTTGGTAAAGCATTTGACACAGCAGGGTCTGCAGCGGTATACAGTGGGTAGGGCGCTTGCCTTGCATGCAGCCAGCCCAGGTTCAATCCCCAGCATCCCATTTGGTCCCATGAGTACCACAAGGTCTAGTCCAAAAACAAACATGCCCTCCCCCAAAAAAGCATTTCGTACAACAAATAATAGTTTCTATTGTCATCTTTTTTTTTATTAATTCAATGTATTACTATCAAAGATGTCTGTGTGTGTATCTGTGTATGCTTGTGTGGTGCCAGAAATGGAACTGAGGACCTCAAACATGCAAGGCAAAGCACTCTACTGCTGAGCTACAGCCCCAGAGAGTTTGATTTTTTAAGTAGGGGCCACCCCCGGTAATACTAGCCCTGCAACATGGGCTGATGGTTTGCTACAGCCAAAGATTTTGGATGTGGTACTTGATATTTGATGTGGTAAGAACAGGACCATACTGAATGTAGGCAAAGGGATAAACATGGAAACATGGTAACCCCTAAATGTATGGATGGCAAGCCATAATGTGTAAAAAGGAAGGAGGGAAGAGAGAGGGGAGGGAGGAGGGAGAGAGAGAGAGAGAGAGAGAGAGAGAGAGAGAGAGAGAGAGAGAGAGAGAGAGAGAGGTGCCTGCTATAGAGCCAGGCTTGGGGAGGGAGGAGGGGAATCTGGGGACATTGGAGTTGGGAAATGTGCACTGGTGGAGGGATGGGTGCTGCAACATGTATGACTGAAACCCAATCTTGAACAGCTTTGTAAATGTGAATCTCATGGTAGTATAATACATTTTTTGAAAAAGAAGAGTGTTGCTAGGAGTGCCTTATTGCTTGAATTATTGCCCGGCCCTTATTATTCTTCTTCCTCAGATAGCAGTTTGACTTTTCTCCTTAGTTGAGTTAAAATTGTACTAAGTATGTGAAATTGCGGATCTAGATGCCTGGTGAGATTTTGGTGGCAGGTTGTTGAAACTTTCTTTTTTTCAGAATGTATGTTCAGCAGGTCACCTGTGGTTGTGCTTTACCTCCTTCTACAGCAATTGGGGCACTGAAGATGATGAGAGCCAGAGTTACCACAATGGCAATTCGGACCCTCGAGGATTTGGTATGGTCGTCTGTGTGTATGTAACATATGTAGATTTGGTTGATTTTTTGCATTGTGAGCTTAAGATTACACCTAAAGCCTTCAATATAACTAATTTATTAGGGGTACTGTTATTTTTGTGTGTTATAAAAGTAATTTTGTTTAGGAGTTAATAGCAGTGTTTTTATATTTTATTTGGAAGGGGCATATCTGGGCTCCTTATGGAATTCATTCCGGGTCTGTCTCCTGCCAAGCCCTCCAGCCCCCTGAGCTATCACTCTAGCTCTGGCGTTTGAAATGCTGCAGTCTAAGCATTACATTTATTCTTATAGTTTTTTTTTTTTTTTTTCCTTTTTTGGGTCACACCCGGCAATGCTCAGGGGTTTCTCCTGGCTCTGCACTCAGGAATTACTCCCGGTGGTGCTCGGGGGACCATATGGGATGCCGGGGGATCGAACCTGGGCCGACATGGACCGGCCACATGCAAGGCAAACACCCTACCTGCTGGGCTATCGCTCCGGCCCCTATTCTTATACTTGTAGTGTTTTAGTCTTAGTTGTGATTTTGTATGTCTGTTTGTTTAAGTTTTGGGGGGCACACCTAGCAATGTTCAAGGGTTACTCCTGGCTTTGTACTCAGGAATCACTCCTGGTGTCCAGGGAACCCTATAGGATGCCGGGAGTCAAACTCGGTTGACCATGTGCAAGACAAGCAATGTACTTCGCTGGACTGTCTCCAGCTCCCAATGTTTAGTGTCAGGATTACATTTTTAATTTAAAAATAAATAAAATTTTGATGACTATCATTACCTGTTTCTTCTGGCATTCACATGTTGGTCCGATCTAAAATCTCAGTCAAAATGATAATATTCGAGGTTTGAATTAGATGCTAGATAGTGTTTGTAAGAAACATCTTTAGTATGAGGAAGTGATTATTCTGTTTTGGGTGTAGGGTTGAGGTTCCCAGCTTGTTTTACTTTCTACCCACGTTAAGAAAAAACATTCTCTGTGTCTCTCCAGGAAAAAACCTTATTTAAAGAAATAAAAGTTTCTCTGGACATTGAACTCCTTATGTGTCCACATCCAGATTTCCTTCACTTTTTTTCAATTGTACTCTTTTCCTCCAAATTTATTAGATAGATTTTTCTTTGTAACTTCTTTTGTAACTCATTTCCCATCCAATCCCCTGATCATAAATATTAAATTAAAAATTGAAAGCTTTTTTTTTTTTTTTTTGTTTTTTGGGTCACACCCGGTGATGCTCAGGGGTTACTCCTGGCTCTGCACTCAGGAATTACTCCTGGCGGTGCTTGGGCGACCATATGGGATGCCGGGGATCGAACCCGGGCCCGCATGGGCCGGCCGCATGCAAGGCAAACACCCTACCCGCTGGGCTATCACTCCAGCCCTGAAAGCATATATCTTACATGCATGAGATCCAGCCGCAGACAGCCGCAAGGCTGCTTGCGACCACGCCGTTCATCAATAAATGCTCGAGTCTTGAGATGGCTAGAAGATTACTCCACCCGCACGGCAGAGCCTGGCAAGCTACCCGTGTCGTATTTGATATGCCAAATACCAGTAACAGATGGAATGGTTTGAGGCTCTTTATGTTCCTGGAGTGGGAAGATGCCCTTGGGCTATCTTGCATGTGACAGGACATATTGAGATGTTACTGGTGCCCACTCGAGTAATCGATGATTTACAGGAAGTCAAGTGATCAAGTGAAGTGAATAAACAAAAAACCACCTCAATTTCATCCAAAGCTGTTGTTCCAATGTGTGTCATTCCTGCCCTCCCTACCAATCATTTCAGCACCCTCGTGGTGGTTGTCTCATCCGCTTTAGGAAACACTGTTGCAGGGTGCCCTTAACAGATTGGACCAAGTGTGTGAACCTCTTTTAGGCATAATTTAAATAGGTTATGATTCAGACTAATAAGAAATTTTATGCTTATTCTTTCAAACTTAAGATTCTTATTCTTATTAATGTAATGCTGCTTTTGAGCTAATTCTGAAATGAGTTTTGGAATCCACTTGTAATTTCTGCCCTCTCTCCACCTCGCACTGGTTATGGTCCCCTAAGGTCACATTGGAATTGCTGTTCCTGATGTACAAGGTGCTTGTAAAAGATTTGAGGAGCTGGGAGTCAAATTTGTCAAGAAACCCGATGATGGTAAGTCTGTTGCGTGTTTTCTGCGGGCCTCTCAAGGTTGCCTAACATTTCCTTAAGTACTCATAGAGGATAAACTGGCTCATTGGGCCCTCGTGGCTGCAAGTTAACTGGAGGAAGTCTACTCCACTAGCTTAGGACAGAAGGGATGTTACAGGGGCAATGCCTGGGTATTTAGGCAGTGAGAACAGAAGTTTGCTTCAAGGGGATGAGACTGGCACTGTCTCTCACTGAGACCTCACAACATTTTCTCATTGGCCACCAACCTTCACCATCTTCAGTGACTCTAGCTAGGCCCAAATAAGTTCCTTATAAAAGGATACTGAATTGTATCAAACCATTACCTGGTACTTGTGTGTGTGTGTGTGTGTGTCTGTGTGTGTGTCTGTGTGTGTGTGTCGTGTCTGTGTGTCGTGTCTGTTATCTGTATAGGTGGGGCACACCGGGAAATGGTCAGGGGTTATTCCTGGCTCTCCACTTAGGGGTTACTCCTAGCTGTGCTTGGGGGACCAAATGGGGAGCTGGGGATCAAACCCTGGTCAGCCACGTGTAAGGTGAGCACCATACTTGCTTATCTGGTACCCTGTCATCCTTCTAAAACTGGTATACTCCTGGTATATTCCCAGGAGTGGTATGGCTGGTTCAAATGGGAGCTCAATTTCTAGGTTTTGGAGGAATGTCACTATTGTTTTCCAAAGCGGCTATACCAGTTGACATTCTCACCAACAATGGATGAGAGTCCCTTTCTCCCGGCATTCAAAACACAATAAAAATTTTAAAACTTTTTGAAACCAACTTAATTTTCTCAAAGGCTACAATTTAACTCAGTTACTTTAACATACATTCTAACACTATTTAATTCAAAAAGTCGATTACAGTTATTTATTATTACTTTTATTTATTCTTCATTTAATAAAATGGAAAGGGAAGCAGACTTCAAGTTGCTAATATTTTAAAGTGGCCCAGTTAGCATGGGGGCTGAAATAAATCATAAAAAGTCCTGCAGGCGGGACTCACCAGGTCGGAATCACCAGGATTTCATCAGATGGAGCTAGGGGTCGGCCCTTCCCCTCTCCATTTTGTTTGAGCCTGGTAACCCATCCAGGAGCTGCCCTGGGGTGACCAGCCATAGCATGCAGAGCCTCAGACGCAGCTGGGGTAGCTGGAACTCGGCTCTCCCCTGGCTCAGCTGACCATGGGGCCCCAGGAGGACAGATGGGTTTTGGGAGTGGGCCCATCACCTCTGGGGGTCCCAGAAGCAGCCGGATGAGACTCACCCACCACATTAGCCGCCATTTTCACTGTCCGGATGCTGACCATGAGGCCCCTAAGTTGCATGTCCACTTGCAGCCATGCTGTCCTCCTAGTGGAAACAGTTATGTCTTTTAATGTACTGCATTCTACAATGTGTAGGAAAGGTAGGCAGGAGGGGAGAGATAGAGAGGAGAGAAAAGACATACAGAACCCGCCAAGTAGTTGGGGTGTGGGAGGGGGGAGGGAGGTGGGGACACTGGTGATGGGAGATGGGTTCAGGTGGAGGGATGGGTGTTGGAACACTGTAGAACCAAAATTCGAGCATGAGCATATTGCAATTGTATGTCTAAGCGTGGTGTAATAAAATTTTTAAAAAAATTTTTAAAAGTCCTGCAGGAGGCCAGATAGTCCAGCAGGTAGGGTGTTTGCCTTGCATGCAGCCAACCTGGGTTCAATCCCTGGCATCCCCTGTGGTTCCCTTGAGCACCACCAGGGAGTAATTCCTGAGCAAAGAGCCAGGAGTAACCCCTGAGCATTGCCGGGTGTGACCCAAGAAGCAAAATTAAAAAAAGGCATGTAGACATGATGTAGGGGCTAAACTTTTTCCTTTAGATATTCACTATCTGGGTGGTCTTAATCCAGTCAGCATCATCAGCAACAAAAATGAGCTTTAACAAAATGATTTTGATTAAAATGCAAATTGTGGGTTCAGAGCAATAGTACAGTGGGGAGGGTGTTTGCCTTGCATGTGGCTGACCCAGTTTTGGTCCCCAGCATCTCATATGATCCCCTAAGCACCGCCAGAAGTAGTTCTTGAGTGCAGAGCCAGGAGTAAGCACTGAGCATTGTCAGGTGTCACCTAAAAAACCAAAAATAAATAAAATAAAATGCAAATTTTTAATGAAAAATATTGCAAAAACATTTTGAGGTCATCTCTGTCATTTTAATAATGAACATCATTTCCTTTCACAGGTAAAATGAAAGGTCTGGCATTTGTTCAAGATCCCGATGGCTACTGGATCGAAATCTTGAATCCTAACAAAATGGTCACTATTGTTTAGTTGTGTGAGAATATTACTTGGAGAGTCAAGCAAGGACACTGGGAGGTGAAAAGGAAAAACAAGGCAATGCACTAAATTCAGAAAACAGAAGCATCAAGAAGGGATGATGGTGGTCCCAACTCCACATAGATATTCTGCGTCCATTTCCCCTTTCTGTTCCAGCGTGGTTTTCACCTAGCTCTTTTGTTTGAAAGTACTTCATTGTCTTAAAGTCCTTGAATGTAATTGTGTAACTGCTTTTGGGGATGAGAATTAGGAGAATTCCCTTCAGAGGCTGTATTTTCCTTCCTATCCCTTAAATATGATTTCTGTACAAGTCTGCCTTTGAATTATCATCTTAAAAAAAAATATTTAAAATGTTTTTCTTCTGGTTACCTTCTGGGGTTTCAGAAATAACTCTGCACAATGGAAAGTAAAGAACACAGAACAAAATGAAACTTCCCATGTACTTCAAATAGCATAAAGTGTTTATCTTACAAAAAAGAGAACAGTACTCAAGGGAACAATTTAGAATCATGCAGACAAGGATGATGATAAAAGAAACTAATTTCTTCTTACTTGACAAAGTCCTTTCAGAGTTCAAGGACTAACCTTTGTCTTGGTGAGAGGAGCGATATGCCGTTTCCTGGGCATGCAGGCACTGCTCTCTGCCCCGTGCTTGACGTCACTGAGGCCTCCCAGCTGTCCTCTGGAATTACATGTAAAATAACTTTAAAGGAAGGCAATATAAGTAGTTCCAAAGGCTCAGATAGATAGCATCATTTTTATAATTTAGATTGTACCTCAAAAATTAGTCCCTCACAGGACTTCCTCCACTGCCTTTTACTGCTGGAGCTTGAGCATTCTCCACCTGTAGGCATGAGAGCCACTGAAGAAAGTATCCCCAGAGAGAGTTTGTCCCCTCAGCTGCTCTGGGGATACCTGGTTACTTTGTGAATAGTGTCACTGGTGAAGAGTCCCTACTCCAAGGTCATCCACATCTCAGCCATCATTTAGATAGAATAAGGCATTCAATGGTAACTTAGTTATCCGAGTTAGCTCATCGACCTTCTCTATCCTAATTAAGATGTGACGGGTTTGGAAACAGAAGACTGAACATCTTTGATTTTCTGATATGAAGGCAGTGTCCCTGCTAGCAGCACTATATGTTTCTGTTCTGAGTGGAATGGATTTGTATGAGCAATTCAAATACAGAGCAGGGTTTAAACACTGAAGACCAATAAAATTTAAATAAGACCCTGTTAAATTTACTTCTGTCCAGCATGATCTTTCTTTCGAAAACAACAGGCCATTAAAAAAAAGCTGCCAGAAAAGAGCCGGGGCGATAGCCCAGCGGGCAGGGGCGTTTGTCTGTGCCGGCCCGGGTTCGATCCCCGGCATCCCATATGGTCCCCCGAGCACTGCCAGGAGTAATTCCTGAGTGCAGAGCCAGGAGTAGCCCCTGAGCATTGCCGGGTGTGAAGCAGTTACCCACACCCCAAAAAAAAAAAAAAAAGCTGCCAGCAAAAATTTGGAAGGTGTTTACCTAGTCATTCTGAATTTGGAATAGTTGTAATTCTATATGTTATTCAAAGCAGGTAGTTTCCATGGGCAATCAAGTGTGGGAAAGGTAGGGAGAGGAAAGTAAAGAAGGAATAAAGGATTATGGTAGATAATAATTGCTTTGAGGGAAAAAAGCCAATATCAAAAGTCGGGGAAGGAATGAAGGGCCAATTTCACAGTTTAGTACTAGGATTATCCTTTGGATTATTAGATTCTTACATTATCACGTAAATCTTTTTCTAGGGAAAGAAGCCTTGCAAAATAAAACTTGCCAAAAACAGCGCTATTTTAGTTCTTAAATTCATTGCCATATACACTGGAAAAAAAATGTATCACCTCACCTTGCCAAGGATTAAGACAGTTCTAACTGGCTTCTCTGCACAGCATGCAGTAGGATACTACCTTGCATATGCAAGGTCCTGGGCTCAATCTCCAGAATCATGTAATCCCTGGAGTGACCCCAAAGTATGAGCCAGAAGTAGCCCATGAGTATCACTAGGTGTTGCTGTCTCACATACAAAAAAAAAATACAACTTTTTGTAACACGCACTTTAGGGGTGTACCCAAAAGAAAAGTTCTGGAATAGAAAGACAGGGCATAAAAGTATCCATTACCCTGGTTCCTCCTGTCCTTATCAGAACTTTAGTTTTGGGCTAATAGTACTTGTGATCAGAAATACCTACCATGAGGGTTATGTATAAACTAATAATACTGAGAAAGAATTAAAAAAAAAACTTTGATGTTTAAGTGTTTTGATCTTTCCTAAGGCTCTTTAACAGAATTAACTCAGGTTTCAGTGAGAACTGGGTCACTTGCCTCATTCTGAATGCTGGCAAAGGGATGTAAACTACTCTGACTTAACAAGGTGATGGATCATATTCACTCCGGTTGCGGGTGAGGGTGAGCACTAGATCAAAACTGAGACTACCTGAAGGAGGAGCAATTAAGAATTGGTGAGTGGAAATCTAGAGAAACTGACAGGATGAATTGAAATACTAAGAACCTAGTTGAGGGGCCGGGCGATAGTCCAGCAGGGAGGGCGTTGCCTTGCACACGGTCAACCCGGATTTGATCCCTGGCATCCCATATGGTCCCCCAAACACGGCCAGGAGTAATTCCTGAGTGCAAAGCCAGGAGTGACCCCTGAGTATTGCTGAGTGTGGACCCCCCAAAAAAAAAAAAAAAACCTAGTTGATTCAGGGTGCATAAGGCATTAGAAGTTTCCTGCTCAGCAAGCGCTTAGTGTAAGATTGTGTTTCTCAAATCAAACATAAGGGACGTTATTATATAATGAAAACCTTTCTAACAGGTATCATCTTAAAAGGAAATTCCTATATTATCAATGTCATACACCTTTTAAAAATAAAATGAAGTAAAGAAAAGGAAATAAAGTGAATTTGTAATACTACATGAGACTATTTTATGTAAATATCCACATACTACTGCACTAGCAGACACTGAAGTTATCCAGTGCTGCTGCTTAAGAACGATCACAATCACGATCTTCCCGTTGATCATCTATTTGCTAGAGCGGGCACCAGTAATATCTCCATATGTCCTGTCTCATGCCAGTAGAGCCAAGGGCATCGGCTTGCTACAGGAACATAAAGAGCCTCAAACCATTATATTAGGTCACCGGAATGACCTAATATAATTGTTACTGGAATTTGGCATATCAAATACAACACGAGAAGCTTGCCAGGCTTGCCGAGCGGGAGGCAAACTCTTTTAAACACCTCCAAATAAAGCATTTAGTGATGAACAGCGCGGCCGCGCAAGTGGGGCTGTGATGGGCTGGTCTGCTGGGTGGAGTTCTGACGAGAGGGAAGTCCAAATGTGGAAAATGGCGGTGCCCGTGGAGTGAGGGGGGTGGTCTGGCTTGTGAGGCTCTGCCGAGGTGGTGGGCCAGGGCTAGAACCCGCCATGCCTCCCGACTGCCTCATGAACGACTGTGCACATGGGACTCACCCATGATAAAATGTCTTTGTATAAGTCAGATTTTTTTTTTTTTGGGTCACACCTAGCAATGCTCAGGGGTTACTCCTGGCTCTGCACTCAGGAATCACTTCTGGCGATACTCGGGGGACCATATGGGATGCCGGGGATTGAACCTGGGTCGGCAGTGCAAGGCAAACACCCTACCCACTCTTCTATTGTTCCAACCCCTAATTTTATTAGTAAATTTATTATTATTGGGGCCGGAGCAATAGTCCAGCGGGTTGGGCGTTTGCCTTGCATGCGGTAGGCCCATGCTGGCCCAGGTTTGATCCCCGGGATCCCATATGTCCCCCCGAGCACCGCCAAGAGTGGTTCCTGAGTGCAGAGCCAGGAGAAACCCCTGAGCATTGCGGGTGTGACAAAATAAATAAATAAATAAATAAAATTATTATTATTATTGGGTCACACCCTGAGCACCACTGGGTGTAACCCAAAAAATTAGTAATTAGATAGTCTCTACCCTCCTTTGGTTTTACATTGACTACTAACTACATAAAACTGGTTATAAATTTTGGGTTTGCTATGTAGACAATGATAATCCTCAGAAACTACTCTCTGAAGCCTTTGGCTAAGATCAAGTGTAGTGTGTGTGTGCTTAAGAATGAACAAAGTAAAATGGCTCAATAGTTAAAACTATGTTTTTCTCTCTTTTGGGGGGGGGTGAAGGTAGGATTTTGGCCACACCTACCAGTATCTGGTTCTGAGCTCAGGGTTGACTCCTTGTAGTGCAGGAGGTGGGTGATGGGAGTCATATGTGGTGCATGGGATTGAACTCGAATGACTACAAGCAAGGTAAGAGTGCTATACCTGCCATACTCCACCCAAAATTATTTTGTTTTCATTTATTTTTTAATTGAATCACCTTACACAGTTACAAAGTTGTTCGTGATTGGTTTCAGTCATACAATGTTTCAACACCTGTCCCTTCACCAGTGCACATTTCCCACCACCAGTGTCCCAGTTTCACTCCCTGCCACCCACCCCCCCATCCCTCGCTGCCTCTATGGCTCTCTCACTCTCTTGCTCTCCCTCATTTGGGCATTATGGCTTGCCATACAGACACTGAAAGGAAATGCATATTCCTGTACCTCCTTTCAGCACTCAGTTCTTGTCCAGAGTAGTCATTTCCAACTATCATTGTCAGAGTGATCCCCTGCTCCATCCTAAATGCCCAATGCAACCCCCCCCCACACACACACACACACATGCTTGGGCAAGCTTCCAACCGTGGGTCAGTCCTCCTAGCCCTTTTTTTCTATGCTTAGATATTAGTCCCATGCTATGTTTTTATATTCTACAAATGAGTGCAGCCTTTCTGCCTGTCCGTCTCCTGACTCTTCAGCATGAAACTCACCATGTCCATCATTTATAAGCAAATTTCATGACTTTTTTTTTTCCTGGTGGCTGCATAGTATTCCATTGTGTAGATGTACCATAGCTTCTTTATCCAGTCATCTTTTCTTGGGCACTTAGTTTATTTCCAGATTCTGGTTATTGTGAATAGTGCTGCAACGAACATATAGGTGTGGTTTTGGGCCTCCAGTGTATAGACCAGTGGCTGTCGCTAAGTGGTAAGTGGTACTGCGGGGTCCTATGGAAGCTCAATTTCTAGGGATTTGAGGAATGCCCATATTGTTCTCTAAAAAGGGCTGGACCAGTCAACATTTCCATTAATAATGAATGAGATTCCCTTTGTCTCTACTTTACCACCAGCACTGGTTGTTCTTTTGGATGTGTGCCAGTCTCTGCGGCCTGAGATGATATCTATCTCATTGATGTTTTGATTTGCATCTCTCTCATGATTAGTAATATAGAGAATTTTTTCATGTGCCTTTTGGCCATGAATTTGAATTTCTTTGAGGGAATTTTTGTTCATTTCCTCTCCCCATGTTGAATGTGGTTGAATATCAACATGTATCTTTGATATTAATCCCTTATCAGATGGGTATTAGGTAAATAATTTTACATATTCTGTGATTTATCTGTTTTGATTGCTGTTTCTTTTGAGGTATGGAAGCTTTTTTTATTTAATGTAGTCCCATTTGTTTATCTTTGCTTTCACTTGCTTGATCAGTGGTGTTTCATCTTTGAAGATGACTTTAGCTTCAGTGTCATGGAGGGTTCTGCCCACGTTTTCCTCCATGTACCTTACTGTTTCAGGTCTGATATTGAGGTTTTTGATCTATTTTGATTTGAGTTTTGTGCCTAAGGTTAGACAGAGGTCTGAATTGGGTTGTTATTTTTTTTTTTGCATGTGGCCACCCACTTCCCAGCACCACTTATTCAAGAGGCTTTCCTTGTTCCACTTCATATTTCTTGTTCTTTATTAAAGATTTGGTGATCATATATTTGAGGGTCTGTGTCAGGATATTCAGATCTGTTCCATTTGTCTGCAGGTCTGTCTGTATTCCAATACCATGCTGTTTTAATACTTTTTGTAATACAGTTGATGTTGGGGAAGGTGATGATTCCCATATAAAGTTAATTTACCCTGGAAATCAACCTAAGTTGAGTCGATAACAAAAATGTGGTATATATATTCACAAAAGCTACTATGCAGCTTCAGGGAAGGATGAAAGCATGCAATTTGCTGCAACTTTGGTGAAACTGGAGTATATCATATTAAGTGAAGTAAGTCAGAAGAAGGACAAATACTGAGTGATATCACTTATCTCTGGTATGTAGAATAGCATGATGAGATAGTACAAAGGTATCAAAAGGGAGATACTTATATACCTCTGACCAGAGATTACAGGAGTGAGGTTAGAGAGGACAGGGGGAGAAGTAAGAAGACGTAGTTGGGAGTTAACAGTTAACAGGGGCAGTGGCTTTGGTACATCGATGATATAAGTCTGATATATGTATATATATATATATATATGTATATATATGCATACACATATATATACATGTATGCATACACACACATATATATGCGTGATGCAGGAATATCCTGTCGGGTCGGAGGCGCAGAGATGAGACACCAGGAACACGATGTATATCCGTTAATATTTTTAATGATCCCCAGCCAGAGGGGCAGCAGTTCTCATCATGGCAGCTGACTAACCGCAGCTAACTGACTTTAGCTGACTACCCTGAGCTCGCTGACCTGAGCTCACTCACTTGGACTAACTCATTTTACTCACTGACTTGAGCTGACTGACTGACTGACTGACCCCTCCACACAGACCCCAACTCCCCCTTATCCCTTATCCCTCAAAGGGCAATACAGCTTAAAGTTTGCATGGTTTACATTACAAAGACAGTTCACATTCATTGAATAGGACTTAGGAATAATAGGAAGGAGATAACCAGGAACCAAAAACCTGCAGGGGTGCTATCTAGGTAAGATGAGATGAACAAAAGAACGCATTACAGTTGCTAATGCAGCCTTCCGGACTAGCCCATGATGGCAAGGACATGTCAGACAGAAGAACAAGAAAAACCTGTTTTTTTGCCTAACTTTAAGCATCGTCCATTAGACTCCATCTTGGGCTAGTTATAGCCAACAGGGAAATGTGCACAGAAATGACCTAGGATAGCCTTGTCTGGGTACCTGCAGCTTGATTAACAGTCTCACTAGGGATTTCTACATACTAACTCTATTGGAGACAGTCTGCGGAAGTCCCTGTGTATCTGTTAACAGGCAGTATCCATCAGACCTTCCTTCGCATATCCTTAGATCTACCTTCTGCCAACATATGCGTGTCTAAATCACAGACCCAACAATACTGAAAGCATGAGATACAAACTACAACACCAAACTTAAAAATGTGGCTTTCAAGATGACAGACTGGGACTGGAGAGATAGCACAGTGGGTAGGGCGTTTGCCTTACATGTGGCCAAACTGGGTTCGATCCTCGGCATCCCGTATGGTCTCCTGAGCACTGCCAGGAGTAATACCTCAGTGCAGAGCCAGGAGTAACCCCTGAGCATAGCTGGGTGTGACCCAAAAAAGAAAAAACTGACAGGCTGGGGTGAATGGGGACAGATGGGGTGGGAGGGCATCTGGGAATACTGGTAAAAGGAAATCGAAATTGTGGAACTGGTATTGGTATTCCTGAAACTGAACTATAAATAACTTTGTGCCTTAATTGAAAAGATAAATAATATACCAAACAAGTAACAGTATGTCTTTATTTCCTAATGGCTTATATCCGGCTATTTTTATTGCATAATGTTGGTGTAAACAGCATAATGTGGGCCGGAGCGATAGCCCAGCGGGTAGGGCGTTTGCCTTGCACGCGGCCGGCCCATGCCGGCCCGGGTTCGATCCCCGGCATCCCATATGGTCCCCCGAGCACCGCCAGGAGTAATTTCTGAGTGCAGAGCCAGGAGTAACCCCTGAGCGTCACGCGGTGTGACCCAAAAAGCAAAAATAAATAAATAAATAAATAAATAAACAGCATGATGGGGAGCAGACAATACTAAGCGTTCTCATAGAACAAGAAGTCGGTAATACAAATAGGGATCCTGGGGCGGGAGCGATAGCCCAGCGGGTAGGGCATTTGCCTTGCACACCGCCGGCCTGCGCCAGCCCCGGTTCAATCCCGGCATCCCATATGGCCTCCTGAGCACTGCCAGGAGTAATTCCTGAGTGCAGAGCCAGGAGTAACCCCCTGAGCGTCGCCGGTGTGACCCAAAAAGCAAAAAAAGAAAAAACCATAGGGATCCTGTACTGAGAGCATTGCAATCCTTGGGGACAAAGCACAAAACCAGGGCACAAGAGCAAAGCATAAAGTCAACAAGAGTATATATTATAAGACAAACTCACTACCCTTTGGCCTTTTAGGAGCAAGTTATAGCACCTGAAGAACTTGCCTAAGTTAGTGGTTTTCAAAATTTGATGTGTATCAGAATTATACTCCTGGCTTTGAGCTCAGGGATCTCCCCTGCCAGGCTCAGGGAACCGTAAGGGATGCTGGGGATCGAACCCAGATTGGCTGCATGCTAGGCAACTTCTGTACTATTGCTCTGTCCCCAGGAAAAGAATTTCCAATAAGTTTGCAGATGCTGGTGATGTTGTCAGTCATTTGAGGACTCAATATTCTCTATGCATCTGCAGGTTTAATTTTGTGCACTCACTACAAAATCTATTCAGCAGCCCTCTATGATATCCCTTATTGTTTTGTTTGCTGCCTTACTCACAGTAATTAAAATGCATGCCTCTTAGCTCCCCCTGCCACCACCTTTTAAAAAAAGACAAATGAAGTCTCTATTCTGAGCATTCCTTGTCTATCCATTCCTTTGAAGATCAGGAATCTGTCCCTTGCTGTGTTTTTCATTCACACTAATTTTCGTTCCTTGAACTTGACATGCAAGACCTGTTTCACTGTGAACATTTTCTCCGACATTCTCAGTGCTTTGTTTGAATTGTTATGTCTGTTCACTACAGTTTCCAGAATCTTTGCTGAGTCTCAATGTGGTACGTGGGGCCAGAGCGATAGTCCAGCAGGTAGGGCGTTTGCCTTGCACGCGGCCAGCCCATGACAGCCCTGGTTCGATCCCTGGCATCCCCTATGGTCCCTTGAGCACCGCCAGGGGTAATTCCTGAGCGAAGAGCCAGGAGTAACCCGTGAGCATCGCCAGGTGTGACCCAAAAAGCAAAAAAAAAAAAAAAAAAATCAATGTGGTATGTGTGGTGGAGACCAGACAGTGAGGAATTAATAAATGAACTTCACAAGATTGTTTCATAATCTTTTATGTATGTATAAAATGCATATATATAAATATTTATGTAAATGCAACATACAAACTCAGCAGTGGGGATTCCTGACCAGATAGTTTGTTGGCACATACTTTCATAACATCTGGAAGGTGCGCCAAACACAGCTGGGCAGAGGTGAGGTTTGACTAATTCAGTAGCAACAGAGGCCAACACCTAATTCTGAAGGAGCCTCTGGGGTTGGCACAGCTTTCAGTGATGTCATTGGTTGAGGCAAAGGTGATAGGGCTTAGCCATTGATACCTGTATGGAAAGTCTATGTCCCGGGAGGGAAACTAAGTTAGGAAAGACAGCTCCTGAAGGTCAAGGAAAATTCCTAGAGACAGTTGTGACATATGAAGCAACTGGAGGAACACAAGCATTGTGGTTCTAAGAGGGAGCTGTTAGGGGAAATGTCCCATAGTCGTGTAAGTCTATCCCTCTGACTTCATGGACCCACTGACTTGATATAATATATTTAGTTCTTTGAGAACCATTTCTCTGGGATTCTGACTGGTTTCTTTTCCTAGGTGCTGGAAAGATTGGCAGAAGAAAGGTAACATGGTACTAGCCATCATTTTTTCACTGACTCTTGACAAATGTGGGGGTTAAGAAGCCTTATTGTGGGTACACTGAAAGATGGTGTATAATATCATCATCTTGGCTCCCCCCAAATCTGAACTGCTAATCATCTGCAGTTCACTATAGTCTTACTGACAATTTGTTTTTTTTTTTTTTTTTTTGGTTTTGGCTTTTTTGGGTCACATCTGGTGGTGCTCAGGGGTTATTCCTGGCTCTAGAAATCCTGGAGGCACTCAGGGGACCATATAGATGCTGGTTATTGAACGATCTATCCTCTGTACTATCACTCTGGTTCTAACACCTGTTTTCTATGTGATATTTATTATAAGTATTATTTCAATAAAATAATCCAAGGAAAATGAAGTGCTATTAATACATTAAAATAAAATTTATTAAAGTACATTTTTCAGAACTGTACTACATTGATATCTCACATTTGTCTATTTACAAGAAAATATAACTGAATTTGTGAAGTTCAAACTTGTTTTGTTAAAGGGTCAACTATTCTGCAGTTGGTTCTGTGACCACAAGATATTGATATTCTCTTTCCTCTGTTGCCGTTATCTAGACTCCCTTCATTCCCGGCTAGTACCTTCTTTAGCCTACCTCAGTGGTTTCCGAAGTGGGCAATACTGCCCTCTGGGGGGCAATGGAATAATCCAGATTAGCAGTCCTGGCTACTAAATGGGTGGAATTTTCTGTTTAAATTATTCACTTAAAGGTGGCAAATTTGGGGCCAGACTGATAGCACAGAGGGTAGGGCATTTGCTTGCACGCAGCCTACCTGGGTTCGATCCCGGCATCCCATATGGTCCCCCGAGCACCGCCAGGAGTAGTTCCTGAGCAACGAGCCAGGAGTAACCCCTGAGCATCGCTGGTGTGACCCATGACCCAAAAAAAAAAAAAAAAAAAAAAAGAAAGAAAAATGATAGCAAATTTGCAGAGGGGTACTGAGTGATATCTTTTCTGGAAAGGGAGAATAGACCAAATAAGTTTAAAAACTCCTATTCCAGATGGTTGATGAAGTGAGCCCTTCTACACCATGTTTCTTTATCTAGCTAGGGTTGCTGCCCATTTCTATTCATCATCAAAACTGAACATGAGAGGGCACATGGATGTGAAACATCTTCCTAGCATCTTTGATACTGTAGGAACAGAACTACTTCTGAGTGATCAGGATCCTTACTCTAGCCAGATGATGGCATGACAACCCTTTCCACCAAAGAACAGGGCAACAACCACAGCTTGAAAATTGATAGGACCCCTGTGGGGGAACGCCGCCGGGGTCCCCGACAGTGTCAGGACAGAAGTTCTCTTCTACCTCTGAGGACGCCGGGAGAACAGATGAAAACTCACGAGTCCGGTGCAGTTCCAAAATGCTTTTAATAGTACAAAAGCTCTTCCACATCAATCCAATATAATGAACAAACTTTAGCTCTGGTCCGAACTTAGACCATACAAAAGAGCCTAAGTCTCCCACCAAAGAGAGAGGATCTCACCCGAGCTGAGTACTACCCAGAAGAAGGAGCAAAAGGCCAAAGAGCAAAAAACCAAAAGCCAAAGGCCGAAAGCTAAAAAGGCCCAAAAGGTAAAAGTGAAGGGGCCTCAAGTCAGCCCCTTATATACACCAAAGTAATCCAATCGGGAGGGGCATGTCAACAAAGAACTCTAAACAGAGTGTAGTGCCACACCCTATTGCAGGTATAAACAAAGATTATGCCAAGGACTAAGGAGATTATCTCTTATGTAAAACACTGGAGAGAGAGAGGGCTGATATAAAGTAATACATCTTAACTTCATGAGCTTCATGTAATCTAGATGGTACCCACAAGGTCCTTCTTGTTATTATCTGCACCAGGGTGATTCTGAGTATCTTGTTCTCCTGTACTGAAAGGGTCACACTTGCCTGCTTAGAGCAAACTAGTATGATCCTTCCTATAGTCTTCCTATAGTCTCAACGTAGCCAGGGTGGTAGTCTCCTGGTAAATTCTAACTGTCCCACGTTGGGTGCAGTGGGTATAAAGAGGAGCTGTGCCCAATCTAGAAAACATAGAAGTCTTAGTAGATGTATAAGTCAGAAGTTATTCAATCAAGGTGACTTCTGTAACTGCCACACCCTCTAGCAGTGTTTACATAGAAGAGAGATCTCATTAGAATGAACATTGGCTTAAATAAGATTAAGCTGGGAGTGGGCAAAACAACAAAACTCCCAGAACAGCTAAATCTGTCCTCCAATAACCCCCAATTTACAAAAAAAAAAAAAATAATAATAAAAGAAAGAAATTCCTATTGAAGTTCCAATGACCATTTCACTTTCAGAAATAAATGTATACTAAAATTCCCTTGAGTACACACAAATCACAAGGGAATTCAAATGGTCAAAATAATGTTGAAAAATAGTGGGTTAGAGATAGTATAGGGGTTAAGATTCTAGTTTTCCATGCAACTGCCCCCATTTGGTTCCTGGTACCGTGTGTGGTTCCTCAGCACAGCCAGAATAAAGCCTGAGAACCACTGGTATGGCCAAAAAAAACCTAAAATAAAAATGTTAAGAGGGCCCAGTTCATTATTTGAAAACTTACTACAAAGCCATAGTAATCAGAACAATGTGTATTGCAAAAATAGCATACAATTAACAAAACAGAATGGTAAAACCTTCATATATCTATTTTAATGGTATTTGACAAGAGTAGCAGGACTATTCAGTAGAAAAAGCAATGATGTTTTCATCAAACAGTGCTAAGAAAAGTGGGTATCCACATGTAAAAGAGTGAAGCTAGACTGAGACGGTCCTGCGATGTCCAGGTCTCCTGGTGCATCAGGGACCAAGAGTCGTTATCCCGGCTAATGGACAGAAGAATGAATCAACAGACTGGATAACCAGTGATGACTTTATTGAAATCAACCAGTTATGATATAGGGAAAGAAAAACTGTGCTCCGTGAAGAGTGGGGACAAAGAATGGGAAACAAACAATGCAATAAATGATTAACACAGGGAAGTAAAGCACAAAAGGAGAAATTAAACATAAGCACGGGGAACTGGGAGTACCCCTGTGGAACTGGGTGTGCCTCGGAAGCACTGCATGGTGTTACAATGGTAGCACGGTGACAGGTCTACTCAATTATAAGATCTCTGCAAGGGTTTGGACAACACACAACCAAGCCTGAGCTGCTTGTAACATGGAAGGGCAAATGATTCAGCAAATTCTGTGAACTGATCTGCAGAAATTGCAAATTATGGGGATATGGCATCCCTTTTTGTTTTTCCCCCATCTCTGGAGCCGTGTCCCCAAAGCCATCTTGCCTCGAGGCAAGATGAGTAACCCCAGAGGATTACTCAACTTGGTGGCTCCAGTCAGGGGCCCAGTTCAGGAACAGTGCTAGCAGGGATTCCAACACTAGACTTTTACCCTGGTTCAAGCTATTTGGAAAACAGTATGGATGCTTCTCAGAAAATGAAGAACCAGCAACCCGACTTCTTTGCATCTACTCCAAAACTCTTTTCAGAAAATAAATTTGCACTTCTTTGTTCATTGCAAAATTATTAACAATAGCCAACATCTAGAAATAATCCAAATATCCAAGACCATATGACTGAATAAAGAAACCGTGATATATAGATATATGTGTATATGTTGATATATATCAAATATATAATATATATTTGATATATATCAATAGATTAATATATCTATCTACATACATATGCAATGGAATACTACTTGACTATAAGAAAATCATTCAATTTGTTGCTATGTGAATGGATCTGGAGAATACATGGATGATTTCAGTGAAGTAACTTAGAAGAAGTGACACATATAGCGATTCCTCTAAAATGTGAAGTAAAAGGAAGTATAGTAAGGAAATAACAAATGGTGAAAAGCAACAGAACCTGAGACCTCGTCTACAGAACTGAGCTTATCGGGATGGGGGAGGCCTCTCGAGTGAGGAGGGCCCTCTGAGGAGAATATGATGTTGGAACATTGTATTAAACCATATTGTTAACAGTATTTAAATAATGGTGCCTACAATAAATTACAATATATTTTAAATGATTTTAATTCAACAACAAAAGCAATCTTGCTGCAAAAAAATTTATCAAAATTTTAAAAGCCTTTTCCCGAAGAGAATATTCAGATGGTCAATAAGCACACAAAAAAAAAAAATTAGTCACTGGGAAAATGTAAATCAAAATGAAATGCCACCCATTTTTGATTAAAAAAAAAAAAAAAAAGGGGCCGGAGCGATAGCCCAGCGGGTAGGGCGTTTGCCTTGCCTTGGCTGGCCTGTGCCGGCCCTGGGTTCGATCCCCGGCATCCCATATGGTCCTCCGAGCACCGCCAGGAGTAATTCCTGAGTGCAGAGCCAGGAGAAACCCCTGAGCATTGCCGGGTGTGACCCAAAAAGCAAAAAAAAAAAAAAAATGAAATGCCATCCCATCTTTTGATGACTTAATCAGAAACAAATAAAAGCCCAAACAGAAAATAAATACTGGTGATGTGAAGAAATTAGAACATGTGTATTGCTGGTGGAAATAAATATGGAATAGTACAACTGCTGTGGAGAGCAGTATGAGTTCAGGAAATTAAGAACAAGATAACGACTGCCAAAAATATCCACTCTAATTCTCTGGAGCCTGGAAATGTTACCCAATATGGAAAAGGGTCATTGCTCATGTCCTGTTTGGGATTCTGAAATAAGGTTATGAGGTTATCCTGGATTATAAGTGTGTTGGCCTCAAATGCATAAATGTAGGGAGAAGAGGAGTTGGTAGAGAGAAGGAAAAGGCAATGAAACAATGTTAGCAGAGAGTGGGGAAACACAGGCAGACAGGAATCCAGAAAGCCAACAGAAGCTGGAGAAGTTTCCCTCCAAAGCCTCTAGAGAGTGCTACACACCAATTACCACACAGTGAAACTGATTTTTTTTTTTTTTTTTTTTTGGGTCACACCCGGCTATGCTCAGGGGTTACTCCTGGCTCTTCGCTCAGGAATTACTCCTGTTGGTGCTCGGGGACCATATGGGATGCCGGGATCGAACCTGGATCAGCTGCATGCAAGGCAAACGCCCTACCCGCTGTGCTATAGCTCCAGCCCAGGGAAACTGATTTTGACTTGTGTTCTCCAAAGTCTGAGAGATATATGGGTGTTTTAAGCCACTAATTTTGTGCTGCTGTAATTTGTTTCAGAATTAAAACTCATATATGAGTCAGGTGTTTTCTTTAATTTTTTTTTACAAATGACACTAATTTCCTTTACACTGCTTTTTTTTTATATAAATAATGAGGTGGTTTTCTTTTTCTGCAATTAGTTTTTCTTCTCAATGATATATCCATAGTCTTCATGTCAATATAAATAGGATCCATTCTTCATAAAAATATTTCATAGTATGAATATTTCTGAATTAACCATTCCTCTATGGATGCCAGTCTTATAGCAAACAGTACAACAGTACTGGGGTAGACATCTGTGTGTGTGTGTGTGTGTAAGAGAGAGAGAGAGAGAGAGAGAGAGAGGATAACAGACTCATAACATGCTTTAATATTAAGACAGACATGGGGCAGAGCTGCTACTGGCTCTCCCTGTGCCCAGCCGCTCATGAGGCGCCCGGGAGGGATGGTAGGTTCTAGCCCTGGCCCGCCACCCCAGCAGAGCCTCACCACAAGCCAGACAACCCCCCCCACTCCATGAGGACCTCCATTTTCCACATCTGGACTTCCCCCTCATCAGAACTCCACCCAGCAGACCGGCCTATTACAGCCCGGCTCGCGCTGCCAGCCACGTGGTTCATCAATAAATGCTGGATTTTGAGATGACTACAAGAGTATGCTACCTGCACGGCAGAGCCTGGCAAGCTACCCGTGTTGTATTTGATATGCCAGATACCAGTAACAATTTTAGACCTCATTCCCATGACCTGATGGAATGGTTTGAGGCTCTTTATGTTCCTGGAGCAAGCAGGTGCCCTTGGGCTCTACTTGCATGAGACAGGTCATATGGAGATGTTACTGGTGCCCGCTCGGAGCAAATCGATGATGAATGGGAAGACAGTGATACAGTGATTAAGACTTAATATAAGTACATTTTAAATTTTAGTAGTTGCAGACTACTTTCCAAGAATGTTGCTATCACTTGTATCACTTGTCTTCCCATTTTTCATCGATTTCCTAAAGTGGGCACCAGTAACATCTCCATAACGCCCTGTCACTTGCTAGTGTAGCCCAAGGACATCTGCTCACTCCAGGAACACGAAGAGTCTCAGATCATTCCCTTCAGGTCATGGGAATAAGGTCTATAATTGTTACTGGTTTTGGGCATATCAAATATGACATGGGCAGCTTGCCAGGCTCTGCTGTGCGGTGGTATACTCTCAGTAGTAGGCTCTCATCTCATGCATTTACAGATGAACTGAAACGGGAGAGATCGGCTTTTCTCTTGGGCGGAGCTCTGACAAGCTGTGGGGTCCAGATGTTGAAAATGGCAGGCCTCATGGTGTGGGGGTTCCTCTGGCTTCTTGTGAGGCTCTGTTGGGATGGCGGGCCAGGGCTAGAACTCGCCTTCCCTCCCAGGCACCTCATGATCAGCTAAGAACAGGGAGAGCCGGTAGCAGCTCTGCCTTGATATTGCTAACAATTCATAATCAAATCTTTTGAATATTTTTCAGAACAAAGTTGAGCATTTTTCATCATTTTTTGGCAGTTTGCTTTTTCTATCTTAATTGTTGTTTAGAGACTTTGCTACTTTTCATCTTTGGATGATCTTCCCTAACCCTTGCTCTGTTAAATATTATAGAAATAAGTCTCCAATCTTTCAGTCTTTTTATTTGTTTTAGGGTCAGTGTTATGGTGGTGCTCAGGGATCACACAGGAGGGTTCAGGGGACCATATAGGGGTGCTGGGGACTAAACCTGAGTCAGCCCATTTAAGGCAAATGCACTAGCCACTGCACCATCATTCTGGATGTCTTTGATTTTATTCTCTTATAATATGAAAGAATTTTTCATGTCCACTCATATCTATTAGTGATTGGAGAATTTATAACATTCTCCACATGCAGAAATTCAAAAGATCATCAGAGATTACTTTGAGAATCTGTAAGTCACAAAACAAGAAAAACTTAGAGAAAATGGATAGATTTCTAGATTCCTATAACCTCCTAAGGCTGAACCAAGAAGATTTGGAATACCTGAACAAGCCCATCACTATTGAGTAAATTAAAACAGTAATCAAAGTCGTCCCAAACACAAAATCCCAGGTCCGGATGGATTTACTAGTGAATTCTTCCAAGCCTTTAAAGAGGAACTATTGACAGTCCTCTTCAAGCTTTTCTAGAAAATTGAAGAAACAGAAACACTCCCAAATAGCTTCTACAAGGCACATGTTACCCTGATACCCAAGGCTGACAGGGATATCACAGAAAAAAAAAGAAAGAAAATTACAGACCAGTATCCCTGATGAGCATAGATGCAAAGATCTTCAACAAAATTCTGGCAAACAGACCCCAAAGACTCATCAAAAAGTCATACATCTTAACCAAGTAGGATTCATCCCAGAAATGCAAAGATGGTTTAACATTTGCGAGTCAATCAACATAATACATCATATCAATAAAACCAAAACTAAATCCATATGATCTTATCTACAGATGCAGAGAAAGCATTTGACAAGATCCAGCACCCGTTCATGATTAAAAACTCTTCACAAAAATGGGAATTGTAGGAACTTTCCTCACTGTCACGTGGGTTCCGATGGGGTGTGGGAATTGAGGGGGGGGGGGGGGGGGGGGGGGGGGGGGGGGGGGGGGGGGGGGGGGGGGTAGTGCGTGGCTGGGAGATTGGAATGGAATCATATGGTCAAAGCCATCACCGCAAGCCCACAGCAAGTATTATTCTCAATGGCGAAAAAGTAAAAGACTTCTCCCTAAGATGGGGACAAGACAAGGTTGTCCACTATCACCACCACTTCTACTCATCATAGTACTGGAGGTGCTTGCCATAGCAATTAGGGATGAAAAGGACACTAAGGACATTCAGACAGAAAAAGAAGCTTAACTATCACTATTTGTGGATGACATGATACTATATCTATAGAACCCTAAAGTTTCTACTAAATAGCTATTAGAAACAATAGATGTATAGTAGAGTGTCAGGTTACAAAATCAATACCCCCAAAGTAGGTGGCTTTTCTTTATGCAAACAATGAAAGAGAAGAAAGTAACATTTAAAAAAATACCCTGGGGCTGGAGGCGAAAGTCCAGAGGACATTTGCCTTGCATACTGCCGACCAGGGCTCTATCCCTGGCATCCCATATGGTCCCCTGAGCACCACCAGAAGTAATTCCTGAGTGCAGAGCCAGGAGTAACCCCTGAGCATTGCCGGCTGTGACCCCAAAAAGCAAAAAGCAAAAAAAAGTACCGTTTACAATTGTGGTGCAGAAAATCAGGTACCTCGGAATAAGCTTAATTAAGAAGGTAACGGACCTATTTAAAGAAAACTACAAAATGCTGCTTCATGAGGACATGAGGAAATGGAAACACATTCCTTTCTCATGGATCAAAAGAATCAACATTGTCGAAATAGCAATACTCTAATGCATTATAGAGATTCAATGCAGTCCCTATAAGGATACCCATGACAGTTTTCAAAGAAATTGACCAAACACTCCTAAAATTTGGAGTGTTTGGTCAATACAATAACTAATACAATAAAATAATAAAGTTTATAGTGGAACAATAAACTCCCATGAATAGCTAATGAAATCCTTGGGGAAAAGAAGATGGGAAGCATCACCTTCCCTAACTTCAAACTGTACTACAAAACAGTAGTAATCAAAACGGTATGATATTGGAATAACAACCAACCCTTGGGCCTATGGAACAGGGCCTATGAGTATCCTGAAACACATCCTTAAATATATGACATTTAATCTTTGATAAAGGAGCAAAATATACGAAGTGGAGCAAGGAAAGCCTCTTAATAACTAGTTCTGGGAAAACTGGACAGCCTCGTGTAAAAAATGAACTCAGACTTCTGTCTATCGCCATACACAAAAGTCAGATCAAAATGGATTAAAGATCTCAATATCAGACCTGAGTCCATAAAATACATTGAAGAAAACATAGGCAAAACCCTCCAAGACATTGAAGCTAAAGGCATTTTCAAAGATGAAACACCACTGACACAGCAAGTGGAAGCAATGATGAACATAAAAGACTACATTAAACTAAAAGCTTCTGCATCTCAAAAGAATTGGTGACCAAGATATAAAAACAACCCATAGAGTATGAAAGAATATTTACCCAATGACCATTTGATAAGGGGTTCATTTCCAAGAGGACAAGGAGGAAGAGGTGGAGAAGGAGGAGGAGGGAAGAAGAGGAGAAGGAGGAGGGAGGAAGAGGGGAAGGAGAAGGAGGAGAAAGAGGAGGGGAGAGAAGAAGGAGGAGAAGGAGGAGAAGGAGAAGGAGGAGAAGGAGGAGGAGAAGGAGAAGGAGGGGGGAGAAGAAGAAGGAGGAGGAGGAGGAGGAGAAGAAGAAGGAGAAGAAAAAAGAAGGAGAAGGAGGAGGAGGCTGGAAGGAATTTGGGATATTGGAAGGGTGATGGAGGGTCGGGTGCTAGAACACTGTGTGGCTTAGACCCAATTATGAACAGCTTTGTAATTGTATATCTCATAGTGGTATAAAAGTAAATCACTTAATCACTTGACATCCCCTTGATCATCAATTTGCTCGAGCGGGCATCAGTAACAGTTCCATTTGACCCTATCACATGCCAGTGTAGCCCAATGGCATCTGCTTGCTTCAGGAATACGAAGAGCCTCAAACCGTTCATTCAGGGTCTTGACGAAGAAGTAAATAAATAAATAAAATATTATATAAAAAGTAAATAAAATATTCTCCCCCATCCCATACTTTAAGAAATTCTGTCATTTCCATTTTCCTAATATGGTGTTTTGGCACTCCCTACCCCCCCACTCCCCACTTCCCACTCTCAGAATCTTAGTGGCTTTCAATTATGCAAAGGTTTATTTCTCCTTCACACTACATCCACTAATTGTCTCAGCTTCCAATACAGCTATTATTACCTGGAACATTGTTGGTCATCTTAGCAAAAGGGATAGAAGGCATAAGAGTGCTAGTTGTAACTGATATATCTCTTAAGATTTTTGTTTTATCTTGATATGGGGGCCACACCTAACAGTGGGAGATAGAACTATGGTATGTAACATGAAAGACAAGTGCCTTAACCCAGTACTGTCTTTCAGACTTCTGTCATAGTTTAGTTGTACTTAAATTTTACTGTACATGATAAGTCACGTGGTCATGCAATAGATCAAGAAAGTTAAATTCTCTACAAGTGACTTACTGGTTACCTTTGAAGGTCATTAGTATATGAGGTAGAAAAAATTAAATTAAAATAAAGATTATAACCTAGATTTAGAAAAGCCTTTTGATTTGTTTGGGTTTTGAGTCACACCCAGTTGTGCTCAGGGCTTACTTTTGGCTCTGTGCTCAGGAATCACTTCTGGCAGTGCTCAGGGTACCATATGTGGTGCTGGGAATTGGACCCAGGTTGACCACATTCAAGGTAAATGCTCCAGCTATTGTACAATCTCTCTGGCCTTGAAAGCAATTTCCTTAAATTTTGATCTATCAGAACAGTGTACTCTTTTAAGAGATATGAGAAAATTATTTCATTGAAGAATTTGCAACTTGTAAGTTTTTAACCATATTTTACATCTCTACCACCTTCAGAAGAAAAAATGCAAAAGTTAAAAGAATGCTAATCAGTGGGTTTGCAGTAATACTACAACTTTGTCAATGATTGTTGTGGTTCTAACTGATGCAAAACCCAAAGATCTCATAAATCAGACAGTATCATTGTCATGAAAATGTCAGAAGCTGTTAGATTCTTAGAACTGTTATTTATTTATTTATTTATTTTTTGCTTTTTTGGGTCACACCTGGTAATGCTCAGGGGTTTCTCCTGGCTCTGCACTCAGGAATTACTCCTGATGGTGCTCAGGGGACAATATGGGATGCGGGGATCGAACCGAGGCCGGCATGGGACGGCCGCGTGCAAGGCAAACGCCCTACCCGCTGGGCTATCGCTCCGGCCCCAGAAGTTTTAACTTTTACCTGAAGAGCAAGGGACTGTGGTCGAAGGTGTGCCTCATTAACCATATTTGCTATTCATTTGCCTGGCTTTTTCAAAACCAAATTGGTGTGCCTAGTGTGACTATACATAGAACATAGAAAATTATAAATTAATCCAAGCAAGAGAAAACCTCAATTTTAAGTGAGAGAGGAAATTAGAATGCAGATATGCAGCCTCCAAGTTCCTGCCCAGGCACTAAAGCTGAGCTCAAATTTGACTCAGAGCTTCATGACAGGCGAAGAGGAAAGAGAAACATCTAGTTATATAATCTATTTATGGGTAAGAAAGACACTCAAGGGCAGCCCAATATTTCATGACACTTGGCTTAGAATGGTAATTCTTTTATGGGATTTCCCAGAGGGCACATCAAATGACAGCTTTCTCAAGAGCGCCACGGTAAATGCCCAGTGTACTCTATGAAGCTGGATCCTACATTCTAATCTCAATATATGTGTAAAATCACTATCACTATCTTCCCATTCATCATCTATTTGCTAGAACGGGCACCAGTAATATCTCCAATGTCCTGTCTCATGGTAGTAGAACCCAAGGGCATCTGCTTGCTCCAGGAACATAAAGAGCCTCAATGGGGATGACCTAATCATCATGGGGATGACCTAATACAAATGTTTCTGGTATTTGGCATATCAAATATGACATGAGTAGCTTGCCAGGCTTGCCGTCGCGAAATATGTGTAAAATACAACATGCAAAGACATGTCAGTAAAACATTCCTGGTGGGGGGGTACGGAAGGTTTCTGTGTGTATAAACTTCAGAAAACATAATCAACACTCCACTTCGTGATTTGAACATCCTGTTAGGACGAAGAGTCAGACTTTTTTTTTTTTAAGGAAATCAGTGATAGCACAGCGGGTGGGGCGTTTATCTTGCACGCGACCGACCCGGGGTTCAATCCCCCCATCCCATATGGCCGCCCAGCACCGCCAGGAGTAATTCCTGAGTGAAGAGCCAGGAGTAACCCCTGAGCATCACCGGGTGTGGCCCGGAAAGAAAAAAAAAAAGAAATCATTAGTTGTTCACTCTGGCCAGTGAAATCTAAATACATCTATGAACTGTGAAGGTGTTTTTTTTTTTTTCGGGAGGGAGGTATTAGAGCCTTGGGTACTTAGGACTTCTTCCTGACTTTGTTAATCCTGAGGTGGTTGGGCAACCATGTGTGATACTGGGGATCAAACAGAGGTTGGCAACGTGCAAAGCAAGAACGTTGACCATGCTCCTATCCCTCTGGTCATGAAATGTGGAGGGTTTTTGTTTGGGGCTCATACTTGGAGATGCACAGGGCTTATTCCTGGTTGTGTTTAGGGGCCACTCTTGGTGCTTTACCCAGTGTACTATAGCTCTGGTCCCAGAAACATACATTTTAGCAAAGTGACTGGCCAGTAAATCTGTCTACAAGAAGTTTTTATAGGGATCTGGGGCGACAGCACAGTGGTTGGGCTTTTGCCTTGTGTGCGGCCAACCCAGGTTCGATCCCTGAGCACTGTCAGGACTAATTCCTGAGTGCAGAGCCAGAAGTAATCCCTGAGCATCCCCAGGTGTAACCTTCCCCCAAAAAAAGAGAGAGAACTGCTTATAAAATACTCTTAGAGTTGTCTAAGATTGGGTGTTAGTCATAGAATGTTCAACACCCATCCCTTTTCAGTGTACATTTCTTTTTTTTTAAATTTTATTACACCATTTTCAGACATACAATTGCAATATGCTCATGTGCGAGTTTTGGTTCTACAGTGTTCCAACACCCATCCCTCCACCCAGACCCATCTCCCATCACCAATGTCCCCACCTCCCTCCCCCTCCCCCCCCCTCCCGCAGCCCAACTATTTGGCGGGTTCTGTATGTCTTTTCTCTCTTCTCTATCTCTCCTTCCCGCCTACCTTTCCTACACATCATAGAATGCAGTACATTAAAGGACATAACTGTTTCCACTAGTTTGATGGACCGCGTGGCCACAAGCGGCCGTGCGGCGTAGGGGCCTCATGGTCAGCGTCCGGACAGTGAAAATGGCGGCTAATGTTGTGGGCGAGTCTCATCCGGCTGCTTCTGGGACCCCACTGAGGTGATGGGCCAAAACCCAAAACCCATCTGTCCTCCTGGGGGCCTCATGGTCAGTTGAGCTAGGGAGAGCCAAGTTCCAGTTCCCCCAGCTGCGTCTGAGGCTCTGCATGCTATGGCTGGTCACCCCAGGGCAGCTCCTGGGCGGGGCTACCAGGCTCAGACAAAATGGAGAGGGGAAGGGGGCGACCCCAGCTTCATCTGATGAATTCCCGGTGTTTCCCGCTTCTGGGAGCTGCTTACCTGGGCTCAAACTTCGTTTTGCTGTTAATCTTACCAGTGTACGTTTCTCACCATCAAAGTTCCCAGTCCCTCTTTCCACCCCAACCTGCAGTCTGCATCTATAGAAGAAACCTTTCTTCGCTCTCTCTCCTTTTGGTCATTATGGTTTGCAGTACAGGTACTTTAAGTTTATCATGTATATCCCTTTACGTTTTAGCCCTCAATTCTTGCTTAGAGTGATCATTTCTAACTGTCATTGTCATAGTGATCCCTTTTCAATCCTAACTGCCTCTCCCTCTTTCCCCCCCCCACATACCCTTTTTTTTCATTTTATTTTATTATTTTTCCCCCCAAATTTTATTACACCATTTTAGACATACAATTGAAAGATGCTCATGTAGAGTTTTGGTTCTACAGTGTTCCAACACCCATCCCTCCGCCCAAACTTATCTCCCATCACCATTGTCCCCACTTCCCTCCCCCTCCCACACCTCAACTACTTGTATGTCATTTCTCTCCTCTTTATCTCTCCCTCCGCCAAACTTTCCTAGATATCGTGGAATGCAGTGCATTAAAGGACATTACTGTTTCCACTATTTTAATGGACCACGCGCCGCGCAACCTGGGCTCGAACTGGTTTTGCTCTGTTAATCTGGTCGTGAGGCAGTTTCCCAGCGTCTGGACAATGAAGGTGGTGGCTAGTGTGGTGGGCGAGTCTCATCTGGCTGCTTTCAGGACCTCCCAGAGGTGATGGGCCCACTCCCAAAACCCATCTGTCCTCCCGGGGGCCCCATAGTCAGCTGGGCCCGGGGCGAGCTGAGTTCCAGCTTCCCCAGCCGCTTGTGAGGCTCTTCATGTTATGACTGGCGGCCCCGAGGGCAGCTTCTGGGCAGGGCCACCAGGCTCGACAAAATGGAGGGGGAAATGGCCGACCCCTGACTCCATCTGACGAATTCCCAGTGATTCCCGCTTCTGGGAGCCACCTACCTGGGCTCGAACTGGTTTTGCTCTGTTAATCTGGTCGTGAGGCAGTTTCCCAGCGTCCAGACAGCGAAGGTGGTGGCTAGTGTGGTGGGCGAGTCTCATCCGGCTGCTTCCAGGACCCCCAGAGGTGATGGACCCACTCCCAAAACCCATCTGTCCTCCCAGGGGCCCCATAGTCAGCTGGGCCCGGGGTGAGCCGAGTCCCAGCTTCCCCAGATGCTTGTGAGGCTCTTCATGCTATGGCTCCCCCACATACTCTTAAAACAAGAATCTGGGGGCTGGAGCGGTAGCCCAGCGGGTAGGGCGCTTGTATTGCATGCAGCCAGCCTGTGCTGGCCGGGTTTGATTCCCGGCATCCCATATGGTCCCCCAAGCACCACCAGGAGTAATTCCTGAGTGCAGAGCCAGGAGTAACCCCTGAGCATCGCCAGGTGTGACCCAAAAAAGCAAAAAAAAAAAAAAAACCATTAATCTGGGGGATGGATAATAGCACAGCAGGGAGAGCATTTTCCATGCACATGGTCAACCTAAGTTCGATCCCTGGCATGATGTAAGGTTCCCCAAAGTACTGCCAGAAGTATGTCCAAAGCCAGGAGTAATTGCTGAGCATCACCGGGTGTGGCCCAAAACCAAACCTGAAACCAAACCCAAAACATTAATCTGGTATTTAGTTACTACAATTATAATTTAGTATGTGTACAAAAAATAAGTTTTAGTTTTAGAAAAGGTAATCTTTATCCACATTGACAAATGGTAAGCCACAACATCAATTACATGTTAAAATTAAATCAATTGCATGTTAAAAATTAAATTGCATATTAAAATCAAATCTCATTACTATTAAGGAAGATAATTGTGTATGTATGTGCATGTTTGGGGGAGGGTTTGGGCCACCTGGGTGCGGTCAAGGATTACTTCTAGCACCTTTCATGATGGTGCTTGAGGGAACATACACAGTGCTGGGGACTGAACTGAAGTCAGCTGCACAATACCATCCCTGTACTATCTGACCTGATAACTAAATTTCTTATCTCTAAAACATGTAGCATATGTTTAAATAATCTGAGAGTGTCTCCAAATTATTTAAAGGCTAAGAACTAGGAGGGTTACCACTTATCCATTTTATACTACTTGAACTAGCTTCTAATATTCCAAACACTAATTTTATATACACTTTCGAGATCATGCAAAAGTCCTGGTTTATCACTGTATCACTGTCTTCCCGTCATCATTGATTTGCTCGAGCAGGTACCAGTAACATCTCCATATGTCCTGTCTCATGCAAGGGCATCTGCTTGCTCCAGGAACATAAAGAGCCTCAAACCATTCCATCAGGTCATGGGAATGAGGTCTATAATTGTTACTGGTATTTGGAATATCAAATACGACACGGGTAGCTTGCCAGGCTCTGCCGTGCGGGTAGCATACTCTTGTAGTCACCTCTAATCTCCAGCATTTATTAAGAACTACAATTCTACACTGAAATTGTAGCACTTAACCTGAAGCTCATTCTTCATCATGAGAAGTGTTTGGGCCCCACCTAGCACTGGCTCAGGGTTGGGGGGTTTCTCAGGGGTGCCAGGGACTGAACCCAGGCCTCCTACAATGCAAAGCACGTGCTCCAGCCCTTTCCCAGACTCCTGAGCCAAGCCCTTACTTTAAGTGTCTTGGTGGGCAAAGCGGAAGGAGTCAAGTGGTTATTTAGATAATTCCCTTTATCCTTTAAGGGAAAACAGTGTCAGTGACTCAAGGGCAGCCCAGTGTTTGATGGCAGTCGGCTGGAAGTTTGGTATTCTTCTAATAAAGAAAGAATGAAACCTCACACAACCACCGCCCTATAGCCACTTTATTGGTGAGTTCTGTAAACACTGGGGCACCACAGGAATCCCTGTGGCACCAGCGGGCACAGCCAACTGTGCTCACCTCCACGGCTTCCCTCCATCCAAATGGGGCTTCCGTCTGGATGACAGCAGCCGGCCTCCAAGCAGCCTCCGTGTGGTCTTCCTGGCGCTTCCGGTCCACGTCCCGAGTCTATTCCCGGCGCCCCGGTCCACGCCTGGGGTTTCCTGGCTCCTGTCACTTCCAGGTCTCCGCCGCATCAGCCAGGCTCCAACTCAAACTTTCCTCACTCCACAGTTCAAGATCGCCGCCTGTTACATAAAGATACACAAATGCCTAACGGCCATTACACTTTACAAAGCACATATATTTATTACTTTTTTAAAATAACTTTTGCGCCACCCGGCGATGCTCAGGGGTTACTCCTGGCTCTGCACTCAGGAATTACCCCGGCGGTGCTCGGGGGACCATATGGGATGCCGGGGATCGAACCCGGGTCGGGGGGACCCTATGGGATGCCGGGGATCGAACCCGGGCGGGGGACCATATGGGATGCGGGGATGGAACCCGGGCCGGGGGGACCATATGGGATGCCGGGGATGGAACCCGGGTCGGGGGACCATATGGGATGCCGGGGATGGAACCAGGGCTGGGGGACCATATGGGATGCCGGGGATCGAACCCGGGCCGGGAGGACCATATGGGATGTCGGGGATCGAACCCGGCCGGGGGGACCATATGGGATGCGGGGATCGACCCGGCCGGGGGACCATATGGGATGCCGGGGATGGAACCCGGCCGGGGGACCCTATGGGATGCCGGGGATGGAACCCGGGTCGGGGGGACCATATGGGATGCCGGGATGGAACCCGGGCCGGGGGGACCATATGGGATGTCGGGGATCGAACCCGGGCCGGGGACCCTATGGGATGCGGGGATCGAACCCGGCCGGGGGGACCATATGGGATGCCGGGGATCGAACCCGGGTCGGGAGGGACCATATGGGATGCCGAGGATCGACCCGGGCCGGGGGACCATATGGGATGCGCGGATCGACCCGGGCCTGGGGGACCATATGGGATGCCGGGGGATCGACCCGGGCCGGGGGACCCTGGATGCGGGGATGGCCAACGCCGGCGCGCGCGCGTGCCCTGCAGGCGCCCCAGGCCGAGCCCAGCACTTGGCCCACCCAGACCACACAGGCCTTCTCGGCCGCGTCCCCGACGTCTGTGTAAACGGAGCCCACGAGCTAACGCAGTGAAGGCGCGTCGCCCGGCGGCCGTGGCCGCTGCCCACCCGCGGTCGCCGGCTCGGGGAAGCGTCGGCGCCGCCCGGTCACGGCTCTCTCGGGGGCCGAGCTCGGACACCGGCCGCGGGCGGCGAGCACGGCGGTGACGCGACCGTGACGCCAGACAGTGACGTGGGGTGACGCGACTTCGTCGGAGCCAGGCGCGCCACACTCGGGGCTCGTGAGGTCCGGCCCGGTAGGTAGGAGTGGGCTGGGGTGGGCGCCCAAGTAACCGCCGCGGCCGTCTCAGGGTCCCGAACGCCCGATCCCCGCTGCCCGCGGCCGCCCTCGGCGGACCCGGCCGAGTGACGTCATCACGCAGCCGCGCGTGCGCGTGCGCGAACGGGAACGCGCCGGCGGCGGCGGCGGCGGCGACGAGGGGTGAGGACGAGCAGGCGGAAGAGGAGTTTGTGTCGGCGGCGCGGCCGCACTAGAACAGCGTCCGGGTGAGTGGCCGGGGCCGGGCCGGGCCGGAGCCGTGGCGGCACCTGCTGCGCGGGCCGGGGCGCGGGGACGCGCGTGCTCAGCGTTCCCGCGCGCTGCTCCACGCCCCCTCGGCCGCTGTTCCCGGGGGCGGGGACGGAGAGGGGCCGGGGGGCTGGCGAGGGTCAGTGCCTGGGTGCGGGCACCCGGGCGAACGGCGGCGACGTCCCTCCGGGACCCGAGTCCTGGAGGTGTCGTGGGAAGTAGGTGTTGGGGACTCCGGGTGTAGACCTAAGAGTCGGGACGCGGGTTCAGCCGGGTTCCCGGATCCGAGAGCCGGCGGGGCCGGGCGGTGGGTGCTGGGGTGGGCGTGCGTGGCCCCGCCGTGGCCTGGGTCACCTTGCGCTGGTCGGGATGCGGGGAGAGGCGGGTTGTTATGGAGCGAGTTGGGAATCAGTGACTGCGTGCGGCGTAGACACACCCACGGCCCGGGCAGCGGCTGTCAGCGAGTTAGGGGGCGGCCCACCTGTTGCCTGGACTTTCCAACTTCACGCGGGCCTGCACGTGCTCCCGCAAGCATCACTCTTTGGCTTTAAAACAAGAAAAATTATGGAATCGCCAAGTTACAGTTATAAATGAGCCTCCAAAGTTCCAGCCCCTTCACCAGAGCCCGCAGCTCCCCTCCAGCCTACACAGCCTCTCCCCATTCCACTTTGTATTTTGCACTTTTCTTGCCTTTGGCTTTAAGCTTCTAGGCCTGACTCTGAGACTCAGCAGCTGTTTTAGTTCCCAGGACCTTGTGCTTTGGCCGGAGGAAATATGGAAGTGGGTTTTCCCGCCCCCTTAATTTTTTCTCTTAATTAAGGAAAGCCTTGCTCCTCCTCTGGCTGAGAAAGCAGTTTCTGTTCCATTTGTAGTCGGCGGGGTCTGGGGGACAGCCCAGCACATCTTTACCTGGGGCTTTCTTAGTGCTCTGGGGCCCCTCCAGAGAGGATGCGTCCTGCTGGGAGCCCCCATCGTCCAGGTGAGCGGTGGATGGTTGGCGCTAGGGAGGAAGTCGATCTTTGAGCACAGATGAAGGCAGCACCTCCGTCCCACAGAAGGACTGGACGGAAACCTCATCATGGTTTATGCAGGAACCCTGGGAGTAAATCACTTTCCAGAAGTCTCAGTTGCGTCACAGGGACCTTGTGGGGTCTGATGAGGGGGCATTTTGAAGTACTGCAAAACTCTGTAGGACTCGATGATACTCTGGCCTCTGCACTCAAGTCGCTTTTAGGAAGGGGATCAGCTGTGCGTCCGGCACCTAGCAAAGTGCTGGCCACTTTCACATAGCCTTGGCAGAGTGTGTGGCATTTACCCGAAGCATTTAGCTCTCTTCCTCAAGCAGGTAATCCCTGCGGCCGCCTCTGTCCAGCATTGTTGTATGTAGCAGGAGGTGGATGGGATGTCAAATGACGTAGAAGACCGGCTCTTTTCTCTTGGGGAGCAGTTTGGGATAATTGAAGTCTCTGCTCCTACAAGAGTGATCAAACCAGGTCTGTGGGTGGCTCCGTGGGAGAACCTCTATCTTGGTTGAGTGAGGGGTTTGCTCACCTGTTACTAACACACTGGTGAGGAGTGTAGAGAGAGAATACGGCAGGGCAGGTGCTTGACTTGCAGGCTGCTGGCCCTGGTTTGTCCCTGGCACTGCATATGGTCCCCAAACATTGCCAGGACTGAGCATCACGAGGTGTGGCCCCCAACCAAACCCTGCCCAATGGAAGGGAAAAACCAAGAACTAGGAAACTAAATGGTAATGTGGAAACAAATGTGTGAAGACTAAGTGCAGTAGAAATTTTTGAAAAGATAAGCTTTGTGCGGCCTAAGCTAGTTCGACAGGGGCCCGTGGTTCGATACCTAGTGTCACCCTGGGCATCCTTGGGTGTAGCCCTGGTTACAGCCCTAGGGGCACCTTTGGGCCCAACCAGAGCAGTACCGTATCCTTGGATCCTAGCTTAAACTGTCTGATCCAGTTGGCCTAGTATTGCTGACGGTTACCTGAGCGTTGCTTGGGAGTCCCCCTTCCGACTCCCCCCTCACGCCCCCTAAAAAATAAGTTAACTTTGGAAGAAATAAGGTTCTGGCTGGTTTTTGAAAGAAGTGTAAAATTTAAATTAGAGTAAAAAAGTGTAAGTTTGTTCATAGTGAAAGACTTCTATATCTTGTGACTGAGTAGAAGTTTCTAGTAGAGGACTTGGGAAGAAAAGGTCCGCAGTTTGGAGATGGACAGTGACTGAAGCATGCCCATCAGCCTATCTGCCTATCACATAACAAAACAGCCTGTTGCCATGGAGAGGAAGTTGTGTTACTTATCTTTAAAAGATTCTATGGTTGAACTCGGGTTGTGCACTTCTTATTTCAGTGGCTAATTTGAAGAAATGCCTAAATAATGTTGGTGAATCTTGTATATCCACTCAGCAGTGTATGTCCCTAATTCTTTTGTTTTTTTGGTTTTTGGGTCACAGCCAGTGGTACTGAGGAATCTGCGCTCAGGAATCACTACTGGTGGTACTCTCGGGATTATATGGGAGGCCAGGGTGTGAACCTGGTGTGCGCCTTGTTCAAGGCAGTTGCCTTACCTGCTGTGTTATTGCTCTGGCCCCAGGTCTAAAAAAAAATCTGCCCAATCTGGCTTGGACCATTCAATTAGAAATGTAATGAAATGAACTGAAAGCCACTACTAAATCATTCTCAGTGACATGGTTTTACTTGAGATAATAATGGCCTTATAATGGCCTGTGAGATTTTTAATGGTGATCCAGTGATGTACAAATAATATTCATTTGGAAAGGAATTTATATGAAGAGAAAAACAGACAAAAATGACTTTAGAAAATTAGAGATAAATATGAGACTTTGGTCTTTATGTCTTTTGTTGTTCAGGACATTCTTTGGAGTGATGCACACAACTGAAATGGAATACTAACCCAGGATGTGCACATTTACAGCAGTGAATGTTGCATTATTCAGCAGCTCAGCAAATATTTATTGTGTGACAATTCTAGCCAGGTGCTGTGCTGGGTGCTTGGAAGACAGTACTTGCCCCGATACTAAGTGTTTCTCAGAGGAGACAAAGGACTGAGGTTATAGATTATGATGAGACAGTTTTGCAATGAGCCAGAAATGCTGATGGGGTAGATCACTTTGGTTGGGAGAAAATTTGAAGACGAGGATTTAGCCCTGAATATTAAATAGAATTTTGCCTGTGTAAAAGAAAAACTAGCATTCCATGCAGAATGGGTGAAGATTAAAATTGAATGGAAATTTAGTTTTATTCAAATATTGGGATTTGAGTTGTTTTTTATAGGCTTATTATAAGGACATAAATCACTTTTGGGGGAGGTTTGGGGTGGGACTTTCCATGGTTCAGTGGACCTGGAGCCCACTCCCAGGAATACTTGGGTAACTGGATATTCAGTTTAGTGCCAGGACCTTAAAGTGCTGGCGATCACCATGCCCACCCTTGTGGGACTCTGAGACCATGTGGTACCAGGGATAGAACCCAGGTCATGCACATACAAAACGTGCACCCTAAGCCCTGTTGGGGTCTGTTCTGAGGAAGTCTTCTGTTGCGTTCTGAAAAGCCTACATTGCCTGGTTCCATCCTTGCTCCCATGGAAGTAAAGATAATCAGATCAGCACCTTAACTGGCAGTGCACATGCCGATTACATTAGTGCAGTGAGGCAGTTCGGGAGGGGGCCGGAGGTCTTGGAGCCCACTTAGGAGGTGAGAGATGTCAGCTGACTGAAGAGGGACAGTGAGAATGGATGGATTGGAGATATTTTTTTAATACTTTATTATACCACCGTGAGACATACAATTACAAAGATGTTCGTGTTTGGGTTTCAGTCATACAGTGTTCCAGCACCCATCCCTCCACCAGTACCCATCTCCCCCACCAGTGTCCCCTGATTCCCTCCCTCCTCCCCCAGCCTGCCTCTATGGTAGGTGCAGAGATGTTCTTAGAGGTTAATATATTACAATGTTATGTTCGGTAGAGTGAGAAGTCAAAGATGACATGTCTGAGTGTTGATTATGATGACATTGAATTAGGAGAAGGAACAACTTACAGTGGAGAAAAGAAATTTAGCTTGTTAATTTTATGTCCCTGATGAGGAAGTTGGAGTCTACTAGGTAGCTGGGAATGCAGTTCCGGATAGTATAGGAAAGTCAGTTGTGAATTCTGGGTTTTGAGGCAAGGAAAGTTTTGTCATTCTTGGAATTACTTTGTTGGTATAGTAGTTAATGCAGTGGTCTTTGATCCCCCAGACCTGAGGTTAGGTCTGTTTTACCATTTGTTGGTTATGTTGGGAGACTCTTAGGTAAGTTATTTAGCATCTTTCAGCCTATGTTTTTTCTGACAAGGGGGTTAATAATTCTCCAAGAAATCGTTATGGAGGGGCCAAAAGGTTAGGTCAAGTGGTAGAGCATATATCTAGCATGTTCAAGTTTAATTCTCAGCACCACATAGCGCCTGACCACCCCCACTGTAGCCTTTCATTTTCGTTTTTGGGCCATACCTGGTGGATCTCTCTTGGCAGGCGCAGGAACCATATGGGGTGCTGAGGATTGAACCCTGGTTGGTAAGCACCTTACCCGCTGTACTGTGTTTCTGGTCCCCGTGGCCTGTAAGTTTTAAACAAATGAGCATATGTACAACAATTGGCACCAATAACTAGTTTATAAATGCTCGATAAATGACAGCCTTTTTTATTTAATAATAGTCTGTTATTACTAACAGCCTTTGTTAGTAAACTAGAAAAGCAGAACTGAAAGGTCCAGGAATGGAGCTTTTAAAATCAGCGTATAAATCATATAAATCAAGTTTACATTGGTCTTCAGACTCGAGCATCAGAAACACTTGGAGGTCTTTTAAAAACCACATTTTTGGGACCCACCCCATGGCTTCTGCATCGTTAGGCCTAGGCAGGGCTCAGGATACACATTCTGAACGAAGCCCCAAATGATGTCGATGCGCAGTTCCCGGACCACACTTTAGACGCACTGGCAGAGAGTGGGTGAACGAGCGCAGCTTTGAGACTGAGCCCCCAGAGGGAATTTAGAGGAGGATAGGGAAGAATCTAGATTCAGCAGTCTGTTCCAATTCTATAGGCAGCATCTCATTTGAGTTTTGTCTTCTCCAAACTTTTATATGATATGTGGCACAGTAGTGTTGAATGAACTTTTTTGGAAGCTTTTTTTGCGAGGTAAAGGGACTCCCAAGCAAGCCCAGAAGATCCAGGGCTCCTTCGGGCAAGCCTCTCTGCCCAGACTTGGCCCAGATTCTCCCTGGGCCAGTGCTGGAAGGTCAGTGCAGAAGGGCTGCTCCTCCAGCCCAGTTATGCTGGGGCTTATCCAGGACTCCCTGCTGTACCCTGTAGTGCCTGGAGCCTATGGTTCTGTAGATCATAGCCGTAGGGCTCTGATCAGGTGTCAGTCATAAGCAAGGCATGGTCCTAACCTCTGTTCTCTCTCTCTCTCTCTCTCTCTCTCTCTCTCTCTCTCTCTCTCTCTCTCTCTCTCTCTCTCGGCCTTTTGGCAGCTTCTGATACTGTCCTTATACTAGATTGCTCTTCACAGACTTAACACATCCTCTTAGCTCTGCTCAGTCACAGAGGAGGTACTGTTTCTAATTTTACACTTTACGTGTTACGGAAGATTTCAAATAGCTGATGCAAAGCTAGATCTTTATCTCTGTTAGGTGTCTCCCTTCTTCATTTTTAAAATACCAGTTTAGGTACAAAATGATTGTTAGAAATGTGTCAGGATTTCAGTCTGTTTCTTCTAGTAGGAACTTTGTTCGTTTTCAGTTAAACAGATAATATATTCTTATTTAGGAAGTTTACAGTAAAATGGAAGAGACATATCTACATTCACGTGGATGTAAGGGAACCTGAAGATAAGGATTAATCCTCGTTTGCTGGTCTTAATTACGTGTTATGTGTACCGAGAGCTTTGGAAATACAGTTCAAATATCCTAATCTCAGATAGGAGGTCAGAAAGGGGTCTGTTGTCTAAGAAGTCCTTGTGCCAGACGTATAAATGCATTTGTAAAGGCATGTCAGGAGCTAAATTGTTTCATGACCAACTAGTTTGGCAGTACTTCATGCACTCTTGTTCTCTCCGTTGACTCTTTCTGATGTGATACACTGCAGAGGCTAGGCATAGTTCCAGTTAGGGCCATGATCCTGTGGGGTTGCATGTGCACGTATTGTCAGGGGAGAGCACATTCCCGAATGTTACCACTTTAAGATTATATTGACGCTCAACAAAATGGGCGATAATGAAAAAAAAGAATTGAAAAGAAAAAATAATGAAGATTATATTGAATGATGTAGCTATTATGTACAGTGCTGTGGGAGAAAGAAATTTAGGAAAAGTAAACTAATTTATTAGTATATTGACAAATTAATATACAAAGAACTATGAAAAGCAGAAAAAGAGATTATATTGATATGAACATTGAAATATTTTCAGGCTTGTGTATACAAGGAACCATGAAAAAAATGTAGATAGAATCTTACTTTTTGATTTTGGTCCACACCTGACGGTGCTCAAGGCTTACTCCATGCTCCGAGCTCAGGGATCGCTCCTGGCAGGTTCTCAGGAGACCTTATAGGTACCAGGAATTGAACCTGAGTGTGCCATTTGAAAGGCAACACCTTATCTGCTTTACTCTCTCTGGCCCCTTTCTGCTTTATTGTTGTTTAAAAGGCCTGGGTTTGTGTTAGGTGGAATCCGTCTATTTGGGGTAAATACAGTGCTAGGGTTCTAATTTTTATGATTTCTGTAGAACTAGAAATTGGGGTGGAATTTCATGGCTCCATTTACCAGTAGAGTGATTTATCTGTTTTTATTGATGGTAGCATTAGCAGGAAAATGTAGTAGAGTCACATGGTTGGGGTAGGAATAGGGGGTTAGTGTTTGTTGTAGTTTAATGTCAGGTAGTGTTAGATTTTTCTTTAAAGCATCCTTTAATGCCTTTTTTCCTCTTCACCTCCATCCTCTCTTCTCCTCTCCTCTCTTCTTCTCTTCTTTCTCTCTCTTTTTTCTTTCTTTTTTTTTCCTTCCTTCCTTCCTTCCTTCCTTCCTTCCTTCCTTCCTTCCTTCCTTCCTTCCTTCCTTCCTTCCTTCCTTCCTTCCTTCCTTCCTTCCTTCCTTCCTTCCTTCCTTCCTTCCTTCCTTCCTTCCTTCCTTCCTTCCTTCCTTCCTTCCTTCTTTCTTTCTTTCTTTCTTTCTTTCTCTTCCTCCATCCCCTCACCTCCTTTTTCTTTACCCACACCCAATAATGCTTAGGATTTACTCCTGGTTCCATGCTCAGGAATCACTTCTGGCAGTGCTCAGGGACCATACTCGTGATTGAACTCAGGTTAGCCATTTGCAAGGCAAACACCTACCTGTTGTCCTACCTCTCTGGGCCTGGTCAAGACAAGTTAATGTGGAATGTAAGAGTTGAATATTACTAGAGTTTTATTTGATTCTACCATTGAAGACCTCTTTAAAGTCTAAATCTTGGAGCATTCTGCCTCTATTTTCCTCAGTGTATCTTATAGACACTGGTGTGATCTCAAAGTCTTTGATTCACTTTTAAATTGAATTTGTGTAAGGTGTGAGATGCGGATCGGCTTTCTTTTTCACACATGTTTATTCTGATTTCCCAGCACCATTTTGTTGAAGAGAATATCCTTACTTCATTTCATGTTTTTAGCTTCTTTGTTGAAAATTAGCTAATTGTAGTTATGGGAATTTGTCCTTGGATATTTGATTCTGAACCATAGGTTGGAGAGCTTTATAGTATAGTTTTCAGTTATTTAATGAGATACCTCCCACTTTCTTATTTCTCTGTATGGATGTTTGGGGGTCTTATACTCCATACAAACTTTATTGTTGACTGTTCTTGTTAAAGTTCTTGAGGAATGTTTGAATTTGGATGGGGATTGCATTGAATCTAAATAGTACTTTTTGTAGGATGGTCATTTTGATAGTATTGATTCTTTTTTTTTTTTTGGGTCACACCCGTGATGCTCGGGGTTCTCCTGGCCTGCACTCAGGATTACTCTGGCGGTGCTCGGGGGGCCTATGGGATGCGGGGCTGGCCGGCCCCAGCGCGTGCAGGCAACGCCCTACCCGCGGGCTTCGCTCCGCCCAGTATTGATTCTTTTAATCCAGGAGCATGGGCAGTTTTTCCATTTCTTAAGTGTAGAAGTACGTTTGTTTTTCTGCCCTAGCCTTTCTGCTTGCAAGCACTGAGTTTTGTAGTGTAAATGAAGGACTGTTAGAGATCATAACAACTAACTTGAGGAAGTATCCTTCCACCCCTGATTTGTTAAAGATTTGTTATTATGAATGCATGTTGGATCTTGTCAAATGCTTCCTCTGCATTGATATCATATAATTTTATCTTTTACTCAGGTGTATTATATTGATTTGTGTATGTTGAACTAGCCTGCATTCCTGGATGTATTCCACTTGACTGTGTGCATAATATTTTATTATGCTAATATACTGTTGTATTTGGTTTGCTAAGATTTTGCTGAGGAAAACTATTTGTGTTGATATTCCTCAGTGAGATTTTGGCTCTGAAATTTTCTTTTCTGGAAGTATTTGTCGCTTTGGTTATTAATGTGATGATAGCTTCATAGTAGGTGGATAGAAGTCTTCTTGTTTCTTCAGTGTTTTGGAAGAGTTTAAGGAGAACTCAGCAGTGAACCTATCTGAACCGTAGCTTATGTTCTTGGGAAGATTCTTAATTACTGTTTTAATTTCCTTGCTTGTGAATTGCCTGTTCATTGCATCTTACCGGTGACATTCTTTGCAGTGTAAAAGCATTTCACTTCATGTATTGATTCCTAAGTGCTTGATTCTTTCTGATGATGTGAATTTAGGTGTTATTTCAGGTTTGTCTGTGATCTTTTGTTCTTCGGTTCTTTCCCCTTGTAGTTTTTATATTTGCTTTTTTGTGTAGTGATCTGGTTTTGTTTGCCTCTTCTTTATCTCTTCTAAGTTCTCTGTTCAGAGGTTGTCATGAAAGTTTTAGCTAGTGTTCTAAGCTTATATACCCATTTTAAATGAAAAGTGATGTTCTTTCCCACATTTTATGTCTTTAGGTGCTACATTCAAGTGGGACTTCTCTCCAATTTATAGTAGACCCTTCTGCATTTCTGAGTTTGTTTAATGGCAATGAATTGTCTGAGAAGTACTTTATCACTCTTTCAGTGATAACTTAGCAGCCAGGTAACCAGTTTTTGGTTGGCGATGTTTTCCATTCAACACTAAACATAACATGCCATTCCCTTTTAACTTTTGTTGACTGTTTTGTTTTGCTTTGGGCCATACCTGGTGATGCTCAGGTGTGACACCTGGCTCTGTGCTCAGGAATCACTCCTGATGGACTCAGGGGACAATATAGGCTGCCATGGATCAGGTCTGGGTAGGCTGCATGTGAGACACCTACCTGCTGTACTATCTGTCTGGTTCAGTACAGTGTTTTTATTGAGAAAGGAAAATGGGCATGTGTACCATGTGCTCTGGCCCTTTGCTCTATCTCCCCTGCATGGGGGGTGCCCTATTATATTTTAGTCTTTTCTTGTCTCTTGTTACTTGTTTAGATTTTCTGTCCCCCTCCCCATTGTAATTGTAATGTATTTTATGCATCTGTTTTGCATTTGTTTTGCTTGGAATATTTTAAGCTTCTTAGGAGTTTGCCTTCTTCCTCAGTTTGAAGATTTTTTTGGGTCAGTTTTCTGTGTTTTGTTTTTTTGGGCCACACTCATACCTAGTGGTGCTCAGGTCTTGCTCCTGGCTTGGTGTTCGGGGGTCACTCCTGATGGTGCTTGGGGGGACCATATGTGATGCCAGGGTCTGAATCAGAGTTGGCTGTGTGTGAGGCAAGAGCCTTAATCTCTGTATTCTTTCTCTACCCCTTGCTTTCTAAGTATTCTTCCTGCATTCTCTGAGACCTGTGTGATGCAAATTTTGTTCCACTCTTGATGTCCTATAAAGCTCTTACATTTATTAAAAAAATTTTTTTGCTGTCTTTTTTAAAGTGATTTTTCGTAAATTTCACGGATTCATTCTTTAGCTTCAGTTCTGTTTATGAGCACTGCTGTTATAGGTTTTGAGTTCGGCTTCTAGGCTCTATGTTCTCCAGCACTGAAATTTCTGTTTGGGCTTTACTCATGCTTTGTCCTGGTTGAGATATCTGCCATTGACCTCAGTGTAGGTTTGGTAGCCCTGCCGCTTTGAAGGTTTCTTGTGTGAGTCACATAACTCTGTTGTACTTTGGATTCTTTCCAGATTTTTATCATTGTCCTTCAGGATGAATCAGTGACTAGTCTTCTTTATGCCTGGTACTACTGAGGGCCTGTGCTGGATGTTCAAGAGGGCCTGGGTGGCAAATTATGATTCACTATTACTAGTGTTAGCAGCGACTGTGGTACAAAAGTCTCATTGGTCTGGATAGCAACTGAGGATTTATGTTTGTGAGTGCCTGGTTGGCTGTAGCGCCATGGTCAAATGGGCCTGTGTGGTATCCAGAGGTGTGATATTGCGTGTGTCTCGCAAGACATGTGGTGCCAGGTTCGACTACCTGGGTGCAAACAAGGGTGCAGTCATGTGTACTGAGTGGAAACTGTGCATTGAGTTTGAAAGGGCCTAGACAGGGACATGGGGCTGGTGGTCATGTGTGTTCACCAGCGCATTTAAATTTTGTTTGAGCAGGCCTTGGTGCCAATGCCCAGCAACTTGCAAATAGGCTCTTGCAAATCTGCTCAAGTAAGACTCAAGACATTTAATAGACGCCTGAGCCTGTCTCTATGGGGGGGTGCCAATAGAGTACCAGCTGGTGACAGAGTACACCCTGGATCTAGCAAGGAACAGAATTTGACTGTTGGCTGGCAAGGGAGCACAGTTGTCAGTAGGGTCTCCTTGCTGACTTGGGAAGTCCTTAGCTGGCTTCCTGTTTGTAGGGGTGGGACTTGCTTGCTCCTGGTCAGATGTGGATTGGCAGGGCAGGTCTGTTTCTCTGCAGTATATAATCCGCACTTCTCTTCATCATCTCTCGTTTCCCATCTGGTTTAGCTAATTTTTTAGGTGTAGATGAAGCTTTCTTTAGGATTTGATTTCAGCATCTGTTTCAGGAGAGTAAAATCCTAGTCTACTAACATCTCATCAGCCAGGTCTGATGCTATCAGTTAAAATAGCATTTGCCACTCATGCTGATGCCTTTCTGTAAGCTGTGACTTCTTGCTTCTTGTTCATTGTATGTGATTGTAGGATTGGGCTGTGAGACTTTGTGCACAACCGTTCTGTCTCCCCAGATTCCCTCCCGCAGCCTACCTTTATGGCAGGCTCTCTCTCTCTCTCTCTCTCTCTCTCTCTCTCTCTCTCTCTCTCTCTCTCTCTCTCTCTCTCTCTCTCTGCACACTGTGGCTTGCAATACACACATTTAGGAGTTATCGTCTATATCCCTTTGCCCACGTTCAATGCTCATTTTTAGTCTGGTGTTACCATTTCCGACAGTTATTAGCACACTGGTCCCTTCTCTGCGTTACTTAATCTCTGACTCTCACACACTTGTGATTCCAACCACTGACAAGTCCTCCTGGTCCATGCTTTGTCTGGCCTTGGATATTAGTACCATACTTTTTTTTTAAAATATCCCGCAAATGAATGCAGTCATTCTATATCTGCCCTTTTATGTAGGTTCTTAGCACTGTTTCATATTTCATAGACCTTTAACAATTTTGCTGTTTGTTTGGATGTTATATACAGCCAACACCCCAACTTGAAGCCTATATTACCTGTTTTTCCTTGTTTACTGTTAAGTCCTTCTACTATAGGTTGTCTTTAGTCCAGCTATTGTATCTTGATTTTTGTTTTGGGGCCACACTCAGCAGTGCTCAGGGATTACTCTTCTCCTACACTCAGCAGTGCTCAGGGATTACTCTTCTCCTACACTCAGGAACCACTCCCGACAGAGCTTGGGGGACCATCTGTCTTGCTGGGGATTGGCCCTGGTGCAGCGCGAACACACTATCCCCTGTACCTATTGCTCTGGCCCCCAATTGTATTTTTACTAGCTTCTCTGTTGTTGTTATAAACCTTGTTGTTTGTATAATTTTATTTAACACAGTTGTAACTGTTGTTTGGAACTCTTCAGGTAATTACTCGGTTCCACCCCATTTGAACTTTTCCTCGGGATTTTGTTTTGCTTTATCATTTATGACACATTCCTTTGTTCCGCATTCTGATCAATATGGTATACTCAGTACTATCTTCTGGGGTCAGCGATTGTCTTCCTTTGGCTTGCAATGCAAGCTTGTAGGATCACTTGTATCACTTGTATCACTTGTCTTCCCGTTGCTCATAGATTTGCTCGAGCAGGCACCAGTAGCATCTCAATATGTCCTGTCACATGCTAGTGTAGCCCAAGGGAATCTGCTCGCACCAGAAACATAAAGAGATTCAAACCATTCCATCAAGTCATGGGAATGAGGTCTATAATTGTTACTGGTATTTGGCATATTAAATACAACACGGGTAGCTTGCCAGGCTTTGCCATGCAGTGGGATAGTCCCTTAGTCACATATAATCTCGAGTGTTTAATCAGTTAAACATACAGTAAGAGTTAAATCATACAGTAAGAAAAAATTGGGTACAAAATTACTTAAAAGAATGTTTTGAAACCTGAAAATTTTTGTGGGATATAATTCCAAGCTATATCCCAACGATGCTGTGGCGTTTGCTACTTAATGTACAGACACTCTTGATGCTTATTTACATGATTGGAGATCTACTTTCAGTATAGGGTAGAAATGGAGGCAATGGGGGCCATGAGTTCAAGTTTCCCAAGGGGCTGCTAGTATCTGAACGGTCCGGATGGGGCTGAATCTCTCATGTCCTTTTCTCTAGGCCAGTTCCCTAGTCTGGGCATTCTCCACCTCTTCATGCTGTCAGTTACTACTCATTGGGGTCTCGTTCTCACCCTTTGGTTCTGCTTGCTGCCTAGCTCTCTCATGGATAGAAGAGTAACTTGTTCAAAACTATGTCTGGAGCATTCTAAAGTGTATAGGTCCATATGACTTCAAAGCCTTTTTGGGGGTGCCACACCCATACCCAATGATGTTTAGGGGTTATTATTGGCTCTGTACTCAGGAATTACTCCTGCGTGGACCATATGGGATGCTGGGGATTGTATCCCTGTCTGCTGAGTGCAGTGTAAGTACTTTATCCCCTATGATGTCCCTCTGGCCTCTCCAAAGGCTTTTGATTGAACAGTTATTGTAAAATTGTTAAGGATTGGCGAGAAAGCTCAAAGCTTTGCATGCAGCGTTCAGTTATTAGCACCACTTGGTTCCTTGGGTGACCTCTGTGAGCAGTGCAGAGAGTAGCTCCAGCAAGGCATACCAGTGAGGGTCTCCCAGAAAACCCCTACCCCTAAAGTAACACTCTTACATCATACGATTTAGGTGGATTTTCCTGTGATCCAAATGGAAATGAAACTCAGGGAGATTGCTGAAACCTGACCTAGATAGTAGTTAGGAATGAATTAGGACAATTTAGAAGGTGAAAGTAGATGATTATTAGAGTAGATTGGGTGCCTGGAAGAGAAAGGCACAAGGGAGGCGGTAGATTTATGGCATGGAATTTTAGTCTGGTGGCACCACAGAGATAAAGGAAACAGGAGGAAGATGTGCACTAAGACACTTAATTGTTCTGTGTTTGCTGAGCCAGTGGAGACATGCAGTGGAATCCTGTTGCAGACATTCGAGTCTGGTCATTTGAGCCTGGAGTTCAGAGGAAAGATCTGGGCTTGTTAATAGGCGATAATTGAAACTCTGAGTGTAGCTACATAACCTCTACAGGTAGGCACAGTTGTCCTGGGAAATGTAACTCTAGCGGTGACAACAGTGGACAAAGAGACACATAGAGGTAAAAGGGAGTACCAGGAGAGGAGTGTCACAGGCTAACGGAGGGGGTTTCTAGAGTTGTAGTGGGAGATGCTGGAAGGTGAGGATGGAAAAGCAGATGTTTCTGTTCTTTTAATGGTTGTGAGGACCTTGGTGAGAGTGTCTGCAGTGATAGGATGCCAGTGAAACTTTGGCGGATTCAGGAGTAGTTTGGGAGTTAGAGGAGGCTAGGAGCCGAAGGATAGCCCATGTTTGGTATCCAGGTTCAGACCCTTCATGATATGGTCTCCCCAGCACCGCTGGGTACAACCTCGGAACACCTTACCAGGAGTAGCTCCTGAATACTACTGGGTGTAGTGTTCCCTCAATTAGAGCAACATTAGAAATGAGGAAAAATGTAATTGCCCTAAATATAAAGACCATTAAAAAATTAAAAAGTCAGAGTGGAGGTAATCTTATGAGAAGTTTGAATCAAATCTGGAGCGAGGATGAGAAGCACAATTTAGATACTCTGCATTGGAAAAGCTGGTTTGGGCCCACAAACAAGTTGGAAGTCCATAGACTCAACTCTTGAGAGCTGGGGTCAGCTGCCTTCTCTGAGCTGCTGGTGAGTGCTTGACTCATTTATTCTTGCGGGATGGGATGCCCCTGTCAAGGAAAGTCATAGTTAGAGAGAAACTCTGAAGTGATAGGCACTGTCTTTTCATGTTTGTATTGTTTTATTCTGTTTTTACAGCTCTCTTTTCAAGGATGGGTTTATTCCCACTTTCTCTAAGGCCCAGGACAACTAGGCTGGTGGTTCAGTGTGGTGACTTGAGAATATGATACTGCTCAGGCCTTGTGGTCCACTGGGGTCTCCGGGGCTTCCAGGGCGGAACATACGGTGCTGGGCATTGAGCCCGTGGGCTGCATGACATTATCCCTGTAATATCTCTCCAGCTTACCCCATTTTCTTTTCTTTTTTTTTTTTTTTAGGCGCACACACACGCACAGACAGCGCTGTGTGTGTGTGTGTGTGTGTGTGTGTGTGACACTCTGTGGTATTCAGTTTCTTATTCCTGACACCGTGCTCAGGGATCACTCCTGGTGGGGTTCAAGGGTCCATATTTGGTGCCAGGGATTGAACCCAGGTAAGCTGCGTCTGGCCAGAACAAGACCAGTTCTGGCCCCTCTCCACATTTTCTGATTCTAAATGAAGAAAATTTGAGATCATTTGGCTTAATCTCTTCCTATCTATCCCAGTTGCCTCTGATGGGCATGACTGGATGTATTTCTCTTTTATCTTTTGTAGATGACTGTGTTATGGGGCTGGACCCCTTTAAAACTTAAAGGATTGGAGCATGTGACTTGATCGTGGAAGCCCAGGTTTGACCCTCGGCCAGCTTAGCTTTTAGCACTACGGGATGTGACCTCTAAGCACAGCTGGGTGCAGTGTAAAAATAAACAGAAAGCGGTGATCCTAAACCTTAAGTCCTGTCCAGCTCTGGGGTTTTAGGAATTTGTGAATTTTTACTAATAATAGTGATAGTATTGTAATTTGGACACGAAAAATAAAAGTTGTTCAGGGCATTTCCCCTAAGTTAGTGAGTTAATAACTTAATAGTAACACTGTCTGCTTGTCTAGACGAAATCATTTATTTTCCCATCACAAAGTGAGTACCCATTATATATGTGGCCTTAGAAGGCTACTGGAAAATAAATCAAGTAAATAGGCTTGGTGACAGGCTCTCCATCAGTTGCTACTGGCCTGGGGCACATGAGTAAATAGCTACCCACAAGATTGTGTGATGATTTTAAAGTGTCTTATAGGTTAAGTGCTGAGGTGGTTTTTTTTTTTTTTGTAATTTAGGAGGTACATTGGCATGTGGCCTTTAAAAATTACATTATTATATTATCATAAATCTTGATTAAGGCAGCATATTTACTATGGCCAGCTTCAGAGCTAGTGTGGAATATTTTACAGTGTATATAATGAGCCACTAGATGACGGTGATTCTCTGTTCACATCTGAAAAATGAAAGTTGGGAAATAAATGAGAAGCTTTAAGGGTCTGTTTAATTGTGAAAATTAATTCTAAGGAACAATATACTGTGTGTGCCCAGTGAGTACTTAATAATTGATGAGTAGGATGGTAAAAGAGACTTTCAGACCATAAGTCCATTTTGAAAAGAATTTAGAATGAAAATTAATGCTGATGTTACTTTCAACGGCGTGCTTTACAGTGGTACATAAAGGAAGAAATGAACAAATATGAGGCTTAGATTATGTATGCTGTTAGTTGAGAACTGGTGTTTCCAAGGTAAACTGATCCCAGCGAACAGAGCATCTCAGTGTTGTGAATTCCTCCCTCAGAGGAATTTGTGAACAATTTTAGGAGCAATTTTGTTTTTTAATGTGGTTGGGCACCTTTTATTGTAATTGATTTTCTTTTGTTTTATTTTTGTTGGGAGTGGGGGAGTTGGTCCAGCCTGCAATGCTCTGGATTTGCTCCTGGCTCTGTGCTCAGGGATCACTCCTGGTAGTGCTCAGGGAGCTTTATATGGTGCCAGGGATTGAAGGGAGTTGTCTGTGTGTGTAAGGTCTGTCCCTTAACCCCTATTCTCTCTGGCTCCTTTTGATCTTTTATTATTCGTGTGTGTGTGTGTGTGTGTGTGTGTGTGCGTGTGTGTTTAGTACGTTCTGAACCTTTGGATTTTATTTTGGACTATTGGGGGGATAATAAAATTATAAAATGTGGAAAGTGAGTTGCATGGAACTGGTGACATTTGTATTCATTTTCCATTGATGTATCACAATATGTCGCCATTCCATATTTCATCTTTTCTGTAGCGCACAAGTCTTGGCATGGTGTAACTGCATTCTTTGCCCAAAGTCTCACTAGACTGAGATCAAGGTGTCTGCAGGGCATAGGGTCTCATGTGAGACTTGACATCTACCAAGCTCATTATTTGTTGGTAAAATTTGATTTCCTTTAATCATGTGACTGAGGCTCTAATTCTAATGCTGGCTTGGGGTCACTAAGTTCTTAAGTGCTTCAGATCGTATGTAGGGTCTGAAGTCAGACTCAAATGTGGCAGCTCGCTGTTTATAAAGCCGTGGAAGACTGTCAGTTTGTTATTACAGAGTCAACTTTAAACCAGCCTGAGCCGCAATATGGCAGGTAGGGCATTTGCCTTGCACACAGCAGACCTGGATTTGATTTTTGGCATCCCATATGGTCCCCCTATCACCTCCGAGTACAGAACCAGAGTAACCCCTGAGCATTGCTGGTTATGGCCCCCAAAACCAAAAAAGATGAAAGGCAAACCCCCTTAAATATTTCTCTCTCTCTCAGTCTCACTCTCTCTCTCTCCCTTTCTCCCTCCCCCAAAAAAAAATTCCAAAGCAAAACTTTTAAACCAGCGTGATCCCATGTATGTCCATTTCATATTCATAGGTACTGTCCATAGTCAGGGAAAGAGGTTATATAGGGTATGTGTTTTGGGTACTCCCACCACACCACAACTCTTCACACTGGTATCCCTTATCTGTGCCTCTGCTAATCAGTTATATGTAACAGAACCACAAGTATTTTTAGGGTTCCTGGTGGGATAGGGCTGTCAGGGTGCAGAAACTTGAGTGGTGACTAGTAGCCAGCAATGGCCACTCTAAGATCAAAACATCCAATGGGGGTGGGGGATGTTTAAAGGGCTTTGAGGTAGGAATAAGCTTGATTGTGCTTAAACAGTCGTTTTTGGCAGCACTGTTCCACAGTTTGCAGGCATATAAAGGTTGGACACCACTGGCCTGCCAACTTACTTGTAACTGTCAGTGTGCGGAAGAGTATGCATGGACATAGAAAGGTTGACAAACACTGGTTTGCAGAACAGTAAGGAGCGAGGGTAGGAAGTGAGTTCAGAGAAATGGTTGCTGAAAGCTCCTGTAGAGTCTAGTAGGTCTTGATAGATGTATGGCTTTTATTTAAGGTGAAATAGGAAAGCATTGAAGAGCTTTAGGCAGTGGGGTAACTACTTTGGTTTACATTTTCAAAAGAGTTTGCCTTCAGAAGTGGTTTGTAAGGGGAAGACGTAAAAATACAAAGAGAATAACTGTAAAAGTAGCACATGTAGTATAGGAGTGCGCGTGATAGGACTAGATGGAGGTCAGGGAAGGCTGGTGGATAAAGCCCTCCAGGAGAGAGGTGGTCCTGGCAAAGGCCTCCAGGAGAGAGGTGGTCCTGGCAAAGGCCTCCAGGAGAGAGGTGGTCCTGGCAAAGGCCTCCAGGAGAGAGGTGGTCCTGGCAAAGGCCTCCAGGAGAGAGGTGATCCTGGCAAAGGCCTCCAGGAGAGAGGTGGTCCTGGCAAAGGCCTCCAGGAGAGAGGTGGTCCTGGCAAAGGCCTCCAGGAGAGAGGTGATCCTGGCAAAGGCCTCCAGGAGAGAGGTGGTCCTGGCAAAGGCCTCCAGGAGAGAGGGTGGTCCTGGCAAAGGCCTCCAGGAGAGAGGTGGTCCTGGCAAAGGCCTCCAGGAGAGAGGTGGTCCTGGCAAAGGCCTCCAGGAGAGAGGTGGTCCTGGCAAAGGCCTCCAGGAGAGAGGTGGTCCTGGCAAAGGAGTAAATTGTCCAAGAGCCTGTGTTATAAGGGAGCTTGAGAATATTTGGGGGGAACTGCTGTGGAACTAGAAAGGAAGCAGATTTCACAGGCTTGTAGGTCTAGTGTTTTTTTTTTTCTTTTTATATTAGGAGCCCTGGGAAACCACTGCAGGGATTTAAACAGGGAAGGGAGATATACAGGGAAGGATTGAGGGAAATTAGATTATAACTTTTATAATTTGACCAGTTTGTTCTGGCTGTTTTGGGGGTGGGTTGACTTGACATGGACACAGGGAGAGGTCAGCTGGGAGTTAAGTATGGTTCAGGCTGCTGTGGACATAATGGTAACGGAAAATGTGAAGGAGAGAGTTTGAAATGTCATTTAGGAGGTAGCTTCAAAAGACGGGGAACAGAGGTGAGGGTAGACAGGTGGCAGTTGTTTTCTTTTTTTTATAATTTTATTATAGCACCGTGAGACAGACATTGACAAAGCTGTTCATGGTTGGGTTTCAGTCATGCATTGTTGCAGCACCCAACCTCCACCGTGCACATTTCCCACCACCAGTGTGCCCCGTTTCCCTCCCTTGCCTCCCCCCCCTCACTCCTCTCTCTCTCTCTCTCTCTCTCTCTCTCTCTCTCTTTCCCTCTCTCTCCATGAAATTTGCCTACAAATGGATGAACATGGAGATTATTATGCTGAGTGAAGTTAGCCAGAAGGAAAAGGACAGATATAAAAGGACTACATTTATTTGTTCGATATAAAAAAAATAGGTGGCTCTTTTTTTCTTTTTGGGTCACACCGGTGACGCTCAGGGGTTACTCCTGGCTCTGCACTCAGGAATTACTCCTGGCGGTGCTCTGGGGACCATATGGGATGCTGGGGATCGAACCCAGGTCAGCTGTGTGTAAGGCAAATGCCCTACCCTCTGTGCTATCGCTCCAGCCCAGAGAGGTGGCATTTTAATTTATGCACCTGGCTTTACTGAACTGAGGAAACATTGCATGAATATAGGCTTTTCGTGGGAGAAAGGGGATCGGGACTAAAGTGTGATCCAACTAAAGGGGATCGGAGTGTGACCAAGTGGATGTGGAGAGTAGGCAGGAGGAGTAGGGGTCTGCAAGTGAGAGATGTTAACAGCTGAACTCTTCAGCTGTTGTATTAAATTTTGGGGATGTAACGCTGAGCACGATGTCCAGTGTTTATTGAAGGTCTGGGAACTGGCTTACCAACCAAATAGGTCAGTAACAAAATCTTGATGAAGTATCATGGGGATAATAATGGAACCAGGAGTGGTTCCACCACTGTGAAAAGGCTCCTGACCTAGAGTGGCATCAGTGTTGAAGGTTCTCACTGAAAGGCGCAAAGCCTGTTCTCGGAGCCTTTACGGAGCTGCAAGAATGAGCTGGACAGAGGTCCTGTATGGAGCTTTAGCAGTAAAGGTGTTGGTTGTCTGAGCCAGGACCGTGATTGCGGAGGGAGGTTCCGTAGCCTTCTCGCTGAGAGGCGGGACAGCTTCAGCACCAGCACTGTCTGAGCCTGAATGTATGTCTTTAGGGGCCAGATGCTTACGTAGCCATTTTAAAATTTGTTTTTGAGTATTTGGGCCATACCCAGTGGTGCTCAGGGGCTGCTCCAGGCTGTGTGCCTGGGGGACCAGGTGCGTTGTTGGGGATCATATGGGGTTGACTGCAAGTGCTACCGCTCTGCTACATGTGTGCCCCTCGTAACTGTTCCTGCTGTGCACTCCTTTGGAAAGAAAGCAGGGAGAGTGTTCCCAGCTAGTGGTGGCTTTGCGGAATAGTCAGCGACAGCAGAAGGAATTGTTGGTTTTCCTGCAGGCACGGCAGAGTCCACACTGCACTCTCTCCCCTGCTAGAGGACTGACAGAAGCCTTTGATTTTTATTTCCGTTCTTTCTGACACATTCATATGGAAAGACTGTCCTGGAAGTGCCCAGAAACTGTCATGGACTAATGCAGATCAGTACTGTGCTTTGGGAGCTGAGGCCAATGTAAAGCTTGCTCTGTACCTTATGGCAAAGTTATCCCGTGATGGGTCTACTTTAGATTTAAATGACTTTCTCTCTGCCTTGCCTGCGCTTGGTTTCTCTCTCTCTCTCTCTCTCTCTCTCTCTCTCTCTCTCTCTCTCTCTCTCTCTCCCTCTCTCCCTCCCTCCTCCTATCTCCCTTCTTTTTCTCTTCATCATGTGCTATCGTGAATAATTACAATAGTATAGTTATTAGAGTAGAGATGATAGTAGCCATTAATATTTACAAAGCATTTATTATGTGCCAAACACCATCTTAATTACTTTATTTCATTTACTTCTAATGACAGTTCTTAGAGGTAGTATTTTATTATTGCCATTCTTTATAGAAGAGAAGATGAAGGCTTAGAGAGAGGTTAAATAATGTGCCAAAGTAACAGAAATAAATTGTGATGCAGGCTTTGAACTCAGTTGTGAAGATGCTTTCCTACTTCGTAAGATGCTTTCTAAGGCAGTGCTGTCTCAGTAAGTGGGAATGATGGGAGGACACCCCCATTTCCCTGAAGCTTGTAAGGAACCTTTACTGCTCCTGAATTAAGACGCAAGACTTTTTTTTTTTTTTTTCTTTTGGGCAACCAATGCCAGGCTTGGCGTTGTTCATCCTGGCTGGCTTTCGTGTGCTCTGTTTCCTTCCAGTGCTTGTGACTGGCTACACCTGCAACTGCAGTTTACTTTATGGCAAACACAGGAAAGTAACTTGGTTTTTGGAATTTTGGGTTTTGAATTTGGGGTTATAAATAACCATTTGTTTATTGTAGGGTGGGTGTTGAGAGTGATTGTAGTTATCTGTTTTTGACTTAAGTCATGTTACGGCACAGGGGAAGAACAATTAAACTTTTTAAGTTTACATGTAGTGGTGATACTCATTTCAGTTACTCTCCAACCCGCTACCATAAACTATCTCATGATAAGCCTTCACTAATTGGTGAGCTGAATATTAACTAAGAAGTACATTATTAGAACTGGACTATTTGACTCATTTCCTTCATGGAAATTCTTCCATATTTTTTTTTCTGCATTAAAAAACTCTTTTTTAAACATGGGGCCAGAGCTTTAGTACAGCAGTAGGGCGTTTGCCTTGCATGTGGCTGGCCCAGGTTTGATCCAAAGCATCTCATATGGTCCCCTGAGCACCACCAGGAGTGATTCCTAAGTGCAAAGCCAGGAGTAGCCCCTGAGCATCACTGGGTGTGACCCAAAAAGCAAAATTTTTTTTTTCAGTGTGGGACTGAAGTGATAGTCTGGCATGTATGGCGTTTGCCTTGCATGCCGATCACCCAGATTTGATCCCCAAGCGCTGCTAGGAGTAGTTCCTGAGTGCAGAGCCAGGAGTGACCCCTGAGCATTGCCATGTGTGGTGCAAATAGATACATTAATTAAATTGTAACGTGATTTACAAAGTTCATAGTACAGTTGTTTCAGGCATCTGGCATTCAGTGTTTAGCACCACCCACCAGTGTGACCCCCCCATGTCTCCAGGTTCCCACTCACCCTCTAAATCTGCCACTTAGTAGGCACAAAGCTACTTTATATTGCTTGTTACAATACACTGACAAATGAAATGATCAGAAAATGAATTAAAAATCCATTTCCTGGTATTTGCTTCATCTAACAGTGGTGTCATTGTCTAAGGATTTACTGAGCTGGTTGGCACTGGTTGAGCCTTTTGTGTTTAGCTCACAGATCTTGGTGGGCTTCTCGTATCTTTCTAATCAGATTTGCTGTGCTCCTGTTGGGCTGTCGGTATGGTGAACTTTGGAGGTGTTTTATGGGTGCCTGAGTGAGTGCCCCAGAAGCTGCTGGAGTCGGGCATTTATATGTTGGAGGAGGTTGGGTGTGGTGCTTGGACAGAGCATCTGCTCTTTCATTTCAAGAAAGACTCAGAGTTTTCAACCTGGAGATCTGTCTACTTGGGACAGTTCGAGCCTTGCTGTCTTCCTGAAAAATTTTCCATTCTTCAACAGCTGCTTCATATGGATCTTGTCCATTAGAAAAATCAAAAGAGGCTTATCAGAACAAACTAAAAATTAACAGTGCTGGCCTACCTGTTGCCTGAAATGCAAATCTGTGCACTATGAAAACTACATTAGCAGGAGTGATGGCTTTATAAATGGAAAGAACAGATTTTTGTTTTCTTTTTTGAGTCACACCTGGTGATGCTCAGGGGGTTACTCCTGGCTCTGCACTTTGGAATCACTCCTGGTGGTGCTCGGGGACCATATGGAATGCCAGGGATTGAACCCAGATTGAGTGCAAGGCAAATGTCCTACCTGCTTTATTATTGCTCTGGCCCCGGAAAGAACAGATTTATCAAAGATTTTTCAGGAGTGGTGACTCTCAGAATTAAACTTTTCTTATTGTTTGTATGAATTCCATTAAAGTATTTATAGAACATAAGGTTGAAAAGAAGATAAAGAAGTAGAGACTTAGAAATCACTAAGAAAGGTATTACCCAATGGGAGGAACTTACCCACACAACTGAGTGTGTGTGTGTGTGTGTGTGTGTGTGTGTGTGTGTGGTGTGTTGAGGGAGGGGGTGTTAGGATTTGGGGGGGAGGGATGTGGATACCTTGGTGATGGGTGTGCTGTTGGATTGTGTGCATGAGAAATCATTATTAACAGTATTAGAAACTGCAGAATCTTAATCAAAAAGAAAGATTGAAAAAGGAAGGTGTTATATAATAATGAAGTGGTTTTGCAACTATTTGAAAAATATGAAAAACATGTGAAGTGTGATATGGAGGTATAATCTCAGTAAAGTAGAAATTAGGAAACTAATATGGGGAAGGGAGAACTTTATATTTGGTTATAAATAGTTATTTACAAAATTATATAATGTTTTCAAAAATGCAGAAATAGAATTATGTATATTCCATGATTATGAAGAGGACCTGCTCAGTGTTTCTTGGGGCCCAAGACAACTCGCAGAGATGGTGTCTTGGCCCCGGGTGTGCACCCGGTGACTGTTGGTGTCCATTGGTGCTTGGGGCTGCCGGGCTACCCCTGGTGCTACTTGGTGCTCCGTGCCGTGAGGGATCAGACTCTGGGCCTTGTGCACACAAGGATTGCCCTCAGGTACTTGAAGCTATTTCCGCAGGCTAAGCCCATGTGTTTTCATAGTCAGAGGATGACATGGAGCCCCACACTTGTGCCCTACCTTATGCTTGGCTAATTTTATTTCGATTTATTTTATGTTGCACCATTTATTTTATGCTGTATTTTTGGAATACCAGGGACAAAGACCCATTGGTTGTCACTCCTACTCCATAAAAATATATGTTTTGACTCATTTTTTAACTACTTCATAAAAATTATTACTAAAATTTGCTCCACATCACTTGATCACTTGACATCCCGTTATTCATCGATTTGCTCAAGCGGGCACCAGTAACATTTCCATTTGACCCTATCACGTGCCAGTGTAGCCCATCTCCGCTCCACATCAGTTTGCTTATTTTTCTTTACAATAGCTTCTCAGTAAAGTGCAACAAATAAGAGAAAGTGGTTTAGTGACGTTTTCAACCATTAAAAAATTCCTTGTTTTGATGAACATTATTATTCTTTTTAGCTTAAAATCTTTAGAAATATTGCTTAAAAGAAAAACCACTTTTGTTTTATAAAAAGGAAATGTTTCAGAAGTACATAAAAGCATAGACTCACGGCTTGGAAGTAGTATATTGATGCACTGAACCTGGTCTGATTCTCACCATATTGTGCCTTGACCTGGGTTTCTCTGGCATCACGGGGTGGAGCGACACCGCATTCAGGGTCCCTTGGATTGAACTGCCAGCCTGGGTGACTGACAGTGGCCTTGGGGCCCCCAGTCCTCCGGAGCACTGCTTGGGGAGCCACCCCTGCCCCAGTAAACCTTTCTGTTCATTCCTTTCATCCACAATTCCACCTGCTCCCTGGAAGTGACTGTTATTAGCAAAAATAGTGTTATGTTTTTCTAGTCCCTTCCCTCACACCCTTATGTATGTCTGTTCAGTGGATATTTAAGCACCTTCCTAAATAAATATGTAAACACAGGCATATTTGCATATTTGGCTCTGTAGTATAGAGCTCTGCTTTTTACTTACTATGTTTTAAAACTCAAGTTAGGACAGTCAGATCAATTTTTATTGATGGCTACATTAATGAATACATTATAATTTATTTTCTACTTCCCACACTGATGGATATTTAGTTATCTCAGCTTTTTTTACTATAACAAGCAATGCTGAATGAATAATCGTATATATTCCTAGAAATTCAATGCTGAGTAACAGGAAATATTAAATTGTGATAGATTTTGCCATACTGACATCCAAAAAGCTGAAGCAGTTTAAATTTCCAACAGTATGGGAGAGCATTTTTCCCCCAGTATGTATTAGTTTATGAAGTTTTAAACATGCCACATATGATAATCCAGTGCCCTGTTCTCACCTATCTCCTTGTCAGGAAAAACTCTCTTAGGACCTTAAAATAATGTGCCCAGATGTTGCCCAGCAGATCTACGAGTATTTCTCAGTCTCCGATCTGTGTTCCCTTAGTTTACATACCTTTTATATGGCTGGGTTCCACCTCCCTGCTTATCTTTCTGCTTCCGCTGTTGCTATACAAGATTCTTTTTCAGTCACGTCTTCTGATGGTGTCCTGAAAGACTCCTGCTGTTGCTGTCTTGTCTGCGTGGAACATCTTTCACTTAATATCCTTAAATAGCTCCCTCTTTACATTATTTAAAACCTACCTAATCCACAGGGCATATAAGTCACTTTAGATTTCCCATGGGCCCAACACAGCAAAGGAAGTGTCTTATGAATTTTATTTCCTTATCGGCAGCTGACGCTATCCTGTTGGCTAAGTAAAACATAAACATATTCCTTTATAAACTTAGAGTAGGAAAGAGTAGGAAATTGATTATTGGCATTTGTCAATTATAGCATTTCTGCTAATTTGATCATCTTAATTTTGTTAAATAATGGGATGCATTTGACAAAATAATTTCAGTTTAATGAAATTCAACTAAATGACATTGAAACATTTTGATCATTTTTTCCCTTTAGGAATGGCCTTTCTAAGTATTCTACCTAGAAAATACAAGTAAATTCTTATTTTGAATCAGTATGTTTTTCATTAGGAGCCTGCATTGTGGGCTTGATTCCCTTACAGACTATTGACTACTGCCTTTGGGTCTCTTGTGGGTAGGCTCTGAGTGTTTGAGTTGGTCACTTCCCAAGTTGGTTCTGTAGCTGCCGGGATGGACACATGTCAAGGTGATGAGTTTAGGTAAAGAATCAGCGGATAACATGTCAAGGAACAGAAATAGCCTTGATGCATATTTTGATCATGCTAAAAGAGATAGAGTCTAGTATTGAAAATGAGTTAAATTTGGTCATTGGGTATTATTAACACCGAGGAGAGCAGTTGAATCATCGGCTCATCAATTATTCAGTGGCGTCTTGCAGGTATTAGTGCACGGAATACAAACGACACATCCACTACCCGTTACAACTTTTATTCTGAAGCAGAAGGGGAAAAGATACATTATTCTCTCTCTCTCTCTCTTCTCTCTCTCTCTCTCTTCCTCTCTCCTCTTTCCTCTCTCTCTCTCTCTCTCTCTCTCCCCCTTTCATTCTCCCACAGTGTAAGTAAAGCTTCTATATGCACCAGTAAAGGGTAAAAGGCAGGCCCTCTATTTAGTTGTGGAAAATTTGGAGCAAGATTAAGTTTGAGATTTGAAAGTGACAGTTTTACAAGACAAACCCATCTTGTAATCTGAAGAGACATGGACCCTTTTTTTTTTTTTTTTAGGCATGGACTTCTTAAACTTGTGTTTTTATTCTTTCATTTTGCAGTGAATTATGGTAAATAGTATTTTATTTTATCTTCCTGCTTGTTGAGGTATAAGTGATTTTTAAAATTTATTTTTTTTAACTTTTACTGAACCACTGTGCTATGGACAGTTACAAAGCTGTTCATAATTGTGTTTCAGTTGTACAGTGTTCCAACACCTATCCCTCTAGTGCACATTTTCCAATACCAATGTCCCCATTTTCTCTCTCACCCACCCTCAACAACCTGCCTCTAAGGTAGGTTCTCTCCTTCTTTCCTTACTCTCTCTTTCTCTTTCCCTCTCCTTCTCTCTCACTCTCCTTTCATGCATTTGGTTTGTAGTATGGACACTGAAGGGTTATTATGTATATCCCTTGACCTTTCAATACTCAGTTCTAGACTAGCATTACAATTTCCAACAATTATTGTCAAACTGGCCCTTTCTACCTTATCTACCCTCCCACCCACCCCCCACACACATATGTGTTGATCCAACCATTGACACATCCTCCTGGCCTCTGTTTTCCCTGGCCTTGGATATTAGCCTCATACTATTTTTTCTTTAAAACCCACACATGAATACAGTCATTCTATATCTGTCCTTCTCCTTCTGACTCATTACACTCAACATGATATCTCCATGTTTGGGGGGGGGGGGGGGGGGGGGGACGGCCGCCCCCCCTGTTATCCATTTTTAGTCAAATTTCATGACTTCATTTTTTCCTAACAGGTGATTTTGTTTTTCTTTAAAATTACCACTCCTGGGTCTACTCTGGGAAGCCAAAAAATACGCAGCGGAAACACCATCCCTACTTTTATATTCATAGCAGCATTATTCACAATAGCCAGAATCTGGAAACAACCAGAGTGCCCTAGAATCGATGACTGGATAAAGAAGCTTTGGTACATCTACACAATGGAATACTATGCAGCTGTTAGGAAAAAATAAAGTTATAAAATTTGCCTATAAATGGATGGACATGGAGAAGATTATGTTGAGTGAAATTAGCCAGAAGGAGAGAGACAGATACAGAATGACTGCATTTATTTGCATGACATAAATATATATGTACATATTATGATACCAATATCCAAGGTCAAGTGAAACATGTATCATGACAGGAGGTCTTGTCAAAGGTGGAAATTATCACAAACGTGTGGGAGTCAGAGGCTAGGTAAGACAGGAAATAGAACAGTGTGCTAACAATTGTCGAGGGTACTAATGCCAATCTAGAACTGAGCATTAAATAGAGGCAAAAAGATACACATGACAACCCTTTAATGTATGTTCTGTAATCCATAGTCTGGAAGGGAAGGAAAATAGAAAGAGAGAGAAAGGGAAAAAGAAATAAGGAACCTGCCATGGAGGCGGGCTGGGGGAGGGGAGGGAACCAGGGACATTGGTGGTGGGAGATGGGCACTGGTGGAGGGATGGGTGCTGGAGCACTGTATGACCAAAACCCAAATATGAACTTTTTTAATTGTATATCTTTGTAATTGTATATCTCACGGTGGTATAATAAAATACTTTAAAAAAAGTGATAATACCAGCCTAGAACTGAGCATTGGATACAGGTAAGAAAATACACATGATACCTCTAAATGTATGTATTGAAATCCACAGTGTGTAAGAGAAGGAAGGGGAAGGGAAAGAGAGAGAGAAAGGGGGAAGAGATAAAGAACCTGTCATAGAGGCAGGCTAGGGGGGGGAGGGGAGGGAATTGGGGACATTGGTGGTGGGAAATGGGCACTGGTGGAGGGATGGATGCTGGAATACTGTATGACTGAAACCCAAACATGGACATCTTTGTAATTGTATATCTCACTGTGGTATAATAAAATATTTTTTAATGTTTTTTTTTCCTTTTTGGGTCACACCTGGCAATGCTCAGGGGTTACTCCTGGCTCTTTGTTCAGGAATTACTCCTGGCGGTGCTCGGGGGACTATATGGGATGCTGGGGGATCGAACCCGGTCGGCCGCATTTAAGGCAAGCGCCCTAACCGGCTGTGCTATCGCTCCGGCCCCCAAATATTTTATTTTTTATTTTTTTATTTTATGTTTTTGCTTTCCTGGGCCACACCCGGCAATGCTCAGGGGTCTATCCTGGCTCTGCACTCAGGAATCACTCCCTGGCATTTCTTGGGGACCATATGGGACGCCGGGGATCGAACCCAGGCCGTCATGGACCGGTCGCGTGCAAGGCAAAGCGCCCTACCCGCTGGACTGTCGCTCCAGCCTCTGGCCCCCAAGTATTTTAAAAAATATCACTATCACTGTCTTCCCGTTGATCATCTATTTGCTAGAGCGGGCACCTGTAATATCTCGATATGTCCTGTCTCATGCTAGTAGACCCAAAGGCATCTGCTTGCTCAAGGAACATAAAGAACCTCAAACTATTATATTAGGTCATGGGAATGACCTAATATAAATGTTACTGGTATTTGGCATATCAAATACGACACAAGCAGCTTGCCAGGCTTGCCGTCGCGGGTGGCATACTCTTGTAGTCACCTCTAAATAAAGCAATTATTGATGAACCGTGCGGCCGCTAGCGGCCGCGTTAGCTGGGCTGTGATAGTCTGGTTGGCTGGGTGGAGTTGTGACGAGAGGGAAGTCTGGATGTGGAAAATGGCGGCCCCCATGGAGTGGGGGGGTCGTCTGGCTTGTTGTGAGGCTCTGCTGGGGTGGCAGGCCAGGGCTAGAACTCGCCATGCCTCCTGGTTTTTATTTTATTAAAAAATAAACAAAAAAAATAAAATAACTTTTAAAAAATATTAAAAAATTTATTTCATGGTAAGCAAGGGCCACAATTGTTGGCTAAGTTCTACAGTTGAAATTGATCAGAAAAACTCTACTATTAAAATCAATAAGTATAAAAATATCAGTTTTTCTCTGTGAAAATTACTGTTTCTGATCACAAGGTTGTTAAGTTCTTGCCTATGAATTGAGTAAACTATTTGCTACTTGTTGAGCCCTTGGTGTCATTGTTTTTGTTAAGTTTAGTTGGCTTCTGTGTTACTTTCCCATCTGAGTTGGTGTGCTCCTACCAGATTTCAGTGTTGAGTAGTAGGTGGCATATGGTTCTGTGGGCCAGAGAGTATGGTCTGCGCCAGTGAGTTGACAAGATGGCAGCTAAGGGAGGTGGGTGTGGCTGCCTGGGCTCCCCCAATTGTGGGGAGTGAGGGAGGCTGCCCATCAACACCAAGAAGACACCGAGATCTTAGCCTGGACACCTGCGTGCCTGAAATTACTCACTTTTTTTTTCCTTTTTTGGCTCCCCCTGGCGATGCTCAGGGGGTTGCTCTTGGCCCTGCACTCAGGAATTACTCCTGGCGGTGCTCAGAGACCATATAGGATGCCAGGGGTTGAATTTGGGTAGGCTGCATGCAAGGCATAAGCCCCTACCTGCTCTTTCTCTCTGGCCCTAGGTATTCACAGTTTGGCATCTCTGCAAAGAACATTTGGGAAGCGGTGGCTGTTGTGCTGGAGTGTGAGACGGCTCTGGGGCGCAGGCAGATACTCAGCCTGCTCGGCTCCTCAGGGCACCCAGAGTTTGCAGCTGCGGGAACCAGTGTTTCCATGAATTTCAGTTGCTTGGCGTTGCAGCGTGGCGGTTTTGTAGGGAACAAGTAGAGCAGAGCTGGTGGGTCTCTTTTTTCTTACAAAGTGAAGGTTATTTGCTTGACATGTATGTTAATTTTCTTACCTTCACATGCACACTCTAGATTTAGGTTTGGTTATGAATTTGGAGTTGGCTAAAAATTGCCCAGACTGTTGTTTGGGCAGTAATCAGACAGCATGAGGATAAATCTTTTTGTTTTCATTGTTTTATTTTTTGTAGGAATAAGGACATACTCATAAGACGAGAGAGAGAGAGAGAGAGGGGGAGAGAGAGAGAGAGAGGGAGAGAGAGAGAGAGAGAGAGAGAGAGAGAGAGAGAGAGAGAGAGAATGCAGTGGGAAAAGAACAGAAAGACCAGTGTAACTTCTTTACATTCCCTTCGGCTTTGTTCTAGAATGGAGAAAAGTGTAAGATTCAGAAATTAGGATTAATTTTCTTTTTTCATTTTACAGGTATGATTTTTTTTTCATTTCTCACTTTCAGAGAGAATAGCTGATACTGGTTTAACAAACTGCATCAACGTATGCATAGTAGAACATTATTATAATATTTACAAATGAAAAGCCAATTTCCTTTACACTGACAATAATGCAAATGTGCACAGTAGCTTTGCCTCAGAGAAATTAAATTGTTGCAATTGATGATTCAATGCTTTAATGGGAGTTCATGCTATAATAACCTTTATTAATTAGGAAAGCATCATATAATTTAAATCTGGGCAAGAATATTACAGACCACTAAGTTTCCACTGAAGAAATTAAACAGAAATGGCTTGTCCTGTATTTTCAAATATTATTACAACTAATAACCTCAGCACTCATCTTGACTTTTTCATTGTTTCTTGGCCCTAGGTACATAGATTTTTATGTTCCCAGAATACAGCTCATGCAGTTTCAGTGGACTTGGGACCAATAAGACTGAGAATCAGAAAAGCGTAGTAATATAAACTCTCTCTATATATAAGCAAATGGTATATAAAAGCAATGGTATATATTAGCAAATGGTATATATATATATATACATATATATATATATATGCAAATGGTATATATAAGCAAATGCTATTTCTTAGGGTTGAATTCTGTGACTTGTCACTTTTTTATTAATATTTTATTATATCACCGCTGAGATATACAATTACAATGTTGTTCATGTTTGGAGGTTTCGGTCACATAGTGTTCCAGCACCCCGCCCTCCACCAGTGCCCATTTCCCACCACCAATGTCCCCAATTCCCTCCCCCTCCCATAGCCTGCCTCCATGGCAGGTTCTTTATCTCTTTCTCTCTCCCTCTCTCTCTTTTCCTTCTCTTACAAATTGTGGATTGCAATACATACACTTAGAGGCCATCATGTGCATTTTTTTTGCCTGTATTTAATGCTCAGTTCTAGGTTGGTATTAGTCCTTTCGACATTTATTCACACATGTTCCTTCTCTGTCTTACCTAACCTCTGACTCCCACACGTTTGTGGTAATTTCCACTTTTGGTAAGACCTCCTGATCCACGTTTCACCTGTGTCATTCTTAATAATCACCCCGTCCTACAGAAGAGTGCATTTACAGGGAGTGACGCAATAGGAACAAACCAGCTGAGAAATAGGAAAAGGTTAGTGACTGGATAATGTAGGTCTTTGGGTAAATATGTAGAATTTAGGTTAATAAAAATCTGATGATGAGTTTCTGCACCTATCCCTTTCTGAAGCATAAGCTAAAGATGTGCTTTGTGGGGAACAAAGAGAAGCAAGTTTCCGTATTGAAGGCAACTTGAATCATAGAATGAAGCTTGCTTGAGTCATTTGATATTTGTTTTGTTCCAGTAAACCTAATTTGAATAGGTTTTTTGTTTTGTGTTATTTCAGGTTTCCAGTTTCAGGTATTTAGGGAAGACTGTTTAGAGAATGGGTGCAGAGAAACTGAAGAAGACCTGGAATGAACAGAAAAATCAGAATAATGTAAATTTTGTATTGAGCTCTTCCTGCTTTGGGATTCTAAAATACTGATTGCAGTTTGTGATTTTCTCAGATAATTTGTGATTTGTGAGTAGCTTCTCCCAGTCACCATAGAATTGAGTGTCATTGCCAAAATGAGATGGAAAAGTGATAGTACAGTGGGTAGGGTATTTGCCTTGCATGCAGCTGACCCGGGTTCGATCCCTGGCATCCCATATGTCCCCGAGCACTGCCAGGATTAATTCCTGAGTGAAGAGCCAGAAGTAACCCCTGAACATCGCTGGGTGTGACCCAAAAAAGAAAAAAGACAAAAAGAAAAGAAAAAATTGCTTTGTTTGGGAGGTGACTTCTCAAAAGATGGTCACGAGACTGTAGAGATAGTGCAGGAATTAAGGTGCTGGCCTTGCAGGCAGCCAGCTCTGATTTGATCTTAGGCCTCACAGAATGTTCTCTGAGGACCGTTGTGTGTGGCCTCAAAACAATAACAACAGAAAAAATATGGTCTAAGTCCATTTATATGCCTTGAAGAAAAAAAGTGTCAGATCATCTTATACACTTTGATTTAATTTATCTTCTTTAGTGACTTATTAATAAAGTCAACATTGAGGGTATACAAATTTGATATCTTTTATCAAATAACAGTAACAGTACTTGCTGGAGATTAAAAGGAATCTGATTTAATGTTCTGCTTAGAAGTCTGGCGATTATGCATTGTCGCAAGACTGCAAATTTCCTATCTCACATATGAACATGCCTTGTTAGATTTAACTTTTTTTTTTTTTTTTTTGCTAGTCTGGGATGTTTTGGTTGATACTCTTTTTCACAGAATGTGTGTTTTATTGTTTCTGTTCTGAGTTTTTAATGATATATTATTATTTAGCTTTATCGCTATTAATTTGCTATTGGTTATTCAGTAAACTAATGTGAATTGTTAGTTATTGTATTTGTTGTATTCCCAGTATGTATGTAATTATTCAGTTTATAGTTAACTACATTATAGTTAATGTATGAATTACTCTTCAAATTATCCTTTTATATTATTAAAGCAGATGTATATGTAACTTCCAGCAACTGGCTTGGAAAATGGCCCTTGTTCTTATCATCTATGGCATAATTTACTTGTATTGAATTGGATGAATTTGTAAAATGTGAGTGCTGGGACTGGGTAGGTGGCTTTGGTGATAGGTGCTTTGCATATGTACGTGATTTGGTTCCAGGAACTTTGTGGCTCCCAAACACCACTAAAGAGTTCATTGCATCCACCCCATCGTGTTTGTAAAAACAGCAACTCATGTTTGAGAATTACTGATGGGCAGGTTTAGAACACTGAATCAGAGTCACTTCTGGTGTTTCCCATGTAATTACAGTTTATGTTTTAGTAATTCAGGATATTGACAGACACTGCCGTTGAATTTACTTATTATCTCTGACCTTAGCAAAGTTGCTAATCTTAGGGGCTGGAGCGATAGCCTAGAGGTAGGGCGTTTGCCTTGCACGCGGCCGGCCTGTGCCGGCCCGGGTTTGAAACCCGGCATCCCATATGGTCTCCCAAGCACTGCCAGGAGTAATTCCTGAGTGCAGAGCCAGGAGAAACCCCTGAGCGTCGCTGGGTGTGACCCAAAAAGCAAAAAAAAAAAAAAAAAAAGTTGCTAATCTTGTCTCTCTCAGTTTCATATCTGTAAAGTGTGAATAAAAATAATAACTACCTAGTCCAGTTCTTAGATTATAAAATAAGATATGAGTCTAATACTTAAAGTTGAACCTAGTCCTAAATAAATAGTAACTCTTAGTTGAGGAGTACTTTCTCTGTCCCAAATGCAAAGTGGTTAATTTGTGATCAATTTGTATTTTGTTTTGAGGTTGAAATGTTCAATAACTATCTTTAGATTTACATGGAATTTAAATTTTAGTAGTATATATTTAACATGTATTATGTCCAATCTGAAGTGCCAGTTCTTAAAATTCATTGATTACTAGGGATTGAATTGACATGATGGCATTTGCTTAAGTTGGCAGTGTCTCTTTATCTTCAGTTAGGAAGTTTTTTAAGTCTACTTGTCATTTTCTGAGTAATAAAGCCAGATAACATTCAGAAAATTGAAGTAAGCAGGCACAGATAAGCTTTTTAACTCAGAGAACATGAACCTCAGCACTGCTTCTTATGGGATTTCCACTGGTCTTATAAGACACACAAGTCACAAATGCTCTTTATTGAAAGTACAATATCTTTATTTAGGGGATACAGATGCAGAGAGAGAAAGAGAGAGAGAGAGAGAGAAGGAGGGAGGGAGAAGAGAAGAGAGAGAGAGGGGAGGAGAGAGGAGAGGAGGGGATGGTGGGAAGGGAGGGGAAGGGAGAAACAGAATTTGGTCTTCTCTAGAGGAGGCATCACCTACTCAGATATTCGTGTTCACTAGATATTAAGTAAATCTTGATATTTGTATCATTTTTAGGTTGAAATATTTACTAATAGAAGTGTTTTCTCCTAATTCCTCTTGTTTCTGTTGCGCTCCCCTGGGATTGTGAGTGCTTCATTTTGGAGAACAAGTAGTCAACTATTTGAATTTTACCATTTCTTTTTAGTGGTATAGCAATATAAGTGGTAATTTTCTGAGTTCCTATGCATTTCGTATTCTGTTTAACGTAGTTTTATTTGCTTTGGTATGGGATTTATGGAAGAAAACTATACTTGTATTTTTGATGAACGTAAAATTATTAAAACCATAGTCTTGTCCTTATCTGTCATGTCATCCTACATTTCTCAGTACACAGTAAGTTTTTCAAATATAGTAATTTTACATTTTATTAACCTTTGTGTTTCTGTCACTGTACTCTGGCTGGCCCTTATCATAGAGAGAGCTGAATGAATCTTTTATTGAGTGAATTTCTCAAACATACAGAGATTGTTTTGTCTCTTGGCTCTAGAAATGGAGAGTTGGTATGGTAATTGATAAGTCTAGTTATACACTCTGAGTAAAATAATTTTGTCTAATATTTTTATTATGATACAGTTCATTTGTGTTCAAAATTGAGTATATCTATAGACATTCATTTTTCAAACATATAAAATCACAGTGACAAAAATCTGGAGCTGGGTGGAAGTTAGAAATCATTTTGTCTTCCCCAGAGAAAGATATTTCAGGAATATCGAGACTAAAACATGCTCTTAAACTCCACTCATATTTTTCAACATAGCATTTTATTACCTTTTAATGGTTGCTCTTCTACAACTTTTAGAAGTAGATTTGCAGAATATCAGAATCAAAGTCACACTTCCTAGCATGGTCAATCTACACCTGTTTGTCCAGACTTTTTGGATGACAAGGATACAGTGAAGTATCCTTCCCAGGAGAGTGTAGAATGTGATTTTTTCAGAGTGTTTTAGATGCAGACAGGACATCATCTATCTCCCCAAGCGATATTAATTTAAACTTTCAGGAATACTACTTCAAATTACACACCACATGGGCACCAAGAGCAGAAAGAAATTGCTAAACCATATGCTTGTAAATGCCATCTCTTTCCTCAAGAGAAATATCATTTATATTTGCAATTAAAGAGCAGAAGGTCTTTTTTTCCCATAAAGACCTTTCAGTCAGGCACTGTATGGGAAGGAAAGTACTTCCCAGGGAAGATTTATATAGTATTCAAGGACTCAGTGGCATCTTTACCTGGTGGAACTTTGCTCTTTGTCTATTTTCTGGTTAAATTATAGAAAAAAAGACTTTAATTTTAAGAATATGGTAATCCGCTAGTCAAGTCTGTAAGCAGTTTTGCCAAAAGTAAGCGTTAAGAAATTGACAGGGGTCTTCTTTTTTTAAACTGAAGAGGCTCTTACAACATGACAACATTATGAACTGCATATGGCACTCATTTATTGATTGACATTGTTTATTGTTCTGGTTAGAACAAATGGGTGTGGGTTTCTTAGTGCATAATAAACAGTGACTCTGTGAATTTTGGTTGCGCTTGCTTTTTTTCCCCTTAATTTTATTACACCACCGTGAGATACACCATTACCAGGATGTTCATAATTGGGTCTCTGTCATAAAGTGTTCCAGCACCCAGCCCTCCACCAGTGCCCCATTCCCACCACCAATGACCAAACGCTCCCTCCCACTCAACCCTAGCCTGCCCCATAGCAGGCACCATTTCTCTCTCTCTCTCTCTCTCTCTCTCTCTCTCTCTCTCCTCTCTCTCTGTTTCTGTATTTCTCTCTCCTCTTCTGCTTTGTGGCTTGCCCTACAGATAGTTATGGTTTATGATATAAGTCTCTATGTGTATATTCAATAGTGAGTTCTAGTGTGACATTATAATTCCCCATTCCCCATCAACCTCCCTAGTTTGTTGCAGCTAGAATGATCATTACAGTGTATAAATGTGAAAGTTCCTGGCAAGGATCTGGTCCTAACTTCCATTATTGTCTAAGTGTATCGCGTGGTGCAGCTGTAGGTCTGGTGTGTTTCTCTTCTGGTTGCGGCTGTGGAGGCTGCGAGTCCGCAGCCATGCGCCAACATGGAGGTGGAGGAATGGGGGGGAGGGCCCAAATCCCGCTCCAAGTCTGGCCAGTGTGGGGCTCCCCCACCCCACCCCCAAACATGTCTGCGAACCCTAGGGGCTATGTTGGACTCGGCCAGGGACTGAGCCATTTACTGGTTGTGTTTGCTTTAGACATTTAAAATTTTTGGTGCATTGGATCTGTCAGAGTTAACCAACCAAGAGAACAGTGCAGTTTCTCCTGGATGAAGTTGGTCTAGATAAGGTCCCAGAACCCTTTATTAATAATCATAAGTAGTGTTAGGAATTGTCCATTTCCTGGCTGAGACACCCTGCCCTCTCTTAGAGTTAAGTTCCTGTTTTCTTCCCACTGTGAAGTGACAGCTTGAGTGAATTGGTTACCCTTGTCCTGTCTTTGACGATCAAGTATGGATTCAAGGATTGTCAACAAGGAAGAAATTTTAGAGTTCTTGTTGTAATCTGAGAAAAATCTACCTTATTGGAAGAAGTCATATTGAAAATTTTTAAGGTGGGGCTTGGAGATATAGAACAGGTGTTAAGGCACTTGCCTTGCATGTGACTGATTCCAGTTGATCCCTGAGTACCACCAGGAGTGACCTTAACACAGAGCCAGGAACAAGCCCTGAGTGCCACATAGTCTGGCACCAAAACATACACACACACGCATACACATGCACACACACTAAAATCTTTAAGATGTAGATCTTGAGATGTGTCCGTAGAATATCTTGGTAAGCTCTGCTGCCTAGGCAATCTGGTGTTCACTACCTTTAGTCTGTTTTAGTGTAATGAACTTTCTGTCCTTGTCTTTAAGTTGTTTATTACTCTCTGTTTGTGGAGATGTATATAGTCCCTCTGCTTAGCCATTCTCTTAGTTGCTAATTCAGGTACAACTGGTTATGTCAAATTAAAGCACTTCTCATACACTGATTTATTTTGTAATCTTTTTTGCTAAACTTAATGTACCTGAATTTATAGGTACTAGAAACTCAGATCCCTGATGAACATGGATGCAGAGATCCTGAACAAAATACTAGCAAATAGAATCCAACAGCATATCATAAAAATAATATACCATGATCAAGTTGGATCATCCCACAGATTCCAGGATGCTTTAACATCATGCAAGTCCGGCCAGAGTAGGACTTACACACAGCCAATCTGGGTTTGATTCCTGGCACTCCAGGTGGTTCCCTGCACCTGACAGGAGTGGTGCCTGAACACGGAACCAGGAGTAAGCCCTGAGCACCTCTGGGTATGGTCCCAAACAAAACAGTCAGTGTCATACATCATACCAGTAAGAGGAAAAGTAAAAACCAGATGATTGTATCAATAGATGTAGAGAAAGCATTTGACAAGCTCCAACACTCATTTATGATACAAACTGAGTAAATTGGGAGTTGAAGGAACTTTCCTCAGCATAGTTAAGGCCATTTACCAAAAACCTACAGCAAACATAATATTCAGTGGTGAAACCTGAAAGGCTTCCCTCTAAGATCAGGTACAAGACAAGGATGCCCACTCTTGTTACTACTATTCAGTATAGTATATACTATTCAGTATAGTACTGAAAGCCTTTGCTATAGCAATTAGGCAAGAAGAAGATATTAACAGCATCGATAGGAAAGAAGTTAAGCGCTTTCTATTTGCTGATGATGTGGTACTATACTTAGAAAGCCCTAAGAATCTACACAAATACTCATAGAAACAATAGACCTGTATAACAAAGTGCCAGGCAACCGAATTAACATCAGTAGTCCATTCTATTTCTATATACAAAATATGACACAGAAGAGATAACTTAAAAAATTGCTATTCCTTTCACAGTTGTGCCATAGAAAATCAAATACTTTGGAGTCAGCTTAACAAAAGAGGTGTGAAGTACAAAGAAAATTATAAAACACTACAAAAATAATAGAGGACATGAGGAAATGGAAACATTGCCTGTTCATGGATCAGGAGGATTAACGTTATCAAGATGGCAATACTACCTCCAAGAGTACGGACAGAGTCAGTGAAATCCCCCATAATCATATCCATGACATTATGAAATTCATATGGAATAACACATCCCCCATCCCCAAAAGTCAAAGCAATCCTAGAAGAAAAAAATTATGGGAGGCATTGCTTTCCTACTTTAGACTCTGCTACAAAGCTGTAGTAATTAAAACATCATGGTACTGGGATACAGACGGACTTTCAGGTCAGTGGAACAGAATTGAAAATCCAGAGACAAATCCTCAAGTATATGGACAGTTAATTTGTGATAAAGTAGCAAAATATATAAAGTGGAGCAAGGAATAGCATTGGGAGAATTGTTATTTATCAGCCATATACCAAAAATGCCATTCGTAGGCCACATACAAATAAATGAACCAAAAGCCAAATCAAAATGGAATAAAGACCTTGATATTAGGCCTAAATCCATAAGTTACACCGAGGAAAACATAGGCAGAGGTCTCCATGGCATTGAGGCTACAGCCATTAGCCAAACAAATAAAAATAAAGGTTAAAAAAAATCAGATTACCTTAGGAAGCTTAATGGAAGTAGTGATAAAAATACAAAGACACCCCACAGACTGGGAAAAGTTATTTGTTCATCACTCATCTGATAAAGGGATAATATTCAGAATATAAAAAGCACTGGGGGCGGAACGATAGCACAGCTAGTAGGGCGTTTGCCTTGCACACAGCTGACCCGGGTTTGATCCCTGGCATCCCATATGGTCCCCGAGCACCGCCAGGAGTAATTCCTGAGTGCAGAGTCAGGAGTAACCCCTGAGCATTGCCGGGTGTGACTCAAAGAAAGCAAAAAAAAAAAATGTACTGAACTATACAGAAAAAAAATTCCAGCCCCATTTAAAAAAAAAGAGAAAGCATCAACAAATTTCCTTAAAAAATACATACAAATGGCCAAAAGGCACATGAAAAATCACTAATCATCAAGGAAATGCAAATAAAAGCAACAGTGAGAAATTACCTCACACCACAGATACTGACACATGTCAAAAAGAGCAAGAATACCTAGTGTTGTTGGCTTGGATGTGATGGAAAAGAGACCTTCAATCATTGCTGGTGGGGATGTTGACTGGTCTGGCTTTTCCTGAAGACAATACGGACAGTCATATAAACTCCAGGAACTGAGCTTCCATTTGACCCAGCAGTTCTACTTTTATTTTTTTTACATCTACTCCGAAGACCCAAAAACACAATGGAGAAAAGGCACTTGTACCCATGTACTAAGTACATTTGTACTAAGGCGCTATTCACAATAGCTAAAATCTGGGAACAACCCACGCATTCAAAAGTAGATGACTGGGGCTGGAGCAGTAGTACAGTGGGGAGGGCATTTGCCTTGCACACAGTAAACCCGGGTTCGATCCCGGCATCCCACATACTCCCCTGAGCACTAAGAGCAGAGCCAAGAGTGACCCCTGAGCATCGCTAGATGTGACCCAGAAGAAAAACAAAGCAAAACAAAATCAAAAGTAGATGACTGGATAAAGAAAATATCCTACATATACACAATGAAATATTACTTGGCCATAAGAAAAGATAAATGCTACTACAGGGATGGGTCTGGAGAGTATCAGGCTGACTGAATGTCAAGGAATGAGCTCTCTATGCAGGATATAGTGAAACAGAAGTCAAACAGCAAGTGCCCAAAGGCAGCAGAAAGGCGCGGGAGAGGTCGGCTTTTAGGGAAGCACACCACTTGGTGGGCTGGGGGGAGTGGTCGGGGAAGGGGGGGAGGGAGGTGCTCAGTGGGGAGGAAGACTGGGCTGAAAGGGAGTAAAGTGTTATGCATGAATGCCTGAAACCCTATCTGCAACAGTAAATTTTTTTTTATAAAAAATTATAAAAAAATACTCCTCTCATAGAGGCAGGTGAGTTGGTAATTGGGAGTGGGAGGGTGTTTCCTGAGGGGCATTGGTGGAGGAAGTGGACATTGGTTAAGACATTGATGTTGAAATGTTGTGTTTCTGAAATCCAATCACGAGTAACTAATTCACGGTGAATTAATGTAAGGAATTTGGTGGTTTGCATTATATTTATTTAAAACAAACAAGATTTAGATATTTTTGTTATAATTTCATGAATTTACCTTAATGAGAACTACTTGCTTTTAAGAATGAACTTATCAGCAAATCATGATTATTTTGCTCTTTTGTTTCTAATCCATTTACCTTTTTTTTTTTTTTTTTTTGGCACACCCGCAATGCTTAGGGGTTACTCCTGGCTCTGCACTCAGGAATTACTCCTGGCAGTGCTCAGGGGACCATATGGGGTGCTGGGGATCGAACCCGGGACCCGGGTAGGCCGCATTTAAGGCAAACACCCTACTCCCTGTGCTATCGCTCTGGCCTCATCCATTTACCTTTTACTTGTTTTTAAAAATTACATTGGGACCGGGTGATAGCACAGCGGTAGGGCATTTGCCTTGCATGCGACTGACCCGGGTTCAATCCCGGCATCCCATATGGTCCCCACCACCAGGAGTAATTCCTGAGCAAAAGAGCCAGGAGTAACACCTGAGCATTGCTAGGTGTAACCCAAAAAGAAAAAAAAATATTAAAAAAATTACATTACCTTTCAGTCTTGAAAATGGGTAATAGTAACGAGTATGAATCTGTCTTGTTTCTGTTTTCAAAGAATGCTTCTACATACTTTATTCTAACATCAACTAGATCTCTTACAGTTAGGGTATCCATGTACATATCAAATTAATGAAATTCTCATTTAATCGTATCAGTTAAAAAATTTTTTATAAAGGGGGCAGAGAGGTAGTAGAACAGGTAGGGTGCTTTCCTCATTTGTTAGAGACTCCATGTTTCCATTGTAGCTAAAAGTTCGATTCACTGCTTCTGGAGGAACTGTAGAGGAGAGGTTCAGTGACGGTCTGTAGAAGAGTCCTTCTTGCAAGACTGGCCCTTGTTTTGCATCTGGAAACTTAGATTTGGTAGGTTTCCTGCACTTATTGATAAGAGTGGCTCTCCCAAGCCTAAACAGTATGCTTTATGTGGGATACGGCTTTACTTGGGAAGTCTGGAATTTGAACATGTGCCACTTGGGATAACTATGGGAACAGCTTCCATGAAACACTCCAAGCACTCAATCTGTTAAAATGTTAGGAACATTTTTGGGGTTCTTCCAGCCAGGACCCCTCTTAAGGATTCTCAGTCAACTGGACCAATGCAAGGGCTGTCCCTGAAAGTGCTGGGGGCTTAGTGATCAGGGGACACGTGGAGCCCTAATCAGGGTTAGAACTGGGGTCAGCCATATATAAGTCCTTATTCCTTACACTGTCTCTGGTCCAATGTTGGAGCCTTTTTTTTTTTTTTTGCTTTTTTGGGTCACACCTGGCAATGCTCAGGGGTTACTCCTGGCTCTGCACTCAGGAATCACTCCCAGCGGTGCTCGGGGGACCATATGGGATGCTGGGGATCGAACCCGGGCCGGCTGGGCCGCGTGCAAGGCAAACACCCTACCTGCTGGACTATCGCTCCAGCCCATGTTGGCGCCATTTAGCCTGTGTTGTCTCACCTTATTACTGGGAAATTGAGGCACATTATTTTTTGTTTATACTTATTGTGAGAGGATGCTTAAAATATGTGTCAGATTTCCGCAGACTTTTGACACATATGCTTTTCAAAATCTTCATTGATGTTGCTTTGTATTCTATTTATTTTTTGCTTAATAAATCAGTCATGAGTGCAACCTGCTTGTTGAATCCCGAGTCCATATGTATATGACAGGCCCAGAAAGAGGTATTAAAGATCAGTGACAGATTTATAAAGCATAACTTAAAAAAAATCTATAGCCATGTAATTTCAGGTATGGAAACAATGGAAGAAAGAAATTTGTCCAAGGTCTGTGGTTTATTTCTTATTTTTAGTGAAGCAAGCTAGTTTTTATTGAACTTGTTTAGATGTGAGGGAGGGAGACGTGTTCAAGAAGGAGCATGAGTTTGTTCAGCAAGCAGGCAAAGAAAGAGAATATGTGTTCAAGGGAGAATCCGAGCTTGAAGGAACAAGCCTCAACGTCTGTGGTTTCTAAACATGCCTAAAATGCAAGTGAGAGAACCCAAACTGTCACTGCATATTCAAGCTAGGTAGGGCACAAGGCCCATGCTTTTCTTCATGTAAGCTGTGGCATTGGCACTTTCGTTGGCTACATTAAAAGTGCAGCAAGATCCTTACTGAACTTTCTCAGCGGCTATTGCGCGTTAGTACCTTGAGTAAGGGATTTGTGTCCCTGCATCACCTAGAACAGAGTCTAACCAAAACTGTGGCTCTTTCCAGGTTGCTTATCAGAATATTTCAAAAAAGTGATTCCACATTCCAGACTAGTTAAATCAGAATCTCCTATGGGAGAGGCTTTGTTCTTGTTTGGTTTTGTTTTTATGTGCTTCTCATGTGATCCAGGGTATATCCAACACATTGAGAAGCACCACTATAGTTAACATTTTTCTAGGTCAATAAAAATTGTGTTCATTTCCATACTAAGCAGTTTTTTCCTTTCATATCTCCAGTTGGAAAAGCACAATTAAAATGTAAATTTAGCGAAATGAAATTTAATGGAGTAAGAAGTACAGATCTGGAGAACTTATTAAGATAGATATATGTAGCTTTAAGGTTTATCATCTGTCAATTACAGAATTACAGAATCTTCTTCCAACTAGTTATCTAAAGTCGGTCATTGTCCATCAGGGGGCATTCAGTCATTTGAGTCTTACTCATGATCTGGATTTTAAGACTGGACACCAAAGAATATAGTCACTTGAATCTCCGTGATCTCCTTTCAGAGCTCATTGCACATCACCGTTAAATAGTGTCTAGTGATGTAGAGTTCGTGTTGAAAAATGAGATTCTGAATTCGGTTGCCAGTAGCTTTGAATTTCATGGTTGACACAGGGATGACAGTGCTGTTTAAACCTCCATTAAGTAACTCAGCAAGAAACCAAAACAAAATTCAAAAAGCAGGTGACTCCTTTGTCTGTCCTTGGTCTTGCATTAGAGCAGCAGTTGGCCTGGGGGTTAACTTCATTCACTTTTTAGTAAATAGTTCTGCTGAATTATATCCATACTCATTTGTTTAATTGTCTGTGTTGTTTTTGGTCTCAATAGCAGAGTTAAATATCAGTGACAGACATAACCTTCAGAATCTGCTCTCTGACCCTTTGCAGAAAGAAAGGTTGTGTAGAATACATTAAATGATGGACTCACATTATTTCTCATACTCCGAAGACCCCTCAAGCAGGGTCTGGTCTTTCACACACAGGTGACTGCTGCTAGTTCTCCCATGCTGCTGCAGCAGGGACCAGGAGCTCTTGGCTTGCCTGGGCAGCGTCTCCTTGCCTAGCTCCTCTTTATGTCTGTCTTCATTTCTGCCCTGTTGGGAACAAACATCGGGCATGGGAACGTAACAGCAGGTAGACAAGGAACCTGGCTCATGAGGATCTTCTTCTGTAGTCTTGGGGATAACAGCCACTCTTTTTATACCGTGTGGTAATGAAGGGTCTGGATAAGGAAGTTTAAAGATTATCCTTGGCTAGAGATTTAATTCTGGTCTGTGGAGAGTTCAAGAGGGGCCGGACGATAGCACTCGGGTAGGGCATTCGCCTTGCATGTGGCCAACCCGGGTTCCATCCCCGGCATCCCATGTGGTCTCCCGAGCACCGCCAGGAGTAATTCCTGAGTGCAGAGCCAGGAAAACCCCCACTGAGAATTGCCAGGTGCAACCCAAAAAAAAAAAAAAAAGAGTCTACTGGCCCGGTGGAGAGCGTGTCTCTGACGCAGTGTGTCGCTGGCCTTCCTCTGAGTTCCCATCTTGTGCGTCTGCTGCTGGTGAAGACGCACACACTCACTGGGGAGAGCCTTACCTGCAGCACAGTTAAGATGTAAGACTATGAAAACATTTCAAAGCTTTCAAATAACGTCAGTCCCCTCTCTAGCATGTAAAACCGTTGTTCAGGTTGTACCTGTTTGTCTTTCAGTTATGCTTGTAGAAATGTGTGTAATGCAGCGGAAACAAAATCCGCACTTTTATTTTCATAGCAGCACTATTCACAATAGCCAGAACCTGGAAACAACCAGTATGCCCGAGAACTGATGACTGGATAAAGAAACTGTGGTACATCTACACAATGGAATACTATGCAGCTGTCAGCAAAAATGAAGTTATGAAATTTTGCTATAAATGGATGGATATGGAAAGAATCATGTTGAGTGAAATTAGTCAGAAGGAAAGAGAGAGACATAGAATGACTGCATTTATTTGCATGACATAAATATACTAGGTGATCTTACCGAAAGTGGAAATTACCACGCGGGTGGGAGTTAGAGGTTGGTTTAGATAGAGAAGGGAACATGTGTGAATAAATGTCTAAAGTTCTGATGCTAACATATAACTGAGCATTAAATACAGACAAAAAATGCAAATGATGGCTTCTAAGTGTACGTAGTGCACTTAGAAGTGTACAATGTGGGAGAAGGAGGAGAGAGAGAGGGAGAGGAGAGGAGATAAAGAACCTGCCATTTAGGCAGGATGTGGGGGGGGAGGGAATTGGGGACATGGGTGGTGGCTGGGGGGCACTGGTGGAGGGCGGGTGCTGGAACACTGTGTGACCGAAACCCCCAAGTGTGAACAGCATTGTAATTGTATATCTCGCGGTGGTATAATAAAATGTTAAAAAAAAAAGAAATGTGTGTAATGCATTTCTACAAAGTACTTTACGTTTCTCTTTGGCTTTGTGTGTGGTATGTGATTTTCCTCTCGATCACTAACTCTAATTTTTCTTTATATACTAGATCAGTGACTGTCGCCTATTCTACAGGATGAGTAACAGCCACCCTCTTCGCCCCTTTACTGCTGTCGGGAAATTGATCACGTGCACATACTGTCTGAGCATATTGGTGCCTTGTTGATTGGGGAAGAATATGGCGATGTCACCTTTGTTGTGGAAAAGAAACGTTTCCCTGCCCATAGGGTGATTTTAGCAGCAAGGTGCCAGTATTTTCGGTAAGTGTCTTAATACTTTTTTTTTTTTGTGCGGGAGTCACGCCTAGTGATAAACAGGAGCTGCTCTTGGCTTTGCACTCAGGAATTACTTTTGGCGGTGCACGGGGACCATATGGGATGTCAGGGGATGGAACCCACTTCAGCCACATGCAAGGCAAATGCCCTACCCTCTATTCTATCACTCTGGTCCCAGTGTCTTAATACTTTTTGAAGACTTAAGTCATTTGTAGGAAACACTGATATTTTCAATGGTGTGAAAAACATATCACTTGTATCACTTTTCTTCCCGTTGTTCATCGATTTGCTCGAGTGGCACCAGTAACATTCCCATATGTCCTGTCACATGCTAGTATAGCCCAAGGACATCTGCTCGCCTCCAGGAACATGTAGAGCCTCAAACCAATCCTGTGAAAAACATATACTCAGGAATAACAATAATTCTAGCAATCCTTCAGTGTCTAAGAGAATTTCATCATTGCAGACTTTTCATTTTGTTTCGAAAATCACCTTTTCCTTCAGGACCCATCGTAGAATTACAGGGTTAGAAGGCTTTCAGACTAGATAATACTCAATCGTTTCTTTATTAAGGTATCAAGAATAGTTGTCATATTGGAGCTTTGTTGCCTTCATCTTCTGTTCAAAATTAATGACTAAAGAAACTTAAAGTGATTTTTGTTGTATTGGTAAATACAGCTCTGAGTTTGCTAATAAACATATATACCTCTGAATTTCCAACTGCTGATGCTCAGAACATGTAGGGAACTCAGCCTCTGTATATCTGGGATGTGCAGTTTGACAACCCCGAATTAAATAACTCACCTGATGTTATTTTAGCTTCAGTTATTTTAGAACTAAAGCTAAACAGAATATGCCTTTAATAAATATCAAAGTGCCTGTAACTGTTATTTATTCTTTAAATGGTTATTCTTCAGGGCCATACAATATTAAACTGAGTCTACACTATATTTGCTGTGCTGCATTTTACCTAAGATTAGTTAAAAGGGGATCGTCATATCAGCAAATCACTGATTGATGGAATAACAGTTTATTCTCGCTGAATCCAGAGTTCATTACACATAGAGTCATGGCCATACCTGGCAAATTTGGTAATTAAAAAAGAAGAGGTGGGAATAGCTTAGAGAAATTTTCTGTTGAAATTTTCAGCCTGATTTTTAAATTCAGAATTAACGAATTAATCAAAAACAGCAATACCTAGAGTCACAGACATTAAAGTGTCTCTAAGAAGCGTGTACTCTTTTAACGACAACTCTTACACTACCATATAAACATTTTCAAAATCCTAACTTTACATCCCATTGTACATATAAAAGGTGGTTGGAGAGGAAGTGTCCAAAGAGAGGAGTCTGTCGAGAATTCTCCCTGCACTTTTACCCCCTGTTAGTAGTCTGCTGGACAGGTACTTGACCTTGTTTTGTCGTGATTTGTTACCTGTCTCTGACCTCTGCACACTTTCCCTTTCATATTTGTTTTTTTTCCTTGTTCCCCTTACCCTGAAGAGGTCACCTTTTAATTTCTCCCCCTAATGAATTAATGTCTGTGCACTCAGTATATTTCACTAATCCAGTTGCTTGTAGAATGAAAATAGTTTTTGAATCTTATTTTAAAACATTTTTTTTAAGGAAACTATTTACAAGGATTGCATTTTTTCCACAGATATCTGTGTATCATAAACTGAATTTGTGTTTGTTGATGCTGTTGGCTTTTCCTGTTTTCGAGTGATTCCCGTTGGAGGTCTACTTCGTGCCTTTCTTCTCTCCTATGCAGGGCATTACTCTATGGCGGAATGCGAGAATCTCAGCCCGAAGCAGAAATCCCTCTTCAAGACACCACTGCCGAAGCTTTTACTATGCTGCTTAAGTACATCTACACTGGGAGGGCGACTCTGACAGATGAGAAGGAGGAGGTGCTGCTGGACTTTCTGAGCCCCGCTCATAAATATGGATTTCGGAGCTGGAGGATTCTACCTCCGAGTATCTCTGCACCATCCTTAACATCCAGAATGTCTGTATGACTTTCGATGTTGCCAGTCTCTACTCACTTCCCAGGTTGACTTGTATGTGCTGCATGTTCATGGACAGAAATGCCCAGGAGGTGCTCTCCAGTGACGGCTTCCTCTCCCTCTCCAAGGTGTGTGGCTGTCGCTGAGGAGTTCACACCCGGGCGTGGGTTTCTTTATATGTGTGTAGCAGAAATATAATAGTGCGCTCAGAGGTTGTTTAAAAAATCATTGTGTTTGAGGTGGTTTCTAGCTACCTGCCTGTGGCGTGAGAGAGGAGCTTGCTTCTGTTTCCTTGCACGGGTCTCCTGGTAACAGTTATGTGCTCAGGAGATTGCTCTGGGCTGTGGTTTTCCAGGTGCAAATAGTCTCTGACAAGCTAATAGTCTCCTTTGTAGTATTGCACCCTGTCTTTTGACTTACCTTTCTCTGGCAGTGCAATAAATAGTTCTTCATTATGAGAGAAAAATTATAAAGGAGGTTTGATATGCCATTGGCTATATAAGCCATTGCTCTTGCTTCCTTAAAGTTCGCTATTATGCTATATTAATATGTATTAATATATTACACCATTACATGGCAAAACTGTTTTGCTTAAATCTCTATCTGGACCCTGGACAGTGGTTGTCTCTCCCTTTCCTTTTCTGTAATCTTGTTAGTACTTGAACATTTTGTAGGAGAGAACTTACCTGAAAAGCCACATATTTGAGTATAAACTGTGGTTTTTTTTGTTACCTGAATTAATTGTTAAAGGCAAGGATCTGTGAGGGATTGTAATAGTGTTGCTGGAAGTCAGTCCGGAATCCAAGAACTGAAAGTGTAGAGGTATATTAACACTGTGGAACAACAGATTTTGGAAAAAATCCTACGGTATCTCACTGATAAGCAAAGAACCACCGAGTCTAGATAGGAAAGCTCCTCATGCTACCTTCTTGTCTTTTTTTTTTTTTTTTTTTTTTGGTTCATACCTGGTAATGCTCAGGGGTTACTCCAGGCTCTGCGCTCAGGAATTAATCCTGGCAGTGCTCAGGGGACCATATGGTCCAGGGATTGAACCCAGGTCTGGCCGCATGCAGGCAAACCCCCCTCCCCAGTGGACTATTGCCCCCCACCCCTACCTTCTTGTCTTATTAAACATGTATTCAGAGAATTTTGAAAGAATAGATGTTTGATGTAATGACCAAACAGGTACTGCCATGTCATTCTTTCTCTCTGTTCACACATCAATAATGGGCAAGAGTATAGGGTCCCACAGAATGAGGGAAAGAAGATGGCCAATGAAAGGGTAATTGTGCCAGGGGTGTAGCTCAGGATAAAGCCCTTGCCTTGCATGAATGAGGCCCTGGATGTGATCTCCCGATACTGGGGGTGGAGGGGGTGGGGAACAACATAATTAATTGTTTAAATATAAATGATATTTGCAGTTTTGTTTTTACTTATTGATCGCACATGTCACTGAGTGCCGTAATAAGTAGACTTTCCTTTTCTATCCTTTTAGACGGCACTTTTAAACATCGTATTAAGAGATTCATTTGCAGCTCCTGAAAAAGATATTTTCCTAGCTTTGTTAAACTGGTGTAAGCACAATTCGAAGGAGAACCATGCTGAAATCATGCAGGCTGTGCGTTTGCCTCTGATGAGCCTTACTGAACTTCTCAATGTGGTGAGACCTTCGGGACTCTTATCTCCTGATGCCATTCTGGATGCTATTAAAGTTCGATCAGAGAGCCGGGATATGGACCTCAATTACAGAGGCATGCTCAGTAAGTACCTCTTTATTCTAATTAAACCAGGAAGCTTGTTTACAGCTTATTACAGCTTCAGCTACACAGCTGTAATTGTAAAGAGAGAGGGCAGCTGTATATGATTTGTGTTGGCCCGTGAACACGTTGCCTTGCCACCTAGTGAGTCCCTTCCCTGTCAGTCTCCTTATGAGAATGCTTAGCTTTCATAAACCCAAATAGGTATTTCTGCTTGTATCTGAGCCTAGTTCTCCAGCTGCTTCCTGTGAGGTCAGGAATAGATGCTTACCCCCCCATTTTTTTTCTTTATGGGTCACACTGGTGGTGCTCAGGGGTTACTCTTGGCTCTACACTCAGGAACTACTCCTGGAAGTGCTCGGGGAGCACATGGAATGCCGGGGATTGAATCTGGGTTGGCTGAGTGCAGGGCAAACACCCTACCTACTGGACTATTGCTCCACCCCACCCCAGTTTTTTAATTTATTTATTTATTTTTATTTATACTTTTTTATTTTTATAATTACAAAGATATACAATTAAAAAGTTAATATTTGGGTTTTGGTCATACAGTGTTCCAGCACCCATCCTGCCACCAGTGCCCATCTCCCACCACCAACGTCCCCCGGTTCCCTTCCCCCTCCCCCAGCCCTCCTCCATGGCAGGTTCTTTATTTCTTTCCATTTCTCTCTCTTTCTCTTTTCCTTCCCCTCCAGACTATGGATTACAGAACATACATTAAAGGGTTGTCATGTGTATCTTTTTGCCTCTATTTAATGCTCAGTTCTAGGTTGGTATTAGTACCCTCGACAATTGTTAGCACACTGTTCCATTTTCTGTCTTACCTAGCCTCTGACTCCCACACATTTGTGATAATTTCCACCTTTGACAAGACCTCCTGATATATGTTTCACTTGACCTTGGATATTGGTATCATAATATGTACATATATATATTTATGTTATGCAGATAAATCCAGTCATTCTGTATCTGTCTCTCTCCTTCTGGCTAATTTCGCTCAACATAATCTTCTCCATGTCCATCCATTTATAGGCAAAATTTATAACTTCATTTTTTCCTAACAGCTGCATAGTATTCCATTGTGTAGATGTACCAAAGCTTCTTTATCCAGTCATCGATTCTAGGGCACTCTGGTTGTTTCCAGATTCTAATGCTGCTATGAACATAAAAGTAGGGATGGTGTTTCCGCTGCATATTTTTGGCTTCCCAGAATAGATTCCCAGGAGTGGTATGGCTGGGTCAAATGGGAGTTGAATTTCTAGTCTTTGGAGGAATGTCCATATTGTTTTCCAGAAAGGCTGTACCAGCCGGCATTCCCACCAACAATGGATGAGTGTCCCTTTTCCCCACATCCACGCCAGCACTTGTTGTTCTTGCTCTTTTGAATATGTGCCAGTCTCTGTGGTGTAAAGTGGTATCTCATTGTTGTTTTGATTTGCATCTCTGATGATTAGTGATGATGAGCATTTTTTTCATATGCCTTTTGGCCATTAGAATTTCTTCCTTGCTGAAGTTTCTGTTCATTTCTTCTCCCCATTTTTTTTTTTTTTTTTTTGCTTTTTGGGGGTCACCCCCGCAATGCTCAGGGGTTACTCCTGGTTCTGCACTCAGGAATTACTCCTGGCAGTGCTCGGGACCATATGGGACGCCAGGGATCCAACCCGGGCGGCACAGGCCGGCTGCGTGCAAGGCAAATGCCCTACCCGTTGGGCTATCGCTCCGGCCCCCATCTTCTCCCCATTTTTTGATTGGGTTGTTTTCTTCTTGTAAAGTTCTACCACCACCCCAGTTTTTTTAATGTAGATTTTTTTTTCTCTTCTTCAATTAAATCAGTTATCAGTCACACTGGTGGTGCTCAGTTGTCAGTAGTACATGTGTATTATTGTTTTAGGTATGATGAACTCAGATTCATTTAAATTTTAAGCATCATGGTTTACAAAACTGTCAGAAGTTTCCAGTGTTTGATATCCCACACCACCGTATCAGTTTTCTTCCACCAGGTCCCCAGGCTCCTTCTGTCTCCATCCGCAGACCACCTGCTTAATAGGCACACTTTTGTTTTCGTTCTTGGGCTGCATCTGGTGCTCAGGGCTGATTCCTGGCGAGGCCCAGTGGACCATATGTAGTACCAAAGACCAACCCGTTAGGTATGTTGAAGGAAAGCAAGTGTACTAGTATACTCCAGCCTTAGTGCATGTTTAGATTAGATCTGAATTGCGGTGCTTTCTTTGTATCTTAGACTTTAGAATTGGAGAAAAGAATGTTTTGATTCTTCAGGTTTTACCAGGGAGCATATTTACAAATTCCAATGTTAATACTTCCTTAGTAAAAAAAAAATTATTCTTAGAGCTGGTTAAATTATGAATGCATAAGTATGTGTGTATTTAAATTTGTGCTGCAGTATATGATATTATATACCTGTTTGTATTATTTCCAGTCACCTAGATCAAATTAGGGCACTTTGCCATTGTGGTATTGTATTGTTGCTTTTCTTACCTAGACTCCTATTAGACTGAAGTTCTTCAGTATATGATCATGTCTTTACTCAGTGCCAGACAGTTCCCTGAATCCTGACTTTTCAAAGTAAACGAGGGAATGAATGAATCTATCTTTTATGTCTAAAATAGGATTTAAAATGGGTCGCTCTACATAAAACTAATAACAATAGCAACCTTTTAATAATTTAAAATTTCCAACTTCTATTTTATTTTTCCAACCACGGTTTTTCCTATCTTTATTGGTAGGTGAAATACTCACATCTAATAAGAGCTTCTCTGTGGAGGCATTTACTATCTGACATGTACTTGTCCCCAGTAGACCAAATGGGCTGCTACTGGAGGGCTGAGCGTGGGGAAGGCAGCATTCTGCTGGCAGGCAGATTGGGGAATAGGTAACAGAATTTGGTGGTGGTCATAGTGGTCAGAGAGTCAAGTCTGATTGCAAATGGCCTCTCAGGAGTTACCAGCCATCTTGCACTTTGCGAGTTCAATAAAGGATGATTAAGAACAAAGTGCAGGATAATCAACCTAGCATTATTCAGATTTTGGCATTAGATAGCTCAGAGTAGAGTCTGCTTCTTGGTCTTTCTTTTTGATGATTGACGTACTTATACCTAACCATGACGTCTCAAAGAATAATTGCTAATGTTTGTAAAATGTATCAAACTTTACAAATATGAAGGAAACATTTACATTTATTTTGTTTATTCCCTGCCACCTATGTTTTCTTTTTTTTTTTTTTTTGAAGAGTTGGTTTCTCATTTGAGAGAAAAATCTAGGAAAAGCGATTCCTATGTTTAAATTTTTGTTGCCGTGGAGAGAAATCTCAGTAGGCACATGCTTTGTTTGTAAGAGGACCAGGTTTCATCCCCAGTGCTGTTTGGGGTTCCCCAAGCACCATGGGAAGCGACCTCCACACACCACACTGGTGGTACTTACTGAGTACTGTCTGGGTGTGGTTACAAAACAAAACACAATAAAAATATTATGATTTAAAAAAATTTTGGGGGGGTCCACACCGGGCTCTGCTCAAGACTTTCTCTGGCTCTTCTCTTAGGGATCATTCCGGGCATTGAGTACAATATATTGCACTGGGGATGGAACCTGGGAGGCTGCATGTAAGGCAGGCGCCTTCATTACCTGCTTACGCTCTCTGTTTTAAAATTTTTTATAACCACTTTTCTTCTATTAGGACATTGAAGAAAAGTTTTTGGGCCACAGTTGGTGGTGCCCAAGGTACCATAAGGATGCCAGGGATTGCACCCTTGTCAATGCTCAGTAAAGCAACAGCCCTACCACTGCACTCTTTGACTCCTCATGGCCACTTTTCTACTTAAAATCATTTAAATAGGTCATACAAAAGACCTGCTGGTTATATTTTTATCCTGTTATAGTTACTACAAGAGGTTCTCCTTGCCTAACTATCCCTCATTTTGAAGGGATAGATCATTTTCACAGATCCTACATCAAGTGCTCTTGAAATAAAAACTTCAAAAAGAAGCCTTTAGACTTGTGGCAAAATTTTATTTCTGTTTTAGACTTAGTTGTACCTCTAAAATCTCTTATGCCTTCTCTGTTATTTCTAATCAGATAAATTTTAGAGGTGAAGAAGCTTGTATTGTGTAGCAGCAGTTTCTGAGTGGGAAAGCTTGAACCTGTTACTGTGCGAGTTCTCACGAGGTGCTGCCGCTGAGGAGGCGGTTCTCGTAGCTTGCTGGGCCTTCACATCACAGACTCAGCAAAGCGAGATCAGTTGCAAGGGTTTTTCCACTTTTTTTTATTGCCCTCCTGTTGTCATTGTGGAAGTGGCACACATTTGATTGTTCATACACGTGGAAGCACTCGGCATGCGCTCACTCTGGAGAGCACACGTGGTTGTGTTCCGACACTTTTTGGTTGTGGTGCTCACACATACTTGGTTGCAGCATGCACTAAACTAGGTAGGCTTGGGTAGGTATCACGGGATAGTTGTGTGTCTTTGCCAAAGTAGCTGCATGTCACTACATCAGAAAAACCCACATTTGAAACTTTTGCCTCCAAAGTGCTTTAGCGGCTGGAGAGAGAAATGGTACAGTGGTAGGTGTGTCCTGAGTGCAGTGCTGGGCTCCATCTCCAGCACTCCCTATGGTACTCCACACCTCCCGGAGTGCAGCTGTGCTGGGCTCCATCTCCAGCACTCCCTATGGTACTCCACACTTCCTGAGTGCAGCTGTGCTGGGCTCCATCTCCAGCACTCCCTATGGTACTCCACACCTCCTCGAGTGCAGCTGTGCTGGGCTCCATCTCCAGCACTCCCTATGGTACTCCACACCTCCTGAGTGCAGCTGTGCTGGGCTCCATCTCCAGTACTCCCTATGGTACTCCACCCCTCCTGAGTGCAGCTGTGCTGGGCTCCATCTCCAGCACTCCCTATGGTACTCCACACCCAGCTCGGCCAGCAGTAAGGCTTGAGTAACAAGAGTGAGTCTGGAACACTGCAGGGTGTGGCCGGGAAACAAAACAAAAGAACAACACAAAGTGTGCTTTATCTCTAGGTTGGAGGTAGCCAGAGGGCAGGGCTTCTCTGCCTAGTTCACTAAGGTATTTACAGTGCTTGGTTGGCACGTGGTAGAAAGTGAGTCCATAGAAAATGATTTTTCTATTTTTTAAAAATATTTTATAGTATTTTTAGATTTTGTTTCTTGTGATTTAATCTTTGCAGTAACAAATACTGTGAGATAGATTTGGCAAAGCAATTATTTAGTAGGAAAGTAGATTCAAAGGCACAGTGAGACCACTCAGAAGTGAAGTGATAGAGCCTGAGCCTCAAGCTTAGTTCTTTTTCAAGTCCAATATGCCATCCCATATATCAGACTGTGATAACGTTGGAGGGGTTGTCAACACCTCCAGTATCAGAATATCAAAAGCATTGCCTTTCCACTGGTTACCTTGTGGGGAGCTGGCAGAGCACTGTGTTCAGAGCCAGGCCCTTGGAGATCGGCTGCCTTGGGGTTCTAATGGCAGCTCTGCTCTTTGCTGTCTACTTGGTGTTGGACAGGAATCTTTGCTCTTTGCTGCCTACTGGTGTTGGACAGGAATCCATCTCGCCTTTCTGGATCCTCTTTCCTCTCTGCACACTGGAGGCAGTAATAGCTGTATACTCAAAGGTCAATTATGGTAAATCAAAGGAATAGTTTTTAATGAATAATAGGGATTTAAGACTATCATGAGCTAATTTAAGAACTTAGGAAGTGATAATTAATTTTTTTTTATATTAGGAGTTGAACATCACCAGGTTTGTTTGTTTCTGAGTAGCCCTATTTCTTTTTCCCTCCTTTCCCTTCTCTTTTGTTGTGATGACTGGTGGCCACACACACGTGGTTGTGGTTGTACCAGAGATCACATACTTGGTCAAGGCTTCTGGAATCCCAGTGGCAGAGTTGCTGGGATTGCACTTGGCAGATGGGATGGTACCAGGGATTAAACTTCTGGCCTCAAGCCTGCAAGGCAGACATTTACCACTGAGCTGTCCCCGGGTTGCTGAGATGCCTTACTCTTTTTTTCTTTTTCTTTTTTTTTTTTTTGCTTTTTTGGGTCACACCTGGCAATGCTCAGGGCTTACTCCTGTCTCTGCACTCAGGAATTGCGCCTGGTGGTGGTGCTCTGGAGACCAAACATACGGGATGCTGAGGATTGAACCCAGGTTGGCCACTTGCAAGGCAAATGCCCTCCCCACTGTATTATTGCTCTGGCCACTGCCTTGTTGTTTTGAAATTTATCTAAACCTTTTCTAACCTCTATTTTCAAGACAACATTTATTGTTGTCTTCTGAAGCTACTCTATTTACTTCATTAGAAAATGTTTTAATGCACATTTGCAAAAAGAAATCTGCTATGAATTCCTTACCTCTTTTCCTAAGAGCCTGATTAGAGCTCACACTTTCCAATATTCACATCACACAACTGAGATGTATATATGCGGTTGAGAATTCAGTATTTATTTACAGGCAGGCTATAAACTTGCTTAGTTCTCCTCTTCTTGTATGCTTTTTATTTTCTATGTATTTTGCAACAATAATGGTTATCTTTAATTTTTCATTGCTTACCATGTGCTTTGCAAACATTGTCTCGTTTACTCCTTAAAAAACCCAAACATTTGGGAGATAGGTATTGCTCTAATGGGTGATTGAAGTTAAGAGAATGTAATTTTCTCAAATTGATAGGCTTGACTAAGATGGAACCATAATTTAAATTGTGACTTTGAAATTTAAACTTTTAACATTGACTTAATATTGCTTCTTGACTTTCCATGGAATGTTTTTGTTTTAGAATGTTGGCATCTAAAGATAGATTCAGATCTGTGAAGCAAAATTTATACAGAAGATTTCAGAGTCTCAAGAATACACAACAGATCTCATATGGAGAAGGAAGGCGGGGCGGGGAGAATAATTCTAACCTTACTGTTAATTTTGATGACAGACTGGTGTTCCATTAAAAAATCCTTTAGTGAGGTAAAGCTATATCTTCTTTTAAACATATTCATGTATTGTAGACAGAGTTATTCATTTACCATGTCTATGCATGAACAACAGCTCTGTGATATTAGAACTTTTCGTTTTCATTAGTTTATCAGATATCTGACTTGTCTGCTTTGCTTTTAAATTAAATATGTTTAGTTTAGATGGACTTACGACTATTTTTTTTCCTTCTAGATATTAATTTAAAACTTCTAACAGAATTAACTCAGAGGAACCATTTTGTTTGACTTAATAATTTTTTCTAGTATTATTGGCTTTTTCTTAATAACAGTCTCAGGCACTTATTGGTTGTGTCATTAAACTTTAATATGGCTCATATCTTCATCCGGATAGACATTCTGTATCTTCCATCTCCATAAGCTTTCTCTGCCATTTAAAAATTAAATTAGCATCCTAGAATCAACTAAAATGTTATCCTTTCTTCCACTATGGAATAATTTAATAACCATTAAACTTACCCCCTTTTTCTTTCCCATTTGTTACCTTAGTACCAGAAGAAAATATCGCAACTATGGAAGTATGGAGCTCAGGTTGTAAAAGGGGAGCTGAAATCTGCTTTGTTAGATGGTGATACTCAAAATTACGACTTGGATCATGGATTTTCTAGGCACCCAATTGATGATGACTGCCGTTCTGGCATCGAGATTAAGCTAGGCCAGCCATCCATTATCAATCACATAAGGATACTCCTGTGGGACCGTGACAGCAGGTGAGTGAGCCACTGGCCTGTCTCGGAGAGAGTCTGACATGTTTGATTGTGATGGCCCAACCTAGAAGGTCTAACCATGTGATCATCTATTTTGGTTGAACAGGTTTGATGGCTTACTTATTGGCAGTCACTTTGCTGGTTCTGTTAAAGTTGAGTTCTGAGAAAAGAGTTCAAAAGTATATTCCTTTAAAAGCTAACTTTTGCCTTTTTCCCGCTTATAAAAGCAGTGAATGTGTTGACTATAGAAATGTAGAAAATAGAGCTAAGTACAATAGAGGAATAAAAACGACCAGTTATCTCCCAGCTTCTTGTTATAGCTCACCAGTGCTTTTGTTCTTGCTGTAGTCACTCATGCAAACAGAAACATGGACACATGTAGTTTCATAAAATAAAGATTAGGCAATACAAAAAAGCCGGCTATATTTGTAAATTATACGTCATAAATATTTCTAACCTTTAGTAATGGTCCTTGCTTTATCTAACTCGCATGTGGTACCTGAAGGAACAAGCAAGCAAACGGAAAGTCTTCATGAAAACCAGCCCTTGGTTCCAAGTGGAAGGGAGGGAGGTGCAAGCTAGAGGAGCCAGGGGAGTGGCAGAAGGCCCCGAGTACCTAGGTGACCGTGGCGATGCAGTGTGCTATGTATTCCTAAAGCTTAAGCTCTCAACACTTTATCACCAATTGGCTTCAGCTACAACTCGCAACTACACTGTCTAAAAATAAGGAAATGAAAGATATTTCTCTGAAATGTTGCTTGAATGATTATCCATGTGGGTTGCTATTGTTTATTTACTTGATTTTTGGGGCGGATATTTTGATCACTTTTTAATTCTTTACACCACATTGGAGAAGAAAAATCACACACTAGACCACTTGAGTAGATGAAAAATGCCTTGTCAGAAAGCCAACACAAACGGGGAAGCAGGTGGTCTGACTTCGGCCTCTGCCTTCCTTCATTTGGGAACTCAGCTCTTCTACCTCAGGAAGAGACAGACACATTCGTGTTTCAGTGTGTGGAAAAAAATATCGTCTGCAAAAGAAGAAAAATTGGGTAAAAAATGTAGAGCGCCAGTCTGGGAACCTACCCAGTTTTGCCGTGGCTTCAGGAGCCTGCCCCTTCTGGTTGCGCTGGTATTTTCACATCACCGTGACTTAGAAGGGCCAGCTGTCTTGTCAGAGCTGCCAGGGAAGGACCTCTGAGACACGAGGCGTGACTATGTCCCCGTGACTGAAACATATGAGGCGTGGTTTATGCCACGGTGGCTGAAACATGTGAGACTTGGTTTATGCCATGGTGGCTGAAACATGTGAGACGTGGTTTATGTCATGGTGGCTGAAACATGTGAGACATGGTTTATGTCATGGTGGCTGAGACATGTGAGGCGTGGTTTATGCCATGGTTACTGAGACATGTGAGACATGGTTTATGTCATGGTGGCTGAGACATGTGAGACATGGTTTATGTCATGGTGGCTGAGACATGTGAGGCGTGGTTTATGCCATGGTGACTGAGACATGTGAGACATGGTTTATTAGTCATGGTGGTTGGACAGTGAGACATGGTTTGCGGGTGGAGGAGAGGGGGGGTGGGTGGGGGGGTGGGGTTGTGGGGGTTTATTTGTGAGACATGTGAGACATGGTTTATGTCATGGTGGTTGAGACATGTGAGACATGGTTTATGTCATGGTGGTTGAGACATGTGAGACATGGTTTATGCCATGGTGACTGAAAGACATTTAGGTTTATTTTGAGACAGGAGAAGGTTTATGTCAGGTGGTGAGAAGTGAGACAGGTTTATGTCATGGTGGCTGAGACATGTGAGACATGGTTTATGTCATGGTGGCTGAGACATGTGAGACATGGTTTATGTCATGGTGGTTGAGACATGTGAGACATGGTTTATGTCATGGTGGCTGAGACATGTGAGACATGGTTATGTCAGGTGGGATGTGAGAATGGTTAGTCGGTGGCTGAGACATGTGAGACATGGTTTATGTCATGGTGGCTGAGACATGTGAGACATGGTTTTGCCGTGGTGGCTGAGACATGTGAGACATGGTTTTGCCGTGGTGGCCGAGATATGAGAATTTGGTTTTTCCTTCATTGCTACTTATCATTAGCCAGAGACTGATGAAACTGGTTCCTGGCATGGAAGTCTTGATAGTAATTGTGATGATACCCTGCAAATTCTGGAAGTTAGTTTATTCTCTTGTTATGGAAGAGAAATAGCAACACTGTCCACTACCATGGCTTGTTAGGGCATTTGAAGTATGAGTGAAGTTTTGTTAATGGTAGTCAACATTTCCTATACTCATGGCATGAGGGCTAATGGGAAATGACAACTTGGTCAAGATTTTCATTTTACTGCTAACTGGTCTTTGAATTTTCAATTGGGAATTTGGGACCAGACCACTAGTACATTCGAGAGGGTACTTGCCTTGCATGCAGCTGACCCTGATTCGATTCCACTGTACCCCATAGGTTCCCCACACCTTACCAGGAGTGTTCAGCCAGGAGTAAGCCCTGAGCACTACTGGGTGTGATCCCAAAACTAACAAAAAAGAATATATATTTAGGGGTGGGGGAAGCTAGAGGTGAATTCACTGGTGACAACATTAGACCCCAGTGCATCCATCGCTGCTTAAGTACACTGAGGTGGTCCTGACAGCTCTGTTGTTTGGGGTCCTCCGTGAGGTGGGACCAGAGTGGCTCTGAAACAAGCCAGGGTGTTCCACAGTTTGTGCCTTGCATGTGCTCACACCATCCTGACTGCACATGGGCTGAGGGCCCCAGCTAGAAGGAAAAGGGATATGTACATATATGTGTATATATGTATATGTACAATGTATATATGTATACATATATATGCTTGGCAAGATGGATGAATGTACATATTTCCAAGAGTCTAATAATGATACTAAAACACTATTATTACTTATATAGCATTTGCATTATTTTTATGTGGTATGCACTATCACTCAGTTGATCATAAAATTATTATAAAAATTAGAAAATGTTCGTATATTTTCAGTTAACACTGAAAGTAATTATCATTGTTCTTTCTCTGATATTAAACACTTCCAGGTACTTCGTTTTAGTATGTGTATTGCATTCATGAAGACTGAGCCTTTCTTTGTAACAGTTATTTTTCTCATAGAAGTTATTATTCTAAGTAAAGGTGAAAAATTCCAGATCTTAAGCCAAAAGATTCTGACATGTGTTGTAAAATTATATCTTGCAATGCTGATAACCCAGAGAAGTTCAATAAAAGGTTATAGCCAGTTTGAAACCGAGCAATAAAATGAATGGGAGTGAGGGGACAGCAGAAGATGGGAGGACACAAAATAAGCTGACCTTTTCTGCTCACAACTGCTGGTTGCACGCTGACATTTAGGGTCGCCTAAATCTTTGAAGATTGTTCTTGTTGATATTAGTTGTACAAGGAGTAGCGGCATCTCAAGTTTAAATGTGACTTTTGGTGGGAATACAGATTTGTCTGCTGGGACCAGCATCGTAAGGGTGCAGGGTAGCTGCCCGAGGAGCGTGGCAGGATTTTTAAATTACTGACCAGGTGACTAACTGGAGAATTTTAAGTGGCATACAAAGGAAATCAGTGTTTTTCTTCACCCATGTTATTTGTTTTCCTGCAGGGCTGTGTATTTGTGTGGGGCGTGGAAGAGGGGGGGAGCAGGGTTCTCGGGGGAGCCATTCTCAGTTGACTTTCCTCCATCCTGGCCAGGGAGTGCGGGGAGAAGTCAGACCTTCTCCTCCTGTCGCATTCCTTTCTTGTCGAGCTATTCAGGGCATCGCATCTGTTTGAAAGGGACAAATGTGTTGCAGGGGCCATTTGTGCCAAACACTGTGCTAGACCCCGGGACGTGAAGATAGATCCGACATGGCTGTCCTCTTTCAGGCACCCTGGTTTTCATTAAGGCAGGCTGATGTGCTACGGATGAGGAATCATAACAGATTTCATTACTAAAGTGATTTGTTAATGCAGAAAATATTCACTAGTAGTGTGATTTTGTATCTTTTTAACATTAGATTAAAGCATAATTTTGTATTTTTTACTTTAATAAGCTCTCCCCCATCTTTTTCTTTTGATTCATAGGTCTTATTCATACTTCATCGAGGTGTCCATGGATGAACTTGATTGGATCAGAGTGATCGATCATTCTCAGTATCTCTGTCGTTCTTGGCAAAAGTTGTATTTTCCAGCCCGGGTCTGCAGGTTAGAGCTAATGGCTAATACATAATTTTTGATGTTTGCTTTAGAAGATTTGCAATTAGAGAAAAAATAATGTTTTTTTTTTCTGTCTTGTGGGAATAAGGATTTCTTCAGAGTATCAACGTCCAAACACATGCCAACTGAAAACCATGAAAATGTGGAAAATTCATCCTTTTTCTATTTAGAGTGATTGCAGAATTGTGTATCCAAAGGTTTCTGTAAGATATTTATATTTTTATGGTATAGGTAAATGAATAAGAAGGCAGAGAAGTCATTGCGAGTAGGGTATTTAAAAAACAATTTTTATGGTGTACATTGAAAGCACTTACTATTACAGTTTGTGTTCCCTCTACGAAAACTTGGAGAAATATTTCTGGAGGGTTTCCCAACATTCCTGAGGCCTGAGAGGAGGATTTTGGATGTCATTGTGTATTTTCTGAATATCTGTATTATTTCCTAGGTCATTGTGTATTTGTCGGTTTAGACATAAGAGATGTTTTTCGTGGGTTGGGACTGAGGTAAGGGAGAGCTGAGCTGGTAGGCTCTAGGCTCACTCTTCTCTTCAGTTGATGATAGTACAGTTGTATATTGCAGCCACCTCTGGGAGCAATCCTTGAGTATTACAGAGCCGGGAGTGACCCTCAAGCATGGCTGAAAACAAAAAAAGGAAAAAAGAAAAGAAAAGCTTCTGTCTGAATGTTTCATAGTCTTCCTTAAGTATAAGCCATATTTTAAACTTTCTGAAATTTTGCAAAATCCAGAGGAATAGTGAGTCTGATAGTTGGAAAAGGAACCTTAAGAATTGTGCTGTATTTTCGTTATAATTTTTTTTTTTTGCTTTTTGGGTCACACCGGCGATGCTCAGGGTTACTCCTGGCTCTGCACTCAGGAATTACTCCTGGCGGCGCCGGGGGACCATATGGGATGCCGGGGATCGAACCCAGGCCGGATGAACCGGCGCGTGCAAGGCAAACGCCTCCTACCCGCTGGGCTATCGCCCCGGCCCCCATTTCGTTATAATTTTTGCCTTGGAAATTGCTTTCAGGTTCTATACCTTCAAGTCAAAAGATCAAAGGCCAAAAAGAAACCCCAGTTGGTGTGTTTAGTCAGTGTGGCGAGAAGAGAAGAACTGTGGTGGGTGTCAGCTAGGAGGAATGTGGAGCCAGCTCCTCGCACCTTCCCCACACTTCCCTCCCACCGCCATGGTTGGACTCACCTCCCCATCTTGCCTGAGCACCTGGGACTGTCCCACCGTGTTTAGTTTCACGTGACACTTAGTAAGCTAAAGACATGACAACATCAGACTGGATTTTTTTTTTTTACTACTAGCTCAGAACCTTTCAGCCTCTGGTACAGTAAGGAATGTTGCCGTTATTTTATTTATGGGTATGACGGGACCCAGTATTGTTACCAGGGATCCTCTTGTGTGAAAATGAAGAAAATCGATTTTATTTCCCCAAAGAGGAACTGAAGTGTCTCAAGCCTGACGGTTTGCTCTTTATCAGAGAAGTTTTGAATGGATTAAAATGAGAGGGACAAGAAATTGAGTGAGGATTGTGTGTCTCCAGAGCTGCCTAGGGATACTTTGAAAGTGACAGAGGGCCCCTGAAGTAGAGGAAAAGATTGAGTCTGCATCGATGCAGGTTATTACAGTGGCGTCGGGTTAAAAATAAGCAACGTAACAGCCAGAGCATCTGATATCTGATGTAGGCCAGAGGACTCTGTGTGTGTGTGTGTGTGTGTGTGTGTGTGTGTGTGTGTGTGTATTTAATTTGAAGCAGTAGGAGCAGGACTCCCAGAACAAATTGCTGTGGGCCTTGACTGGCTCTCTGTGCTTTACTCACCCGAATTTCCTGTTTGTGGAGATGTGTGCCTCGGTCATGGTCTCTGGCTTTAAAAAAAATATACTTCTCCTTTATCAATGAACATCATTTATGCTCCCCTTTCCTGATTTTATCTGTTGTATGACCTTGCCTTTGTTGCTATAAGCGTTTGTTTGTTTAAAGCCTGACTGTATTCATAATGATAGTTCTTGGTGTCGCCGGTTCCCAGCTCTGGTACAGAAAAACTGAAGAAAGGTGATGTCATTGATAATAAGAAAAGGAAGGAGTCTTGATATCTGTAATATATTAGGAAACTCTGTAGCCACTTTAACTCATATTAATTACTATATTTATTCATAAATTCTCCCTCTTACAAGAAATACATTGAAATTTTGTTTGTATTTCAAATGTAGCTAAGAGTAAGTTCTTATTGGTTACCTGAGGATGACTTATAGTTGGTGTTCCTTTTCTTCACAGTCATTTATTGACTACCTAAACGGTGATCTAAATATACTTCTTCTGGGAACTTCACCTGGCACAAATAAATTGTTTGTTTCCCTTAGCGTGCTAGTGTTCAGATTGCATTCTGGTTTTTAATTCACACATTTGTATGTCACCTTTGTTCTTCAGTGTCCTTTGTGTGTGTGTGTTTTTTTGCCTCTGATACTAAAATTACAAATTTAGAACCAAAGCAGTGTTATACAGCTAGGAGGGCACTTGCTGTGCATGTAGCCAACCTAGGTTTGATCCTTGGCATCCCATGTGGTTCTCTGAGCACTGCCAACAGTGATTCCTGAGTGCAGAGCCAGGAGTAAGCCCTGAGCACCACCAGGTGTGGCCAAAACCAAAACAACAAATTACAAGTTCTTAGAAACAAGAAGTATGGATTCTAATCTTTTAATTTTCCTTCCTTTGGGGGTGGGAATGATTAGTTATGGTGATATTTGGGTGGGAGGCTTGTAGTGCTGGGCACCAAATCCAGAGGCCTCACACACGTGTGAAGACTGTGTTCACACACGTGTGAAGACTGTGTTCTACCACTTGAGCTACATCCTGCCCTTGGTCATGGCAGCTCTCCCGGGAAGAAACTGTTCCTTCACAGGAGACTAGTCTTGGGATTTTCCCTTGTTACCAATCTCTCACAGCAATCTAAAATTCCAGTTGAACTGTTCTCTTTCTCTGTGCAACCCACTCATCTCTGCGCTTCCCGAGTTTACATGTATTTGGGGTTTGGTAAAGCTTTTTGTTGTTTTTGTTGGAGGACTTATGTTACATTCATGTATCGTTTGAAAGGTAATTCGTTCAGCTTTTCACCTTGTCAAGACAGTGTCAGGTGTTGAAGTATGAGTGTTCATCCCAGCCATAACAGTGAATGGAAGGAGATGATTAGCTCTTCATGGGCCCCCTGTTAGAATGCCTTGTGGTTAAGTGGGCACTGCTCTATGTAGCTCAAAGTTTAGGCTAAGAACTCCATCCTCCGCCCAGTTCTTATGTAAAAATGAAGAAAATGACCAGGCAATTTCAATACAAACTCTCCTAGACATTCGGGACCATGTTATTTCTTACCCACCTTCTCTTTCTCAAAAGGCAGTTTCCACTTTATTCATAAATTGCCCAACTTTGAAGTTGTCTTCTTGGCTGTCTAGTAACGGTTATTCCAGCTCTCTGAGATGTGGAACCTGGGGCCAGAGCTATAGTCCAGTGGGTAGGGCGTTTGCCTTGCACGTGGCGGATCATGCCGGCCCAGGTTCGATCCCCGGCATCCCATATGGTCCTCCGACACCACCAGGAGTAATTCCTGAGTGCAGAGCAAGGAGTAACCCCTGAGCATCGCCAGGTGTGACCAAAAAAAAAAAAAAAAAGGGCCGGGGCGATAGCCCAGCGGGTAGGGCGTTTGCCTTGCGGCGCTGGCCTGTGCCGGCCCGGGTTCGATCCCCGCATCCCATATGGTCCCCGAGCACCGCCAGGAGTAATTCCTGAGTGCAGAGCCAGTAGAAACCCCTGAGCATTGCCGGGTGTGACCCAAAAAAGAAAAAAAAAAAAAAAGAAAGAAAGAAAGATGGTAGAACCTAGCACCACCCCCATCAGAATTCATCAGAGTGAGGGCTTTCCTTACTCCATTTTGAGACTCGTTGCACCTTTATCAAAGATTAAATGATCATGTGTTTGAGGTTGGGTGTCAGGATACTCAATTCTATTCCATAGGTCCACGGGTCTGTTTTTATTCCAATACCATGCTGTTTTAATTACTACTGCCTTGTAGTACAGTTTGAAGTTGGGAAAGGTGATGCCTCCCATCTTCTTTTTCCCGAGGATTGCTTTAGCTATCCTTGGGGGGTTTATCGTTCCATACAAATTTCAGGATTGTTTGGTCAATTTCTTTGAAGAATGTCATGGGGTATCCTTATAGGGATTGCATTGAATCTGTACAGAGCTCTAGGGAGTATTACCATTTTGACAATGTTGATTCTCCCCCATCCATGAGCAGGGAATATGTTTCCATTTCCTTGTGTCCTCTTTTATCTCTTAGAGCAGTGTCTTGTAGTTTTCTTTGTACAGGTCCTTTACACACTTGGGTAAGTTCATTCCTAGGTATTTGATTTTCTGTGGCACAATTGTGAATGGAATTGTTTCCTTAATATCCCTTTCTTCTCTTTCGTTATTTGTATATAGGAAAGCCACCCGACTTTTGCGTGTTGATTTTGTATCCCTGCCACTCTACTATATGTGTCTATTGTTTCTAGGAGTTTTTTGGTAGAGAGTTTAGGGTTCTCTAGGTATAATATCATGTCATCTGCAAATAATGATAGCTTGACTTCTTCCTTGCCTATCTGAATGCCCTTGATGTCCTTTTTCTTCTCTGATCGCTATGGCAAGTACTTCCAGTACTATATTGAATAAAAGAGGTGAGAGTGGGCAGCCTTGTCTTGTCCCTGATCTCAGGGGAAGGCTTTCAACTTTTCCCCCATTGAGAATGATGCTCGCTGTGGGCTTTTTGGTAGATGGCTGTAACTATCTTGAGGAAAGTCCCTTCAATTCCCAGTGGTGTTGGGGAAAACTGGGCAGCGACATGTAAAAGAATGAATTTGGACCTGTGTCTAACACCATGCACAAAAAATCAGATCAAAATGGATTAAAGATCTCAATATCAGACTTGAATCCATAAAGTACATTGAAGAAAATATAGGAAAAACCCTCCATGACATTGAAGCTAAAGGCATCTTCAAAGATGAAACATCACTAACAAAGCAACTAGAAGAAAAGATAAACATATGGGACTACATGAAACTAAAAAGCTTCTGCACCTCAAAAGAAACAGTGACTAAGATACAAAAGCAGTCCACAGAATGGGAAAGAATATTCACCCAATACCCATCTGATAAGGGGTTAATATCCAGGATATATCAGGCACTGGTAGAACTTTACAAGAAGAAAAACAAACAACCCCATCAAAAAATGGGGGAGAAGAAATGAACAGAAACTTCAGCAAGGAAGAAATTCGAATGGCAAAAAACATATGAAAAAAATGCTCATCATCACTAATCATCAGAGAGATGCAAATCAAAACAACAATGAGATACCACTTTACACCACAGAGACTGGCACATATTCAAAAGAACAAGAACAACAAGTGCTGGGCGTGGGTGTGGGGGAAAAGGGGACACTCATCCATTGTTGGTGGGAATGCAGGCTGGTACAGCCTTTCTGGAAAACAATATGGACTTTCCTCCAAAGACTAGAAATTGAACTCCCATTTGACCCAGCGATACCACTCCTGGGAATCTACTCTGGGAAGCCAAAAAATACGCAGCGGAAACACCATCCCTACTTTTATGTTCATAGCAGCATTATTCACAATAGCCAGAATCTGGAAGCAACCAGAGTGCCCGAAAATCGATGACTGGATAAAAAAGCTTTTGGTACATCTACACAATGGAATACTATGCAGCTGTTAGGAAAAATGAAGTTATAAAATTTGCCTACAAATGGATGGACATGGAGAAGATTATGTTGAGCGAAATTAGCCAGAAGGAGAGAGACAGATACAGAATGACTGCATTTATCTGCATAACATAAATATATAGGTACATAATATGATACCAATATCCAAGATCAAGTGAAACATATATCAGGAGGTCCTGTCAAAGGTGGGAAATTATCACAAACGTGTGGGATTCAGAGGCTAGGTAAGACAGAAATGGAACAGTGTGCTAACAATTGTTGAGGGTACTAATACCAACCTAGAACTGAACATTAAATAGAGGCAAAAAGATACACATGACAACCCTTTTAATGTATGTTCTGTAATCCATAGTCTGGAGGGGAAGGAAAAGAGAAAGAGAGAGAAATGGAAAGAAATCAAGAACCTGCCATGGAGCTGGGCTGGGGGGGGGGAGAGGAACCGGGGGCGTTGGTGGTGGGAGATGGGCACTGGTGGCGGGATGGGTGCTGCAAACAATTCAGTATGATTTGTTGGCAAAGTGCTACACCGTTTCAATGAAACATTGTATGTTTTAACTGAACTAAAATAAATACATGTTTAATCACTAAAAAAAAAAAAAAGAATTCATCAGAGTGGCGAATAATGAGTGCCCTTGAGGTGTTTACACTTTTTTTTTTTATTTTTTTAGCCTGATTCTGGCCGTTTGGCATCTACGTAATAATTGCTGAGATGCATCAAAACTTGAAAGCCTTGGTGTGAATTAGTAGAGGTAGATTTCAGAGCCCATATGTGACTGCAAACTAGAGTTACAGAAGTTATCTTAGCGTCACACCTGAGTGTTAAGAGAGTGGAAAAGTGGGCCCCCAAAGCAAAGTTTGCAAGAGTAAACATAGTGGGAGGGAAGAAGAGGTGGCGGTTGCAGTGTGACCTGCATCGGTGCAGAGAGGCTCAGGAGGAGGGCACAGCACTGTTCCCGGAGACAGGCGAGGGCACCGAGGAAGGGCAGGAGTTTAGAGCTTGTCACAGGAGAGATGAACTCGATTCACAAAGACATGAGCTGCTTTCCTTAGTTTTAAATACCAAACTAAAACTTGTTTTAATGATAGTTTCATTGTAAAATAACAATAAAATATATATTTTAAGCTTGCCTTCCTAAGGTTATACCCATTTCTCCTAGTAGCCATAAAAATGTCCCCTCAGCATAATAGGCATTGTAAATATTTTGCGAAGTGTCTTACAATTTGTTAAGAAAAAGTTTTGCTTTTTATTTTTTTTACTCATCAGTGAGGTAGAATTAAAAAAAAAAAAACAAAAACAACCCCCCAAATAACCTATTTCGTTTTACTTATAAATGACCTGCATTTTGTCTTCAGCATATTTTTAAAGGCAATTGTCATTTTTATCACTTTATTATTAGTTTATTGAGAAATGCACATTCATAAATATTGGATGTATTTACATATACATGGCTAAATGACATATTTTTCTCTTTTATACATGTTCCAAGTTGTCACTTAATCTTTTATTAATTTTTGCCATATAAAATTTACATTTAAAAATCTCTTTTAAGATTTCTGGTAGTTTAGAAAGGGTTCTTCACTCAACATTAAAGAAAATTGTGCATTTGTTATATATTTTAAATATTTTTTCTTTAAGTCCATAAAGATTTAGTCCGGCCAGTAAGTTTTTTATGTATCTTTACAGGTGGGGATAGTCAGTTGATTAAAACCATTTACCACTCTAGTATATGAATGCCCATGTTTATTATGTGTCAAATTCCATTGATTTCTTTGAGTATTGCTGAAAGTGTTTTAATTATGTAGTTTTCCATCCTTCCTTTTTCTTCTTTCCTTAGAATAAGAAATTATCATGTGCCAAATGTGTCCTGGGAAAGAGAAGGGTATACTACAGCATCCGCCAGCCTGTCTTTTTGGTCTCAGTGGTTGTTTTGCATACCAGTGATGATGAACATCTCACTTGATGCTTCTACTTTCACTGACTACAGAAACTTAGGCATGTTTCACCACCTAAGGAAATAGAGTTTTCTTCATCTATTCATCATTCTTACCACCATAAGCGTCTACTCTTGACCTCGATACGGAGGCAGAAACACAGAAGGGAACTGTCAGGATCTTTGTTCTGTTGGAATTTGGGTGCAGCAGACAGAAATAAGTAAGGAAAACACACCAGGCAACTCCAGATGTTGTGAAGAGGGTGCTAGAGAGTGGGCCCCCGAGGAAGAGGTGGTGACTTTAATGAGCAGGCTGAGTAGAGGGAGCTGCGTATTCTCGGTTTGGATGAAAGGAATGATGGTATTTGGTCTCTCTTTGGTCTGCTTTATACATTATTCAGAAGTAGCTGGTCTACTGTGGGAGGCCTCGTTAGATGAATATTAAAACCACATTTATTTTGGTAGAGGCACTTTAATCTCTTTTATTTCTGCCTTATATTCCCTCTCCCCTACTATCATTAGATACAGCATGAATCATTTTTAAACAATCCATATTAGATTATAGTACCTACACAATGCTATATAGCTCCACAAGATGAGACGAACGAAAATAAACATTGCTCTTTATGAAAGCGTTCTGTGCCTCTTATTATTACATTGTACAAAAATATACAGTGTCTTTTTTTCTTTTCTCTTTTGTTTCTTCCCAGCCCCTGAAATTGGGCATTGATATATTTATTTATGTCTGAAGGCAGACGCTTTTACATAATTCAGTGGTTCATCAGGATGCTTTGGAATTGCAGTTAGGATCATGCCGAGCCTTTACTTTCTCTACCATTGTCACCTTCAGAATTGAAGAAGTGTCTTATTCAGAGGTAAAGGAGAAACGAATAGTTTCCCTTTAAAAAGAATCGTTTTAGATCACTCTTAGTTAGAATTTCCTACAATGCTGATGTCTTAATTGAAGTAGCCTGAAGCTTCCCTGGCTCCAGAGGAATGTTCTCCCTCAGGAATGTAAAGCAGAGTGCAGCCACACGGTGTCACTAAATCATAACAGTTGTACTAGGGGCCAAAGAGAAATTGAAATCGTCATTTAGAAAAATAAAACGTAGTTAAATATAAATTGTTCTGAAGTCTGTGATTTTTTGAAATAAGACGTGTAGCAGTTTTGACTATTAAAGTCTTTCTACTCACCTGGAGCATTACTTATTCCCGAGTCCGTTGATGTGCATTTTGGTGCTGGCTAGCTCTTGAAAGCAGATAGGTTGCCTTCTGCAGTAAGTTACTCAGTTTCATAAATATAAGAATGTAATTTTGTTTCCTTTGGTATTTTGAAGTAAATAGAAGAGTTGATCTTAAAGGAGCTAGATTTATTAGAGAGATAGAGTTACTGGACCTCCTCCGCGGAAGGCCAGGAAAGGAACAGGCCAACATTTGCTGGAGGTGCTGTGGACCAGACACGCAGAGTTCCAGGAGCATCCTCCGAGTACCTCAAGGTGTGGCCCACAAAGCAGACAAAGCTCCAGCGGCAGTGTAGCAGTCATTCATCTCGGTTTGTTTTGTCAGCATGTCAATAGAACTTTGAATTTTCCTGCTCCTTAGTTGCCTAGCAGATCATTTTAGACTATTATTGCAAAGTGAACTTGATACTCTTAACTCCTGATTTGTTTTGCTTAGATAAGAATTTCTCTTCACGAGATCTTGTCACATCATGAATTGCTTTCTTTTTGGGCCACACCTGGCGGTGCTCAAGGCTTGCTCCTGGCTGTGTGCTTAGAGATCACACTCGGGGGCCTTGGGGGCCATATGGGGTACTGGGACCAAACCTGGCTGACCGGACGCAAGATAAGTGCCATATCTCTCTGGCCCCCTGGCTGTTGCATTTAAGGCCCAATTGAATTCAGTCTTTTGGGGTTTATTTTAGTTGAAGGATAATAACATGTTGCACTTCTTTTGTACATAGTGAAGACATTGGAACTTGGGAAAATAAACAGGCTTGCCCCTTTCCCTCTGTATTTTATAATTTTAGAATATAAATTAATGTTTGTATTAAGCCATTATAGGAGATGATGTTAACACTAATGACTGTGTATTATAATCATAAACAGCTGTTGTCTGGAAGGGCAAGAGCTATATTGGGCATAGCTCTCCATTGGGTATTGCTAAAATTGTTTCCCAAATATTTAGTTCCAAGATGAAGTTTGGATAGCACCCTTCAAGTACTCTTTCCTATGCTTTATAACTCTTTGGTATTTCTTTATTAATTATGGAGCTTATTCATTGTGACATTCACTCAACAGTCACTGAATGTCTGTTTTCTTTAGGCACTCAGTTTTAGTGCCAGGAATAAAAAAGAATGAATTTTCAGATTAGTTGTTGGCCTGAAAAATTTCATGATTATTTAGTTGATAGGGCAATAATTTCATGATACAACAGTAGTACAGTGGTGACAACCTTGTAATGATTTGATAAAGTGAAGTATGGTAGATATGGTATTGATAAAAAGATGCAAGTGAATAGGAAGGGAAATATGTGCATCCTTACTAAAGCTTGAATTTGAGAGACTTAGGGATAGCTCTTGGCCGAGCACCTCCCTTGGAGCTTAGGCTGCAGATGCTATCCCCAGCACTGCCCGGCACGCTTGAGTGCCTTCTCTGCAGCCCTGCTGTTTGTAACCCCTCGGGACAACAGCAAAGTGTGTATTCTCTCAAGTACCCAAACCAAGTAAGTACAAGCTCCACGCCCAAATGTGTTTGCCCTCGAGTTTTGCAAGGGTGAGGACAGAGAAAAAGAGGAAAAGGAAGGCTTGGATTGAGCTTGCAAAATAAGGAGGAAATGTGTTCTGCACATGCAGACACTGCCAAAAAGCAGAGTCTGTTAGACTTGCTGAAATCTAACGCTTTGCTTAAAACTTTATCATTGGAACCTTCTGTTTCTCTAGCTTCATCTTGGGTTTGATTTTGTTTCATCAGTGAAAAAAAATCGTCTATTTGCCTTTTGACCTATACCTCCTATCTATGTGCTTAAGCTCTCAGATTCTGTGAGTGACAGTCCTCTCTTTATGCGATCTTAGATTGTTGTTTTGGACATCTGGGACTTAGTTTTTGCCTTAAGTTACATTAAAAATTGTTTTAACAAGAAGACTCCTAATAAAGGGTTAATTCAGTTTATTTTCAAAATAATATTTAAAGAATACTAAGAATTCCCTGAAGTGAAGAAGGCTTTGGAGCCAGGATTTGAATCACTCTGTCTTTTGCCAGAAAAGTAACAGAGGAGCTTCATTGTTGGGCGCTTGCAGGGAGATCGGAATCAGTGTTGCAGTTTCTCTGTCCAAAATATGCTTACCAGTATATTGACATTGCTGCTGTTCCTATGATTATTTATGTCTCTGAGGAAATAAATTCCTTAGAATTTATTCTAAGGAGCCTGGAAGTTGGATATTGAGCTACTGGCATGAAGCTCTGGGACTTAACTTGTTTTATACAAGGAAGGAAGAGAATACCAAGGTCTCTTGGACTTGAGGCTTCTTACTATGAGTCATTGGCCTCCAGCACAGGAGAAGAGACAAATGAGTGGTCTTGGGAATAGGGACTCAGAAATTTTTCTCTTTTCTTTTTTTTGCTTTTTTTGGGTCACACCCAGCAATGCTCAGGGTTACTCCTGGCTCTGCACTTAGGAGTTACTCCTGGCGGTGCTCGGGGACCATATGGGATGCCAGGGATCGAACCTGGGCCGGCACGGTCGGCGCGTGCAAGGCAAACGCCCTACCCGCTGGGGCTATCGCTCCGCACTCCCTTTTTTCTTTTTGGATCACACTTAGCCATGCTCGGGGTTACTCCTGTCTCTGCACTCAGGAATTACTCCTGGCGGTGCTCGGGAAACATATGGGATGCCAGGGATTGAACCTGGGTACAAGGCAAATGCCCTACCTGCAAGACTATTGCTCCAGCCCTGGAACTCAGAAATTAATGGAGAGGGGATTTCTTGAATCATCTGCACAATTTCTGAAGTGAAGGAGAAGATGGTATCAGTGAAGGGAAGCCTCATTGACTTCGCTTGTTGGGATCCTGAAAAGGGAAGAACAGTAACAGCAACAACTAAACCTTCGACATGTTTATTTGTAAATTATATAATTAGTTCCGGTCCTTATTACTTTGGAAGTAGTAATTTAAAGAAGATACATGCTAAGTCAGAATTCTTTGAGAATTAAGCCCGTGCACAATTCAGGTTTCTCAGATTTCACCCCACACTGCCTGGCAATGATTGCTTTGACCTTTCATAGCATTTGTAATTTGAACTACCCACTTTAGCAATTAATTTCATAATATATCGTGTATGCTTCTCTGTTTTGTTTTAAGACCTTAACTCTGGTAGCACTTCTTGTACTTTATTTGTTGAATCTCTTTTTGTCTAATATCCCTGATGCAGCAGGTGCCTGAATAATCAGTGTTTTCAAGAATAATCTTTTTTTAAAAACATAGCTGTAGTGTTTTCTAGTGTTTCCAGAAGACACTAGGAAACAAGATGTTTCAAAATTTTAACTTTTCCTTCCTTTTATTTTACTTTTTGCCCTACCCATCTATATTCAAGCTATGTCTAACTCTGTGCTTGGGTGTCACTCCCTCTGGTGCTCAGAGGGACCATGTGGTACCTGGGATGGAACCTGGGTCACCCACGCTAATCATGCGCTTAGCCCGTTGAACACTCTCTTTGAACTCCCTCTTTAGATATATATTTCTTTTCCAAAAAAAAAAAACTCTTAAAGAGAACTCTATGTCCACGTCTTGCGGTTAATAAAATCATCAGTTTTCTCACTGATCATTATAAATGGCAGAGTGCTGGATGAGGGTGCTTTCTGTTGACACAAGGTTAGCTCAGGGAGAGTGAACCAGACGTGAAACCAGATTGCTTGTTGGCTGCACGAAGTCCTGGGCAGAGTGCCAGACCTGGTTCACCTTCTAAAACTTCATCTCCCAGTATGAAAATAGAGGGCTCGATCCCTGCCAGGAATGGTGGCAGCATGAACACTTGGAAGTCCTTTACTGATACAAGGAAAGGTGGAGGAACTGATCAGTGTGGGCTAGTGACTTTGACCTCATTTAAGAGATGTAATATTTTCTTTAGTAGCCTTACTTCATTATGTTTCAAATTACAATGTCATAAGTTAATAATTGTCTTCCAAATAATGTGGATCATATATTTATACATGGATATGTTCTGCATGATAGGAAACCGTAGGTTTAATATCTAATAGTCATAGAAATTCCAGGCACATTATAAAGCTATTAGGATGTAACAGCTGTTTTAGTTCATTTCACCCTGCAAAAGAAACGTGATGCAGACTAAAATGATCAGTAATTATATATTTTGAAAGCTAAACCTCCAGTTACAGAAAGAGCTAATTTACGCATTAGATACTGATAAAACTACAGTATACCATGAGTTTCAAAGTTGGTGTTATCTTCTGCCTAAGACCATGAAAGAAGTTCTGTGTCAAAAAGACTTCCCCCATCTTTGAAATCCTCGTTTGCATAGCCTATTGTAATTTTGAAGTTGCAAATCAACAGTAATGAGGAGTTGCTTGATATTTTTTTCTAAAGAAAAAAAATTAGAAGTAATGTTAGAGGAAGTAGGGTTTAGGATTTTATTTTATTTCTGTTGATCAGTGCCTACCATCTGCTTTCCATTTAATGTTGTAGAAGCATGCATGCGTTTCCCAGTTCTGAACAGATGATGTGCTTGGTTTGTTGAGATATATGTGTATTCTGGATGTGAGTGTGTGTATATATACCTAAGGTGCTTAAAATCACACTTGAAGTGTAAAACAGATAATGAGTCTCCATTTTAGGATAATTTGCATATTCAGCTCTTATATACAAAACAAAAGAGTACAATGACACTGATTTTCTTTTCTACTTTAGAATCTGTACTAACCAGCTGTCAACAAATATTTTGATTAAACACTTTTCTTTATTGGGGAACTTTGGGGCACACTCTTTGTATAAACATATTGTTTTCTTTGATTTCAAGGGACGTATTTTCAGTATGATTCATGGATGTATCACACCGGTAAACTGTCATGCACAAAAAATATATTTCTGTAAACTTCCTTTCTTGCCATTGAGTGCTCTAGGGCAGAAATATGACTCAGAACAGAATAGTCCATCTCATGATATTTGCTTAAAGTAAAGGTGGTAAATAAATGTCTTCAGTCTTACATAAACCAAAATGTTAAGCGCCTGTATTTATAAAATGGACTTTTCCAATAGGCTTGTAAATATTTAGCAATCCTTTTAACATATTTAAACTATGATTTGAATACAGAAATGTTAATATTTTTATGTATTTACTTGCTTTCTGTGTGTATAGTCACATAAAAGATCATTTGCAAAAATGATATAATGTATATGCTATTAAAAATCTTTCTTATTTTTATTCATTGTGGCTGTCATTCTGTCTCAGCACATGTTTTGTCCATTGAAACAGTAAATAGTATTTTTAAATATTCTTGATTCTAAATGTACTTTACTAGTATTTTAAATGTACTGTTGTTTACTGTGCAACAATATAACTAGTTGTTTATTGTTCAGCAGTATAACCTGTTCACTATTGAGGGAATTTTAAGGCCTTTCCAGTTATATAGTTTTATAAAGCAGTGAAATCCACACAGTTATCTATCTTTTCACATAAACGGGATCATAGGATACAAGCATCTTTTTTTTCCTACTTTATTTAAACACTGGTTTATAAAGTTGTTCACGATGATTTGTTACACATTCACTATTCCAACACCAGTCCCACCACCATTGTCACCATTGTATCCAATTTTCTAACTTCCCCTCAAATCTGCCCCCTTTGCAGACCCACAATAATTTATTTTGTAGTGCTTGTAACAACTAAATGGCTAATGGTTTGATCAGAAATACTTTGGTAAAAGAGAATTTGTAAAAGAGAATTTGGCAAAAGAGAATCTGAAAATTAACTGTATCTCACCATGAGTAAATCCTTGTCTGAAGGCTTACTAAGTTATTGTTTCTCATTAAACCTTCTGGGTTAATGTTCTTGTTAATTGAGCTTAGTTTATTTCTACTTTATGTCCCTATCCGATTGGTGTGGTCTTACTGAGATGTCAGTATGTAGAGTTAGGAGATATCATGAGGCCCTGAATGTGGCTGCATGCTCCAGAAAACCCAGAATCATTTTTTTTTGTTTGTTTGTTTTTGGGTCACACCCGGCGATGCTCAGGGGTTACTCCTTGCTCTGAACTCAGGAATTACTCCGGCGGTGTTCGGGGGACCATATGGGATGCCGGGATCGAACCTGGTCTGGCACAGGCCGGCTGCGTGCAAGGCAAATGCCCTACCGCTGGGCTATCGCTCCAGCCCCTAAGACCTGGAATGTTTAACAGTAGTGAGCTTATCTGGTGGTGGCAGTGGACATGGGTGTGGCTTTCTGGGACTTCTGGAAGTACAAGAGGATGGGAAAAAATTCCACCCACTCAGACTCTGAGAAGGCTTGGGTTTTCAGCCCAAAACAAAATAACCCGTGTATCTGGAGTTTTTGGCAGGTTAGCATCTCTGTAGAGCTCCGCCATGAGGCAGCAGAGTCTGGCTGTAGACATGGTGGTAGTTACTGGGTATGAGTGTGGTGCTGGGAATTTGGTAGGGAGGAAAGTTGGCTTGCCCCCTGTCACGATCACCCCAGGGATCTCACCTGGGACCTGTGTTAACCGAGAAATTTTTGTGACTAGTTGATCTCTTGAGATTTCATTATGAATCTGTGAAATAGGGCTGGTGGATGAGTTTACATGTGGCAGCAGTGGGGCTTCGAGATTAGCATCTTAAATGTGAAACACACGGTGAATGCTATATGGAAGTGTTGTGCTTGATTTCCACAGTAGCTTATGATGAATAGGTGCTTAGTATATTCTTTGCCTTATGTCCATATCAGCAGTAGGTGTTACTTTTAATCTGTCAAATTGTTAAGCAAATAACGGTCTCATTTGTTTGTGCAGAGTTTTGACTATTTGTAAAGTTAAACAAGTGTTCGCAAGCATTCCTGTTTTGATCGAAAAGCTGAAATTCAAATTGGCCTGGAAGGACAGGTTGAGATTTGATTGAATAATTGCAGGGGCATTTTCCTGAAAGATATTAAAGGAAAGACATTTCTCAAGTGGAGGTGGCAAGCACCCCCAGAGAGCATGGGCAATGTGTAGAGATGATAATCACAGCTGAGAGGATTGTGCTGGTATTGACCAAGAATGCTGCTAAACGTCCTGTAATACAACAAAGTATTCCAACCCGTAAGTCAGAAGTAGAGCCAGTGCCGAGAAACCCAGTTCCAGGAAAGGTTACAGATAATTTCATATGTGACTTAGCGCTTAAAAGGTCTCAGTTGAAATCAAAACGAGGTTTTTTGTCTGAATAAAAAATAAAAGCTTTATGAGTTGATGTAGATTATGGTATTTGAAATCGTGGGAGTAGTTTAGATTCCAAAGAGAGGGAATGTAAAGTGTTGAAGAAGAAGCAGGACAAGTGGAGTCTTGCGTGCGTCACATGAGAGAAGCCAACCAGGGAAACCGAATAGCTAGCAAGGGGACGAGTGGGGAAGTGCGGCTTTGTGAAGGAGGGGAAGGTCAGGGCCAGCTGTAGCTGAGGAATATAAAGCATGCATTGGCCGTGGCCGTATGGAATGCACCATTTACCTGGTGACTGGCATGGAAGGGAGAAGCCAGAATTTTAAAACATAAATGTAACTTAGAATAAAGTTTAAAATTTATCTACCCATTAGGGCTGCAGTGTCCCTGTTGGTAAAATTCATTTGTAGGAAATATGTACGTGATGATGCTAATTACAGCATATTTGTAATAGAAGAACAAACTGCAGATTACCAAAATGCCCATCAATAGGGGAATTAATGGAAAAGAGTAAATTTTGTCCTTATGGTTTGTCCTAGAGGGTATCCATAAAGAATTCGAGATGAAAAACACATGATGCAGAATTTTAACGTTTTTTTTTTTTTTTTTTTGGCCAGCAGTCTGCCTTGTAAATGTATTTGAATGCCAGGCTTTTTGCATTAGCAATTTCATTAGCAGTTTTTAGCAAATAGCCGCTTTTATGCTGAACATAGAGAATGGTATAGAAGGATATACTTTAAACTTTAAAATCAATTAGGAAAGTGACAGAAGTAAGTAGACAATGTTACTTTTTGGTTTGTTTTAGGTATTGTTTAGCAATAAGCTGTATTGCCAAGGGGTTTACTCAAGGCTCTGCTCGGGAATCACACCTGGTGGTGCTCAGGATGCCAGAGATTGACCTGGGGTCAGCCACAGGCTAGGTATGCCTACCCACAGTACTATCTCTCCAGTCCCAATAGTGGTACATTTTATCTTGTTATGCATGACTTTTTTTTTTTTAACTTAAAAAGGAGTTAATTTATTTTTTAAGATCTGGAGCAAGGGCTAGGAGATGATTCTGTCTAAAGCCCCCTGACACTAGCAAGTTGGATTGCCACCACTGCCACATGGCCCTGTGTGATTCTGGCCTGAAGTGAAAAGGGAAAAAAATACAGATGTTTATCCCCCCCACCCCCAGTAGGGGCTTGTCCACACCCAGCTTCCGCCTTACTGCTGGCTCTGTCTCTCCTCTTAGGGATCACTCCTGGTGCTGTAAGGCAAGTACCTTCACCACTGTATTGTATTATCTCTTGTCCCCAGTTTCTGGCTTTCTCAGAGCTCTTGAAAACAGTTCCTAGAACTTACTGTAGCTCACAAGTATGCCCGGAAGGTGGAAGGAAAGTAACTAAGAAAAAGCGGTAGGTGTAATGGAAACTGAGAATATGGCGGATGGCGTTTGCTGCCACCCTCACTGGTGTACCTCGGTGCATGGTGCATTGTTTGCAAGCTTTTCAGTTGTTTGGTCAATTAAGAGGATATTTTGAACCTTGTTATTGAAAAGTATTCATTATTTGATGCTGTCCTGTTGGTTTTAACAGCTTGTTATTTGCTTTGTCATCACAAAGAAACCGTGACCAATAGATAGACACCTTTAGAATAGACCTTAAGAATGTGTTTTATTGCCATGATAGTGTGTTTCAAAATAAACACTGCAGAATCTGGCTCTGAAGGCTTCTGACAGCTTAAGTTTTTGTAGTTTTTTTTTTAATACACATTGTTAAGTTCTCACTTTTTTTGCATTTTTTTTGGTTTATTTTGAACCCAAAACCTTGGTTTTTTGCACACAATTTCTTTGGGTTTTTTGCACAATTTTTCCCCCAGCCTAAGGTTATGGTACTTCTCAGACCCTAGGGTTATATTGCAGGGATTACCTAGGCCATCTGGTGGTGTTTGGGGGTGCTCCAGGGCCACACCCCACAGTACTTGGGGCCTCCAGGATCTACTGTGTGGTGTTAGGGATTGTACCAGGGTCGTCTACATAGAAGCCATATGCCTTAACCTCTAGACTCTCTGTGGCCACTGAACACTTGTTTTTAATTATATTACATGAGGAGCATTGGTAGTTATGACCGATGCCTTCCAGTATTATGTACTTCCTGCCCCATCTTAATGTGACTCCTGAGGTGGGGGTTTATTTTCCTCATTATATAGACCCTCTGAAAGGTTAAGTACTTTGCTCAAGAGCTCAAAATCAGAAAGGTCTAGAATTCTAACGCATTCTCTAGGCATAGTCTTTCTTTATTTTCTTCCTTTTTTTGGGTCACACCCAGCAATGCTCAGGGGTTTCTCCTGGCTCTGCACCCAGGAATTACTCCTGGCGGTGCTCGGGTGACCATATGGGATGCCGGGATCAAACCCGGGCCAGCACAGGCTGGCTGCGTGCAAGGCAAATGCCCTACCTGTTGGGCTATAGCTTCACCCCCACCCCGCATATTCTTTCTAGTGTATTCTATAGGCCTAGGTCTATAGAATATGTTCTATATTCTATAGACAATATATGCCTGCCTTCAAAGATCATACGGTGATGCTGAGAAAGGACCATTCACTTACTCTGAACATCTTCCTTTTTATTCATAAGGCATAGCAGATACATGCTTGGATCTGGGACTTCACTGATTTGAGGAAGCTTTGTTTATAATACTGGCTTTATCAAGGGAGTCCAACCAAGTCTGCATAATGAGAGCCTAATACTTTGTTTCCTAGGTAGGTGGAGCCTCATCAGAGTTTTGTGGGGCGGGGCAGTTATCTACTGACATGCTTGGAGGAAGGAGGAAAGTCGTTGCTTATTAGCTGGGATATGGTTTATAGCACAGATAATACTCACAATTTTCCAGATGCTTTAAGTATTTTTGTTTGGTCTTACCTGGGAGCTAAGCATTATTGTCCAACAATTCTGTTTTATAAATGAGGGAAGTGAGATTTAGAGATTTACTATAGATATTTTTAACATACAGTTCAGTCTTTCCCATCTCTGTTTATCATCTTGTGGCATTATTGTTGTTATATGGCATTATCTTTGAAAATTCAAAGATGAAAAAACTTTTATTTTGATGTTAACAGCTCTTCCTGCAAGGTTCACACACACATACTCTATAGAATAAGGATAATATTAATATGCTGCATAGTTTTTAATCTTTTAAGAGCTTTTAGTACCCTCAGTAACTCCAGATTCTGTCAGCTGCCAGATATGCATTTGGATCCTTAAATTAATAAATCAAGATTTTTAGCTTTGCTGTTTTGGTTAGTAAATGGTGCCAGATGAAAATAACTTCCGTCATTAGAGAGCAGGATGCACATTTGGTTTCATTGTATTCAGGCCTTTCTCCCATGATTTCAGGGCATGCCGGCAGGCAGTATTACAGTGCGGACTGTTGAGATAGGCCTCTGCTGGTGTGCTTGCTTGGAGAGAGATTGTTCTGGTTCTTGAAGACAAGTATTTCTGATAAATTCTACACAGCCTTTAACAGATGAGTACCTTTGTTGGCTAAATGTTTCTTACCATGCATTGTCTGTGCGGAGGTGGTTGAAGAGGGCGACGTAACGTAAAGTGCCCATTGATAAACTCTCCACATGGAAATTAGTTCCCATTCAAGCATTTATTGCTGATGAAAACAGTCCCTACTTGTTACTGAACAGTGTTTCACATATTGTCAGGAAGATGCAAAAGAAAAATCATTGTATTGCAGGGGCTGGAGTGATAGCCCAGCGGGTAGGGCATTTGCCTTGCACGCGGCTGGCCTGTGTAGGCCCGGGTTCGATCACCGGCATCCCATATGGTCCCCCGAAGCACCACCAGGAGTGATTCCTGAGTGCAGAGCCAGGTGAAACCACTGAGCATCACCGGTGTGACCCAAAAAAGCAAAAAAAAAAAACGAAAAATTATTGTATTGCAAAGTCAAATGGTAGATTTTGCAGAAATACAGGAATTGAAGATGTACTGAAATCAAGAAAAGAAGTGGTGTTGAAGAACTGCCAGTCTTGCGTATAAAACCACTGGCAAAGGACACTTACAGCATTTGAACAGTGAAAAGTTGGAGAGAACATTCACCATAGACTGACCTGTTAGGCATTTCAGTGGGAGAATCGAAAGGAAATGAAGGGAAGTTGTAGAAGAATTTCTCCTACTGTAATTGCACAGGAAATTTAGTGAGAAATCAGGGATTCTCTGGTAAAAGGAACCTGTTGTTGTTTGCTACTTTCACCACCGCTTCTACCGGCTATCAGTATAGTTTGGCTAGCACAGAGTTGCATTTTTTATTAAAATTGGCTAAATAGCAGATCAAGTATTCATGTTTGTTTTTAGTTTTTGTAACTTATTGGAAACCTCATTTTCCTCCACATTCTACAATAAAATTTGTCTTCTGTTTTAAGTGAATTGATTTTAAATGTCCTTTTTCACATAGCTGTTGTCATCGGTAATGAGAACTCCTGTAATGGGTTGTGTACTTGTCTTTAAGGATCTCTGTGTTGTTCCTTTCCAGTTATGCTGCTATTGAATAGCAGTAGCAAAAGGAGATTTATTCTGAGTAAAATTGTCTTTCAACCAGTAAGGCAAAGAAACACAGCCTCTCTTCTAGAATAATGCCTGACCAGCAGATTATACTTCTGTCTTGGAAAAAGAATTTCAGGTCACTCATTAAATTACATCGATAAGGATTTCTAGGTTGGGGAATGCAGACATATCCTTTTCGAAGTCTTCTTTTCAATTCAGCAGCATTTTCCATGGCTCTGCTGTTACTTAGCTTCAAAGAGGAATATATTTTGGAGTTTCCTTATCCATTTGAAGGGAAAAGCTTGTTTGTAACTTTACCAGCTATCATTTGGCCACTGGTAGACTTGGCAGGCCTTCAGACGCAGCAGCAAGGGTGCAGTCTAATGACCCCGATGGCTGCTTTTGCAACGCCAAGGTTTGGGTTGCCCATTATTTCTGGAGATGTTATATATATATATTTTTTTTTTTTCGTCTTGTAATCAGAATATCCAAAGATATTGGCAGTATCAAAGAATTTAGTATTTTCCAGGTTTTGAAAGAGCATTCATCAGTTTAAACAGTAATAATGTAGTTTTGGTTTTCTGGTAACTTCTAACAATCTCTGTTCTAAGCAAAATCAGATTTTTTTTTAAACCTGCAGTAATGTATACCTTAAAGCCATACTCTAAATAGAGCTCATTCATTATGACCCCATTTACATTCATGCTTCCCTTGAACTTAGGCCAGAATATTTATCTGTGCAATTTAAGTAGCAGCATGTTAGTTAAGTGCTTGATTTAAAGTAGCTGGCATTTCCATTTATTTTTCTTTTTATTGGAAAAGTTCGTCCTTCTGAGAGGACTTAAATTAGTCATTGCATGGGTAAGTCCCTTGATGGGGGAGGGGCAAAACATTTACAAAATTTGTCAGGTTGACAGCCATTCCTGTACATATTCTGAACAGTAGTGGGAGTTGGCATTTCTTTGACAAACATGTGTAACCGACTCCTCCATTTTAAGTCAAATCATGTATCTATCTATTGTGCTACGTATAAATTTCAACTTGTCTTTGCCATTGGATTTTCCTCTTGAGGTTCACTTTCTTAGAGGTAAAAGGCTTTTTTCCCCCAGAGTTGTCTTCCTCATTTTCTTTCCCTTTGCTGTAGTCATTGTTGTGGTGCGGAGGGTCAACTGCTTGGTTGCTGTGTGCTTGCACACTTAGTTTTTTTCCCTACACCGGCCGTATTTAGAGCTTACACCTGGTTCTGCGTTCAGGGATTACTCCTGTGGGTACTTGGGGACCATATGTGGTGCTTTGAGTGAAGCCGGGTCAGCTGCGTGCCAGGTAAGTCCTCTGCTTACTGGAGCCCTCTTTGGCCGCAGACAGATGTTTAGCTGAAGCAGTGGTGGGTGTGTGGCGCTGAGGGTCATGTGTGAGGAGCCGTGCTGAGGGTCAAAACCACGTCTCATGTCCCATGTATGCAAGGTGGACTCAGTCCTGTTGCTGCCTTGCCCCCCTGGGCACCGTGCTCTCTTTTTATAGTTAAGGTTAAAGGATAGATTTTATCAAATTTCCACTTGCTTAAAGGAGAAAACATACTCTGTTTGTTTTTTAAACCACCATCCTATTTAAAACCCCTGGTATACATACTATTTGGAAAATATTTTATAAAATTGAAAAAATATTAAAGCAACAGCTCCTCGGCAGATTTTAGCCATCACCTACCTCTTCATGTGTCACCCTGGTATGGACTCTTCATAAGACATTATGCCCCCCCCCACACACACATACTATGTTTCTTAATTTTGTAAAAATGTGAATATGTTATTTGACTGAAATTACATTGAGCAGACTGGATAATTGATGGCTTCTTGTTTCTGGTTCAATTGCTGGCCTAGAATTGGCATTCAAGGACTATTTCTTGACTTAGCTAATTAATTGATTGATATTTGGAATAGTTTAGTTTGATGACTAAATGATATTAAAAAGTCACAGAAACTTATGTGCATTAATAATTTTGCAAGAACAGAATTTGGAAAATATTCCCTTTGTGGTAAGTTTGCAATATTCATAAGGATTTGTTTTATATGCAAAAGCAAATTTTATTTATTGTTTTTGTTTATTTTTTTGGGGGCCACTTCTGGCTTACTCCTGGTTCTGTGCTTAGGGATCATTCCTGGTGGTGCTCAGGGGATCATACAGGATGCTGGAGACTGAGTGTAGTTCTGCTGTGCAAGGCAAACACTGTACCTGCTGTACTATTGCTCTGGCCCCTCAGAGGCAAAATTTATTTTTTCTGGTGTTCACAATTTAAATATCTGTCATGTTGTGCTTATTTCTTATTCCTGTTGCAGTTCCAGGTCAAAGGGACTATTGTAGATCAAATATTGGCAGTATCATTTATTCAACAAATATTTTGGGGGGCACTTATTTTCTGAAATATGTATTCTAGTAGCTGAAAATATGTTTAGCAAGGAGTTCACATTTAGGTGTGTGTGTGTGGGGGAGGTAACTCCAGTTAAACTCTTCAAGACAGTGGCGCTTTATGTAAAAAAAATAATTATTTTGACATACAAAAGAGTCTTACATGCATATCATTGATGATTATGACTAAGAAGTATCAACTGTGACTTTCACCCTAAAATGAAATTGAAAACTTGGAAGCTGCAATATATGGTTTAATTTTCCAAGCTATTAAATTACCAAATTAAGTACTGTGTAACTATTTCAGAGTTGATTGTAGAGCAGTAGCTGTCTGTCACTCAGTGGTAAAGCTCTTGCCTTGTATGTATGTGGCCCCGAGTTCAATTTCTGGCATTGTGTGGTCCCTTGAGCATTTTGGATGTCACTGACCCCTAACACTTCTTCTGCAGGGAGTAACTGCCACACTGACTGCCACCAGGTGTGGCCCCAACACTTAAAAAACTTTAGGGTGGGTAATGGGATAGCATACCAGGTAAGCCTTGCATACAGCCCACCGGGTTTGGTCGTTGAAACTCTGTCACGGGTGAGCTCCGCAGGAGAGATCCCTGATCTTCGTGCTAGAGTAAACCATGAGCATTGCCAAGTATGGCCCAAAAACCAAAAATAATTTTTTAAAAATTATATGTATAATTATTTTATGCTTTAGTTTTTGTTTCATTTTGGGGGCCACTCCTGGTGGTGCTCAGGGCTTACTCCTGGCTCTTTGTTCAGGGATCACTCCTCTCATGGCTGGAGGGATCATATGGGTGCCAGGGATCGAACCCGCATTGTCCATGTGCAAGGCAGCTGCCTCTCCACTGCACTATCTCTGCAGTCCTAAATATAATTATCTTAAAGAAGACTTTACCTGTTGTTCCATCATTGCTGATCAGCTGGATTCTCAGCAAAATAACATTGCTTAGAATAACGTGGATGATTGGGGCCAGAGTGACAGCACAGCAGGTAGGGCTTTTGCCTTGCACATGGCCGACCAGGGTTTGATCCCCGGCATCCCATATGGTCCCCAAAAAGCTCCGCAAGGGGGAGTAATTGCTCCTCAGCAAGGAGTAATTGCTGAGTGCAGAGCCAGGAGTAACTGTGAGCATTGCTGGGTGTGACCCAAAAAGCAAATAAACAAACAAATACATAAATAACGTGGATAGCTTTGTCATTATTGCAAGAGTGTTTTTACATTCCTGTTTTTTTCTCAGTCTATATTAGTAAATTCTTACTATTTTGACATTTTATTTTTATTTGTGGTTGATGTGTTTTTCTGAAATGAGCATTGTTGCTTGCACATACAAGCAGTAGGGAAAGGCTGGGGCAAGGAGAGCTCTCCAGTAACTAACATGTGTGCTCAGGTGATCCAGTACCCCACAGGCAGTGCCCTCTCTTACGCATCCCAGAGTGTCTCTCTGCGAACCACCTGATACAGGGGCAGATGGGAAGATCAGCATCACAGAACGAACTTCACATTCCTGTAGATGCTGGGAAGAGCTGAGACGAGCTGCTGTGCACCTCAGCTCTGCAACCTGGCTAGGCAGTTGTTGTTACGTGTTTATTTTATTCTATTTTATTACTTTTTGGGCCACACCTACGTGTGTTCAGGGCTCACTCCTGGCTCTGTGCTCAGGAATATTTGTGCTGCTCCAGGGACTTTATGTGCTTCTAAGGGTTGGACTAAGGTGGGTTGAACACACGACAAGCAGCCTACCCACAATGATATCTCTCCAGCCAACCATTCCTTTTTTTTTTTTTTTTTTTTTTTTGGGTCACACCCGGCAATGCTCAGGGTTATTTCTGGCTCTGCACTCAGGAATTACTCCCTGGCGGTGCTCGGGACCATATGGGATCCCGGGATCGAACCCGGGCCGGCATAGGCCGGCTGCTTGCAAGGCAAATGCCCTACTGGACTATCACTCCGGCCCCAACCATTCCTTTATTTATTTGTTTGTTTGATTATTTATTTATTTATTTGCTATTTTCGATCCCATCTGGCGATACTCAGGGGTTATTCCTGGCTCTGCACTCAGGAATTACTCCTGGTGGTGCTCCAGGGACTGTATGGGATGCCGGGATTAAACCTGGGTCTGCCGTGTGCAAGGCAAATGCTCTACTCACTTGATTGTTGCTCCAACTCCCCATTACATTTATTTTTAAAGTATTTTATTATACCACTGTGAGATAAACAATTACAAAGATATACAATTAAAAAGATCATATTTGGGATGTGAGGGCGATCTGGCTGCGACATCTGTCACCCCATTGATGGCCAGGGTTGATTCGGCTGATCTGGCTGGCTAGGCGGGTGTCCCCTTCCTCCCTCACCACTCCATGTGCGTCCCTCCCGAAGCTGCGCGCTCGGGTCGAAGAGGACGGCCTTCCCCAAATAGAGACAGACCGGTCTTCGGTCAAGGGTATACGAGTAGCTGCGCTCCCTGCTAGAACCTCCAAAAAAAAAGTTTATATTTGGGTTTTGGTCATACAGTGTTCCAGCACCCATCCCTCCACCAGTGCCCATCTCCCACCACCAAGGTCCCCGGTTCCCTCCCCCTCCCCAGCCCGCCTCCATGGCAGGTTCTTTATTTCTTTCCCTTTCTCTCTTCTCTTTTCCTTCCCTTCCAGACTATGGATTACAGAACATACATTAAAGGGTTGTCATGTGTATCTTTTTGCCTGTATTCATTGCTCAGTTCTAGGTTGGCATTAGTACCCTCGACAATTGTTAGCACACTGTTCCATTTTCTGTCTTACCTAGCCTCTGATTCCCACACGCTTGTGATAATTTCCACCTTGACAAGACCTCCTGATACAAGGTCATGTTTCATTTGACCTTGGATATTGGTATCATAATATGTACATATATATTTATGTCATGCAAACAAATGCAGTCATTCTGTATCTGTCTCTCTCCTTCTGGCTAATTTCGCTCAACATAATTTTCTCCATGTCCATCCATTTATAGGCAAATTTTATAACTTCATTTTTCCTAACAGCTGCATACTATTCCATTGTGTAGATGTACCAAAGCTTCTTTATCCAGTCATCGATTCTAGGGCACTCTGGTTTTTTCCAGATTCTGGCTATTGTGAATAATGCTGCTATGAACATAAAAGTAGGGATGGTGTTTCCGCTGCATATTTTTGGCTTCCCAGAGTAGATTCCCAGGAGTGATATGGCTGGGTCAAATGGGAGTTCAATTTCTAGTCTTTGGAGGAATGTCCATATTGTTTTCCAGAAAGGCTGTACCAGCCGGGCATTCCCACCAACAATGGATGAGTGTCCCCTTTTCCCCACATCCATGCCAGCACTTGTTGTTCTTGCTCTTTTGAATATGTGCCAGTCTCTGTGGTGTAAAATGATATCTCATTGTTGTTTTGATTTGCCTCCCCCATTACATTTTTAAAGGCATTTTGGCTATATTAAAAGTCAATGATTATAACCATTAAAATCAGTCCTATAACCAAAAGACATACTTTCTTGGTAAGACTAATGACAAGCTTTCCCAGAGGGATTGTTTGGTGCGTATGCGGTAGTGGGGGGATAGATGGTTCTATAGCAGATACATTTGCACCAATGTGAGTGACCCAGTAAATGGTGCATTTTGTTGAATGTCTTCCATGCACCTTACCCTATCAATAAGTCCAGACATCCATTGGATCCAGAACTTCCCTCTTCCCACTGACTTACTATTGCATATTAGATCTTAGGTTGAATCATCCAGCTCTATCCTAGCTTTTTAAGCGGTGGATTGTGACCCTTATGGGGTTGCTTAACTGAGTGGGAGATTTGACAACAGTTAAAGGTTTTTGAATGCAGCTTATTGTCAAGCCTGTGTTTTCCCTTGGACACATATCTCACTTGCTTTTCTCTATAAATCTTTGCTTTTGCAGCTCTGAAAAGCCATGTCTCTTGAACACACTTTTTTTTCTCTCTCTCCTGTCTCACCTTTTAAGTAAGTTTCAGTAAGAACTATCTTGCTACACACACACACACACACACACACACACACACACACACCGAACTGGTTTCTGAATGCACAATGATCAAAAATTAATAGGAAATTAGCCGCATAATGAACCTGAGTTTATCCTGAAGCCCCTGCCCGTGCTAGGCGCTCCTGGTGGAGAGAAGTCCGGAGCAGAAACAGTTGAAGAAGCCCTGAGTTAGATTACTAATGGGAAGTTTTGTCACCATCAGTTGTTCTTTTCTTTTTTCCAGTGATGGGACAATTATTATCTTTTTTTTAAAATTTTATTTCATTAATTGATTTTTTTTACATTTTTAAAAATTATTTTATTACATCACCTTAAGACATACAGTTACAAGATGCCCATGCTTGAGTTTTGGTTCTACAGTGTTCCAACACCCATCCCTCCACCCGTGCACATCTCCCATCACCAATGTCCCCACCTCCCTCCCTCTTCCCCCAGCCCACCTCCATGGCGGGTTCTGTATCTCCCTTTTCTCTCTTTCCCTCTATCTCTCCCTCCTGCCTACCTTTCCTACATATTGTGGAATGTAGAATATTCTAGGACATGATTGGTTTCACTAGTTTGATGGACTCAGGGAGCCTCATGGTCAGCTGAGCTAGGGGAGAGCTGAGTGCCAGCTCTCCCCGTTGTGTCTGAGGCTCTGCATGCTATGGCTGGTCGCCCCTGGGGCAGTTCCTGAGTGGGGGGCACTGGCCTCCAGAACAAGATAAAGAGGGGAAGGGGTGGCCCCAGCTCCATCTGACAATTGCCTGGTGACTTCCACTTCTGGGAGCCGCCTACCTGGGCTTGAACTCGGCTACTCTGTTAATCTGGTCTTGAGATTGGCATCTCTCCTGGGTGGGTTCTGATGTGCTGCAGCGTCCGGACAGCGAAAATGGCGGCTATTGTGGTGGGCGAGTCTCATCTGGCTGCTTCTGGGGTCCCCCAGAGGTGATGGGCCAACACCTAAAACCCATCTGTCCTCCTGGGAGCCTCATGGTCAGCTGGGTTAGGGGGAGAGCTGAATGTCAGCTGACATTCAGCTGAAATCTGACATTCAGCTGAAATCTAAATTTCTCCCTGTTGTGTCTGAGGCTCTGCATACTATGGCTGCTCACCTATCTATTGTTTTTTTTTTATGCCAGACAATAATCTTACATTATCCAGAATCTTTAAACTCTTTTGTCCTTGATCTTTTATAGAAACTATGTGCCTGACCCCTTGTTTAGTTTTCAGGATTTAGTTGTATATCCTTGCCAATACTCAGAATGACATCCTTAAAGATCTTTTTCAGGGATTGGCCTGAATCCATCTGCCTCAGAATCTCTCTACTTAATGGGGTGAAAACGACTATATTATAGTGTAGCATGCAGGGCAGTTGTTTTGCATGTAGCTGACTTGGGTTTGATCCCTGGACGGTCTAACCACCACTAGGAGTGATCCCTGAGCAGAGAGCCAGGATCCCTGAGCATCTCCATGTATGGCCCAAAAACAAAAACAAAAGAAAAATACTGTTTCCTCACTATTACTTGGAACTAATTTGACTTTTAGTTTATTAGATGTTTAGTTTAATAGAGGTTTATTTTGACCATGTTGTTTATGTATAGGCCTCTTGATTTCTATAACATTTAGTGTCTGTTAGTTTTTAATAAGAGAGTAAGGATATGCTAAAATTATTGGTCAGGTCCTGAAATCCAGTGTTCAGTGAATAAGGTTGATAGATAGCAGGTAATTATGAAGCCCTAAAATCTCCTGCCTTTTATTTACTTTATTTTTAGCATCAGGTGGGTCTTGCCTCTTGAGCGTCTCCTTCCTCTGTGAGGTAGTTCTGCCACCATGGTTCTCGCGGGACTACTTTTTAAAATACTTGTTCCTTCCACCAAGTGATCGATGCGTTACGTTGAAGCCGAGTGCTTCATGTAACTCAGGCATTCATTCCGTGACCATTTCATTCTTATCCTCCCTGCACATAATTCAGAGTGTGCTGGACACTGCTTCAGATTTATGTATTTGTGGTTGGCCTGAGAGTGCGAAAATTCTAAAATAGAGACTTTAAGAAAAAATAGAGACCCTTAATTGCATCTTGATCCAAAGCCAAGTCCAGCATTACTGAACTCATGCCTTGTAGTATTTGGATGCTAAACCAAATAATGATAGAGTGACCTTTTCTTACCTACTGTTTTATTTAATTTTTATAAAAGCATTAAGATCTTTTGGAGGATTTCCATTAGATTGCTAGTTCCCAAAAATCTAGCCTTCGGTTTTCGGTGGTTGCTGTTATTGCTATTGTTTATAGTGAAAGTTATCTTCCACAAGCGCATGGTATTTTTAAACAGGTAACTTACAAAGTAACTCCTTTTTAATGCCTCCGTGCCCAGATTCATAAAGCAGCCTGGCATTTCGCAGGCATTCAGCAAACACTCACAGGCTTATCCAAGTTGGCTGGCTAAAACACAGTACCAAGAAGGTGGTGACAAATGCCAACTATTTCACCTGTGAGATTTTCCCTCTGAAACTCTTTCACCACAGCAGCTGTTCTGGTCAAAGCAAGGACAATGTGACACATGCAGATTCCACTGGCACAAAGGAAACGGCTAGGAAACATTAGCTCCTTAGCATCCATGACGCCACCCACAGACTCAGGGATTGTCACACCCCCACACTGAGGGCTCCTACCCTGCTGCGGAAGACACACTTCATCCATCAATAGAGGTTTATGCACCCTAAGGAAAATCAGAAAGAATGCAAGATCTCAGCTGGTCCTAAGTTGGGTATTGTCAAAGAAAAAGACAGAAGCAACCTGAAATGACAGCTGTCAGGAGAGGGGAGGAAAGTCCAAACGGCAAGAACTAGGCTTTAGCTAAAAGAGATTTTCCCAGAGAGCTGACCCCAGAAGTTACTAGCTAAGGCCACAGAAAGCAGGGAACCACCGTCCTATTTCTTTCCTTTCTCAGCTAAGTGTCTCAAACATGTCATCTATACATACCATTCCCAATTCCTTTCTTATCTTTTCAACCTACTGAAAGCAGGCTTTCATCCTACCATTTCTTTAAAACTCCGACACAATGGCATTCAGGATCCCTATTATCAAGTCCAAACAGCAGCCCTTGACATAAGTGACCCCTTGGCAGCACAGCATGGCCACTCCATTCCTCGGTCTGCAAGGAATGGGCAGGTCCTTTGTGGTCTTGTGTGTTGCCTCTCCTGTCAGTGTCTCATCCAGGTTCACAGCTAGGGCAACAGCTCAAGGGCTGGCGGGTGCTGAGTGCATGGGAAAGCCCCAGGTTTGATTCCTGCATCCGAGCAGCTCTCTTCCCCCAGCTCCATAGAGTATGAGCCCACCCATAAAAAGATCTTAAGTTCATAGCACCAAAATTCTTACAATTTGCGTTCTCCCTTTCCCACTTGGTTCTAGTGTATCTTTCTACCTTTATTGATTTTTCATGATGCTTTTCTGTTTGCCTGACCATGAGTTTATTGCTCATCTTTTTATCTTGTTGTCCTTAGAGCAATACTATATTAATAAAATTTATCCCTTCTATCAGTTTACGACCTTGTTTTGTTTAAATTAATTAACGTTTTAGTTGGATCATTGTGACTTACAGTTCCGAAGAGTTTACAGCAGTTTAAAGGTAAGTTGTGCTCTTGGCCTCAACATGTTGATAATGATCCACAACAATATCTGAATCATAGTATGGTTTTCTAGGCGGATATTTTAATGTCCTGTTTCCTTTCTATATAAGAAATTTCTTTTCCACTTATTTATATACCTCTAGAGAAAAGTAAATTGTTGGATTGGACAAAAAGAAATGTTGCTTTGAAATTGTTATTTTTTTTTGGTTTTATTCAAGGTGACATGTAGGGATGGACTCTTTTTAGAATTTTCAACTTTATAGGTACATTTTATTTTTTATTATTATTATTATTATTATTATTATTATTATTATTATTATTGCTTTTTTGGGTCACACCTGGCGACGCTCAGGAGTTACTCCTGGCTCTGCACTCAGGAATTACTCCTGGCGGTGCTCGGGGACCATATGGGATGCCGAGGATTGAACCCGGCGCACAGGCCGGCTGCGTGCAAGGCAACCGCCCGACCCGCTGGGCTATCGCTCTGGCCCTATAGGTACATTTTAATTTTAAAAAGAAGAGGGAAAATTATTGTCAAAAAATGTGTTGGCAAAACCTGTAAAGAAAGCTCTAAAAAAAGAGTCTAGCCTGACGAGAACAGGATGAAATGATTACTGATGATTTCAGTTTCCGTAAATCACGAAGCATGCGTAATGGGCTTGAAGAGCGGTGAGCCCTATGGCGCGCCTCCATGCTGCCTTCACAGGTCAGTGTATAGATGAAAGGGGAGTGCATTGCCTCAGCCGGGCAAGTCTATACCATTTTTGGTGGAGAAAAATGGGTGAAATTGAAATAATTTTGTCACTCCTTACTGAAAATAAAATATAAAAATGTTTTTGGTGTGTTTCTAGAGAATAGTGCACTTGTAGATTTTTCTTAAAGATATGTAATACTGAACCGAGGTAACTATCAAAAATAAGGGTATAATGCTGTTTTCATAATTTATACTGCGAAATTTGAAATATACCTTGTCACAGTGAATGTTTTCTTAGAGCCTAGAGAATTTTGGCCATGGGAAACATTTCATTTATGTTTATTTAAGATCATTTGTTCAACACTTGCTTCACTGTGCCAGGTAATAATTTTTTAATTAAAAAGTTTTGTCTTTGAAATTGTATTAGGACCCTGTGATTTACAGAGTTATTCACGGTGGAGTTGTTTAAGACGAACGATATTTCAACACCAGTTCTACTACCAGTGACTCTCTCCCTCCACCAGTGTCCTCAGACGCTCTCTGACCCCAATCCTGTCCTCTGGTCAGGCATATAATAACTTTGTCTCATATTGCTTGCTTCAACAAAACTCAAAGGAATGGAAAATGGAATTATTAGAAAATTGATCATTATAAGTCAATTTGTGATGATTGCTTGTAAGTGATTTTAAGCAATATAACTAAGATGTTAATTCATTGTTGAAAATTTATAAAATTGGGGCCAGAGCGATAGCCCAGCGGGTAAGGCATTTGCCTTGCACACTGCCGGCCCATACCAGCCCGGGTTCGATCCCTGGCATCCCATATGGTCCCCCCGAGCACCACCAGGAGTAATTCCTGAGTGCAGAGCCAGGAGTAACCCCTGAGCATTGCCGGGTGTGACCAAAAAAGAAAAAAAAAAAAAGGTATAAAACCTAGAAACAAACACTGCTTTTTTAATCTAGTAAAGGGCAACCATGTGCACCATTAGTGAGTGCTATACTCAATGCCTCATGTTGGGAAGTTTGTTCTGTCCATTAGATTCTCTTTTCATGCTTATTCCAAAACTGGTTTCACGGGTCTGAATTTCCTAAGCTGTTTCCTGTTCATGATGCTCTGAATCTTTCTTTCAAATCTGAATGATAATCTAGATGGATGGAATAGTTCAGGTGAGGTGTTATTTCGTTAAGGTTTTGTACTATATATCCTTTCATATTCTTTGGCTCACAGAGTTTCATTTGATAGATCTGCTAATGGGCTTTCTTTGTATGTAAGTTCCTTTTCAGTATTGCTGCTTTCAGTTTTCTGTGCTAAATTTTTGTCATTTTGAGTATACGTGTCTCGGAGTTTTCCTAACTGAGCCTGTTTTGCTGGGACCCCTCTGGCCTCTTAGAACTTGGTACCTATAATCCTCAACTCTGGGAAATTCTTACCAATGATTTAACTTTTTTTTTTTTCTTTTTTGGGTCACACCCGGCAATGCTCAGGGGTTACTCCTGGCTCTGCATTCAGGAATTACTCCTGGCGGTGCTCAGGGGACCATATGGATGCCAGGGATTGAATCCGGGTCCGCCGCATGCAAGGCAAATGCCCTACCAGCTGTGTTATTGCTCCGACCCGATTTAACTATTTTTTTCTTGATGACATTTGCCTTCCTGTTCCTCAGCAACTCCTATTATCCTTATATTGTTCCTCTCGAGCTCTTATATTGCTCCCCTTGAACTTTTCCCATAGTTCTCTGGTCAGCTGTTCATTTCTCTTTTGGACTATTTCTACCTTCAGCCATTTTTTGGCCGTCTCCTCCTCATCGTGAAGCTCCTCGTCTTTTACTCAGCTTCTGTTATTCTGCTCTTCAGAGCTTCTGTTCACTTTTTATATCACCCACCATGTTCATTTCTGTCATTTCTGGTTGGAGTAGTTTTTTCGTTTAGGTTCTAATGCTTTCTTGTGCTTTGCTATAATTTGCTATCATGTGCTGTCATTTCTTTGAGTTCATTGAACATTCTTAGCATTTTTTTTTAGTATTAAAAGAGCTCATCCATTTATTTTTTAAAAATTATTTTATTTATTTTTTAAACAATTACAAAAATGTTCATGTTTGGGTTTTGGCCATACAATGTTCCATCACCCATCCCTTCACCAGTGCCCATTTCTCACCACCAATGTCCCTGATTCCCTCCCCCCCCCCCAGCCTGCCTCTGTGGCAGGTTCTCCATCTCTTTTCTCTCTTTCTTTTTCTCTCTCTCTCTTTTTCTCTCTCTTCCCTCTCTTACATATTGTGGATTGTAGTACATACACTTAGAGGTTATCATGTGTATCTTTTTGCCTGTATTTAATGTCTTAGCATGGTTTCACTGGAGACATTGTCTGAGAATTGTCTGGTATTGTTCATGTTTTCGGTGATACGGTTTTATTCATTGGACTTGGTGGGCTTCTGCTTGTTTTCTTCATTGGTTTTCTAGTGTTGTATTGTGCTGGGGGGTGTGTCTTTGGAGTTAGACCCCCTGCAAGATGCTGAGTATTGTTGTGGGATTTTTCTCTCTCATTCTCAATCACCACATAACAAGAAGGATAACTGAGCAGCAGACACCTTGTTGAGTAGCTCTGTCACGTGACCTCTTGCACAGCTTCAGGAGCTGTGTTGTGACCCTTTCATATGGCACAGGTCAGCTGTGGAGGCTGCTGGGACGTACCCAGGAGGGAGGGAATAGTTCTGGTTTAGTTCAGCAGCGTCAGCTGGAGACAGTCAGGTCTCACTGAAATGGCTCAGCAGCGAGCACAAGGTCCCAGGGAGTGATTATTAATGAAATAAGCAGTTTCTGTTCTAAAAGAAGGGACAGATCAGGAACAACCACCTTGATCATTTTAGTTACTTCATGCATTGTATCATGAAGGAAAGGAGTCCTCTGAGGAAGCTGGTGTTCAGAGTCCTAGAATGACAGAGGGACCGGAATAAGGGAAGTCGGGAACGGACCCAGAGTCTGGAGGATGAGGGTCAAGTGTTACAGAGCAAGAGAGCAGGAATAGAGAGGCGCACAATGAGGCTGGATGTCAGCTGGAGATACAGTTCTGGTGGCCTGGTAGAGTGAAAATAAGCAGTTAGAGACCCAGTGTCAGGTCTGTATTTTTGGAGGAGTGCTGTGGGGAGCAGGGTTACTCCCAGGTGCTCAGGAATCATTCAGTGGCAGGGACTGAACCTGGGGCTCTGACATGCAAAGCCTGAGTTCCAGTCCTTTGAGCCATCTCCCCAGACCCAGGATCTGTATTCTTCTTTTAAGCAGTCACCGCGGGTGGGCTGGAGAGCCAACTGGTAAGGTGATTGCCTTGTCTGAGGTTTGAATCCTAGTGCTCTGTTGTCCTCTGAGGCCCACCAGGAATTCCTGAGCACAGTTGGGTGTGGCCCCAAAACAAAACAAATTATCATGGGCTAAGGACCTGACAGACATCTCTGATATACAAATGGCCAACAAGCACTTGAAAAGATGCTCAACGCCATTAATCTGGTAAATAAAATTGAAAGCCATGATGAGATGCCATAGCATGTCCATCCGGTTGGCTGTTATTACAAACAAGCAAAAAAGGGAAATAACAAGCATTGAATAGGATATAGAGGAACTTTTGACATTTCTAGTGAGTGTAAAATTGTGCAACTTTTATGGAAAATGTTGTCAGTTCCTTAGTAAGTTTAAACATAGATAAATATATTTTAAAATGATTTTAAAACTTTTAAGTTATATATTAAAGAGTTATTTTGGGGGCCGGAGCAACAGCCCAGCGGGTAGGGCGTTTGCCTTGCACGCGGCTGGCCCATGCCAGCCAGGGTTCGATCCCGGCATCCCATATGGTCCCCTGAGCACCGCCAGGAGTAATTCCTGAGTGCAGAGCCAGGAGTAACCCCTGACCATTGCAGGGTGTGACCCAAAAAGCAAAAAAAAAAAAGTTATTTTGGATACATTCAGTTTCTTAATATGTACTCAGAATTGAAGGCAGGACCTATGATATTGTATACCACTGCGTGTTTGTCGCAGAGCTAAAAGTAGAAACAACTCAAGTGTTCATTAGCAGAGTGGCATGAACAAAATGTGGCATGCACGTACAATGTAATATCTCTAAACCGTAGGAAGAAATGAAGTTTCATATGATATGAAATAAACTTTGAAAATTTTAAGTGAAATATATCTGAAAATGGTGAATGAAGAATTTATTTTTTTATATAGGATACTCCGGAATAGGCAAATTCCTAGACACACAGAATAGAGAAAGGGTTAGTAGGAGCTACAAGTGTCAGACCATGGAGTGCTATGATTTATTTGATTGATTCACTATATTGTTAGTGGTAGGGCTTTATGTGTATAGTGTTCTAGTACCACACCCTCTACCAGTGTCTGCTCCCCTCCACCATTGTCTTTAGGATCCCTTACAGCCATTCCCCTTTAGTTGGCTCAGTCTGTAAGCAAGTTCTTAAGTTCTGTTGTCTTTGATTGTTTGATTCCCATGCTTTGTTTCTTCATATTCGTATGTTATTTATTTTTTTAAGGGAGCAGAGTTTCTGTCTCGGGTGATACAAAGTTCTGGAAATGGATAGTGGTGATGATTGTACATAATGTTGAGTATATTTAATGTCACTGAAATTAGTCAAATTGATCAAAATGGAGCATGCAGTATCTAAGAAGTAATAGTATTGGGGACCGAGAGATAGTGTAGCAGGTAAGGCATTTTCCTTGCCTGCAGTCAACACAGGCTCAGTCCCTGAGCACTGCCAGGAGTGAGCCCTGAGGACAGATCCAGAACTCAACCCTGAACACTGGTGCATGTGGCCCAGAAAATGAAAAGGAAAACAAAGAGAGTATGATGTGTATCTCCCAGGATTTTATTTTTTAATTTAATTTAATTTTTGTTTTGCTTTTTTTTGGGTTACATCCAGCTATGGTTGGGGGTTTCTCCTGGCTCTGCACTCAGGAATTACTCCTGGCAATGCTCGGGGGACCATATGGGATGCCGGGAGTGAAACTGGGTTGTCCTTATGCAAGGCAAACACCTTCCCTTCTGGACTCTCACTCCGGCCCCATCCCAGGATTTTATTGTATTATGGGAGCCTTACTGACTATGGCTTCGGTCATTGAGGTGTTTTAGTTAATGGTGCAGGCAAGGCACGTGCCATCTCTTCAGTACTTTTGTTTTCCTAACATAAGAAATTTAGGGAGGACTAGGATAACTCTGTGGTAAAGCGCCTACCTTGTCGGCATGAGGACACAATCACCACCCTATGTGGGAAGTGTGATCGTAGCGGAATTTTGTTTGTTCATATTTGGGTAATAACCAGTGGTGGTCAGAGGTTACTTCTCGCATTACTGGTGAGCCAGGCAGGACAGGGACTGGACTCAGGTCCCAGATGTAAAGCATGCTCTCAGTCCTTTGGTTTCTTGCCTTGGCTTGCTCATCTTTTTTAAGCCAGTAAAAAGTCCTTTCAGTAACAGTCTCATTCAGGTAAAAGCCAGGGTTCTTTACTTTGTCCTGAAAGAGACACATGTGGTCTACAGACACATGAACAAATATTCTATTTTAGTTACTAGAGAATTTCGGATAAAAAAAATCAATGAGACACATCACCTGACATCTGTATAAAAATATTGGAAACAGCAAATGTTGGGGCGGATTTGGAAAAAAGAAGTACTGCTGTGTTCTTGGTGGGAGTGTACATTGGTGCAGTCTATGAAAACAGTATGGAATTTTAAAAAATATTCCATATGATCCGATATTACCACTTTTAGCATTTAATTTGAAAAGATATCTGTACCACTGTGTTCTTAGCTGTGTTAATCCCACTGTTCAGATCATGGGTCAGCCTTAATATCCATCAACAGATGATGGGATAAAACTGCTATATACACACTCAGTGGCATACTGCCATTAAAGAGATTAAACTGTCTGTTGAGGACAGAGTGGATGGAAGGGAACCTGATCATGCTGACTGACGGAAGATGTGAAAGATAATTATGGGATGTTTCACTCATTTGTGGGATATAAATTGGCGAACACAACAAAACTAATTGGTAATGCAGCAAAACTCTTAGACTCTGAGAGGTGAAAACTGGTGACTTTTGAGAGGAAAAGGAAAGGAGGAGGAACAGCTGGTGAGTTTATTTTTTTATTTTGCTTGGGGGCCACACCTGGTGGTGCTGAGGGGTTACTCCAGGCTCTGCCCTCAGGAATCACTCCTGGTGGTGCCCGAGGTGGAACCTGGGTCAGCCCCTGCAAGGCAAGCGCCCTACCCGCTGGCGCTTTCTCTGGCTCCATGATGGGATCTCGATGGTGGCTTGGCTGTGGAACTGTGGAGGTTGGGTGAGGTGAATCTTGCATAGGAAGGTGGGAAGCCCTGCTCTTTAGTTTTTCGCTTGTGTCACTTGCCTTCCCGTTGTTCATCAATTTACTTAAGCAGGCGCCAGTAACATCTCCATTTGTTGGGAATGAAGTCCGTTATTATTACTGATTTTGGCATATTGAATACACCACGGGTAGCTTGCCAGGCTCTGCCATGGATACAAATATTTAATAATAGAAATATTTTAAATGATTGTTTATCATCCAAGGGTAATTGAAAACATCATGCCAGAATCCTACCCTCTCTACCCGCATCCTCGGTGGCCTTTCGCCCGGGAGATCCATCTCTGGGGAGAGAGATGCTGGTGGTTTGCCTGGAAAGGGGAAGCTTTCTCCCATCTCTTTCTTTCTTTCTTTCTTTCTTTCTTTCTTTCTTTCTTTCTTTCTTTCTTTCTTTCTTTCTTTCTTTCTTTTCTTTCTTTCTTTCTTTTCTTTCTTTCTTTCTTTCTTTCTTTTCTTTCTTTCTTTCTTTCTTTCTTTCTTTCTTTTTCTTTCTTTCTTTCTTTCTTTCTTTCTTTCTTTCTTTCTTTCTTTCTTTCTTTCTTTCTTTCTTTCTTTCTTTCTTTCTTTCTTTCTTTCTTTCTTTTCTTTCTTTCTTTCTTTCTTTCTTTCTCTTTCTTTTCTTTCTTTCTTTCTTTCTTTCTTTTTTCTTTCTTTCTTTCTTTCTTTCTTTTTCTTTCTTTTCTTTCTTTCTTTCTTTCTTTCTTTCTTTCTTTCTTTCTTTCTTTCTTTCTTTCTTTCTTTCTTTCTTTCTTTCTTTCTTTTCTTTCTTTCTTTCTTTCTTTCTTTCTTTCTTTCTTTCTTTCTTTTCTTTCTTTCTTTCTTTCCTTTTTGGGTCGCACCTGGCAATTCTCAGGGGGTTACTCCTGGCTCTGCTCTCAGGAATAACTCCTGACAGTGCTCGGAGGACCATATGGGATGCTGGGGATTGAACCGGGTTGGCCGCATGCAAGGCAAATGCCCTACCTGCTGAATCATCGCTCCGGCCCCCATCTCATTGTTTCAGGATTAATCTTTCTACAGTATATAACTGGAGCAGAAGGTGGTGGGGTGTGGAGTTAGGTGGCATGAGGAGTGAGTGGAGAGAAATTAGAGTCTTAGATTTTCTAGGGCCTGTGGTCTTGCTTCTTTGTCCATTGGTAGGGGAAGAGTCATTGGCCCGAACGTAGCCAGGGAACCCGTCAAACTCCAGTATCTGCTTGGGGACCCTGTTCAGCCATACATACATGCATGCATACATGCATGCATGCATGATACATACATACACATATATGCATATATATGTGTGTGTATGTGTATACACACATACATACATATGTGCATACACACATATACATATATTTATTTATATGTATATACATATATGTACACATAAATATATTTATATGTATGTATAAATACATATGTACATATACATGTGTGCATATACATATATTTATATGTACATATAAAAAATTAAAACAAACAAACATACTTTTAAACAAGTTGTGTGTGCCAGAGTCGACAGTGAACGTCAGTCAGGCCCTGTTCTGTTACCGTAACTAGAGCAGAAATGGTCCTCCACAGCCTTCTGAGAGGCGTTCCTTTCTCCCTGCATTCACGGGGGTCTCGTCTGCAGGACAGAGTCTCAGGCAGCCCCTCTGCCAGGCCTGGAAGAGAGCAAGGGGCACAGTCAGCCTGTGGGGACCTGCTGGGGCGGGGGGGGATGCTAACACAGGACGGGTCCTTCAGAGAAGGGAAACAAGGAACCAACTAATCCAGGGGCGGTGGGTTGAGACGAGTTCCTGGATAAGGGGTCACAAGGGGCTCACACACATGAAAGAGCCTTGGAACAAACATTTTCCACCACTCAGTTGAAAAGCAAGAGGCGAGGAGAGAGGCCGGGTCAGGGTGTTTATCTCGCAGGCACCAGAACCAGTTTGATCCCAGACACCCCAGCCACCCCCGCCCAACACGTCCTCTGGCCAAACTGGTTGGCCAAGGAACTCTAGGAGAAGCCACCAAGCGCTGCTATGTAGGACCCCAACCCCCCACCCCCCCCCGCCCCAAAGAAAAAGACAGTTGAGGGCTGGAGCGCTAGAACAGCGGAGAGGGCATTTGCCTTGTATGTGGCCGACCCAGGTTCAATCCCCCAGCATCCCATATTAAATTTATAAAGTAATAAAAAATGGGAGATGTTAAAATAGTTTTTAAATTGCTTCAAAAGTCCAAGTTCTTGTGTTCTAGAAGACTCTGAGAGTATGATCTGAGAGTCCCCCTTTATTTCTCAGACTGCATCTCCCTCAGCTCTTGATCCACTTCAGTCTGCCTCAAACCACGCTAGCATCCCTGCCACTCCTCGCCGCTTGGCTCCTGGCAGTTGCTGGCCGCGTGGCTCGGCCTGGAATGCTTCCCTTGCCTCTGCAGGTTTCCCAAGGTGTCTCTGACCTCAGTGGGCGCTTTCCTGAGAACCAAGTTAAACACATGTCCCCGGGTACTCTGAAGTCTCCATCTGTTTTTGCTTCACTTTTTATCCCCTTGCTTTTAGGAGGGAGTTACTCATATACAATGAAAAAAAATTGACTAGCTTTATGTTAAACTTGCTAGAAAGAGAAGAAGGAAACAGGATTTCACTAAATTTGACTAGAGATTTCAGGGTGTGAATCAATCCCTGAATTCCAACTGTATAGTTGGCTTTTCCGGCCCTTTTCTAGTTTTAAAATTCCCTTCTGTTTGAATCCCTCCACTTTCCCTCTTTTCTTACACTTATTCCAATTATTTGAGCACCTACTATATTCAGGTAAACTCATGATACTTACTTTTTTCCATTATAGATGTCAAATTACTCTGTTGCCGACACATCCATTTTGTGTGTTTCTCATACTGTTTATATAGGGCCGACACATCCATTTTGTGTGTTTCTCATACTGTTTATATAGGGATGGGGAGCTTAGGAGACTGGAAATAGAAAGCCATAATAAATGAATAATAAGCATTTCACTTTAAGAGACTTTCTGTTGTCACTTTCTAGTTACCATTTCACCTTTGTCCAACAGTCCATTGTGTTTTCTTGACTTGTCTTTCCTCTGATCCAGCTGTGAATGTCTGCGAAAAGAAGGCTCCGGCTCCATCCAGACCATGCGTGGTGCTGCTTTGTGTTCGCGTTGCCACTCTAGCGCTTGGCATCATAGGACCCAGCAGGAGCTACATCAGAGCTCTGCTTGGCTTTGGAGTTAAATTCGGCGGAGTGGTTTTGTTTCTCAAAAATTTATACTGAAACCTTTAGGTATCTTAGCACTTGCTCCAGCCAGGCACCACTGAAGCTTTCCTGCTAGTTGGTGCAAGTCTTTGGTGTCCAGAGGTAGCAGTGTTTTCTAGGGATAGACTTTTTATTATATAAATCTTTATAAAGTTGGTCCTTTGGGTTGACCTTCAAGTTTAAGACATACTGCTTTTGTTTAGTGCTTAAAAGAAGAACAAAAAGTAAATCTGAACAGAGCCAGGCTTTTCTTTTTGTTGAAATCTTGTATCTGCTTTTATACCATATGACTGCCTGGAGGCATCTTAAAATGGACATGATTTTATAAATCTTAAATAAAAAATAAATGCTTTATGGATTTGGGATTTGCAAGTGGATAAAAGCTATAAGTCAGTGAATCTCTTGGAATACAGTAAGGTTTATTGTAATGCAAAGTAATTTATCAAAAATATGGCTCATGCTCTACTAGCCTAATCCATAAAATGGACCCCATTGTGCAGCAGTACATATTCATTTATTATACCTTCACTGTTTGTAATATTTCTTAATACTAATTGCCCCATTTTCTTGGAGATGAGTAAAGCCAAAAATGGGCTGATGGCTGGGGATATTTTCGAATGGTAGAGCCTGTGCCTTCCATTTACGTGGCCCCGAAGTTCAACCCCTGCTACCACATGCTTCCCAGGCAGGTGTAGCCCTTCATGCCCCTGAGTACCACTTAGCATAAATTTTTAAAAAAGAGAAAAAAAGAGATAGGGCAAGACCCAGCCCACAGTTGTTTGATGTGCTGGGATGGGAACAGGAGAGGAAGTCAAGTCCTGTGTTTCTGGTCTACATTTGCTGCAGATGCCCCTACTGTTTTTTTTTTTTAATTTTTTATCTTTTAATTGTTTTATTGAATCACCGTGCAGTAGACCATTACAGAACTGTTCATGATTGGGTTTGCGTCATACAGTGTTCCAGCACCCATCCCTCCTCTGAGAGTGGCATACTCTCAGTGCACATTTCCCACCACCAATGCGCCCTGGTTCCCTCCTCCCCACTCTCCACCTACTATTTCATTATTACCGCCTGAACTGTGTCATCTAATCCAGTTTTTATTTGGAGTATATATAGCAATGTCATCTATTTGGTAATCATCTATTTGGTGTAGGTATTAATGCAGAGCCTTAGCTTTGAGAGGGAAACACTAATAACATTGAGTCTCTTGCCCCTTCATTCTGTGAAAAACCTTTTAAGACTGGCACCAAGGGGTTTCTAGAAATGTGTATTTCTATGAGCTGTGAACTCGAATATAGCATAGAATTTTTCTTTAGTAGCATCTTGAGTCTAATTTCATACAGAGCCTAATACATAATTGTGTTTGAAAATATCATTTTAATATTTGTAGTTAAATCTTATTTCTATCTTAAAATTGTTTGGCTTTCCATTATATTTGTGGTGAATAAGTCTATTTACCCATTATGTTCCTATCATTTGGCTTGTAACCAAGATACATGAGAAAATGATAATCAAATAAATCTCTTAAAAATTAATAGAATATCACAGCCAACTAGAAGTGATCTGTAGATTGGTTTTGATCATCTGTGCTCCTGTCTTCAGTTAACATAAATAATCAAAAAGTTGGCTGTGACACAACAGAATTTTTGAGCAGAACAGCGGTCATCTGGTTATAAATACTTTCAAGACTGGCCATCTGTTCTAAAGGAATTCAGCATTAGAGTTTCACATTTTTTTGCTTAACTTCTACCCGTCTTGGAAATTTATGTTGACCCTAAGTTCATCTGATTAGAGGAAAAGTACATTAAAATCAGTTGTATCACTTGTCTTCCCATTGTTCATAGATTAGCTCAAGCTAATAACATCTCCATACGTCATGTGACATCCAGTAACATCTCCATACGTCCTGTTTTGCGCTAGTGTAGCCCAAGGGCATCTGCTCGCTCCAGGAACACGAAGAGCCTCAAACCATTCCTTCAGGTCGTGGGAATGAGGTCTATAATTGTTACTGGTTTTTGGCATATCAAATACAACAGGGGTGGCTTGCCAGACTCTGCTGTGCAGGTGGTATACTGTCAGTTAAATAGGCTCTCATCTCGTGCATTTACTGATGCAACGGGGAGAGGTCGGCTTTTCTCTTGGGTGGAGCTCTGATGAACTCTGACATTAAAATAAGGAGAATGTGGGTAATCGTCAGTTGAACCAAGATGTGAATATTAGTTAATGTTATATCAGTTACTGACATGCAGATAGCTAAATGTATAGGTAATTAAAAATTTAGGAAACAGGGCAGTGGACTTATTAAAATTTAGATTTTAAAATATGTTGCTAATAGTGTTGAACATCAAAATTACTTCTTATAGATAAGAAGAAAGTTAATACATGTAGATAATACCTGTCATTCCTAAAATGTACTTGGGTTTCAGATTTAAAATAATAATGAATGCTTTTATTACTACTCCCACACCCCCACTCCCACTTGCTGTCAGTGTTGGTGTGGACAGTGCATGTGTTCTTCTGAAACACCTTCATTTCCCCAGTAATTTGTAATTTCCTCATCTCTTGAGTTTAATGCGTGGACTCTTTATTTTTTTTTTTTAAGAATTAGGTGAATTTCAAGGCATCAGGTACAGAGAAACAATTCATACCCAGCAACTTTTCCTGCCAAATTGATACTTCAGTACTTTGAATTTGCAGCAAGGATTTATGGGCTGTAATAATGCAGTTCAAATGTTTAATGTTACCTATATCTCTGTTGGTAAGGGTACTGATTAAGCTGTTAAAGAGGCCCAGTGACTTCAATGAAAAAGATTACTTTTCTTTCACTTAACAGTCTTAAAGTCCTCCCATTAGGGCTAATGGGCGGACTTTCCCTCATGACTTAATGGAAGTCCTTGGGATGAGCCTCCCATAGTTCCTAGAGGGGACTCCAGGATAGCAAGGGAATACTGTGCCTAAAATATCGATTTCAAGGTGTGCGACAATTCTCCGGCCTGACTAGTCCCAAAGGAAGCTGAAAACTGTAGTTCTGTTGGTTAGCCCTGTCCCAGCTAAAGTTTGTTGAAGAGGAAAGAACAAATTTTGAAGGTCTGATACGCTTTTATCTTGTGTGAATTTATGTTTTAGTTTATAAAATACAATTGTCTTGTTGTTGGTACATGGAAGCTAAAGCAAAGCACTTTCCCTAACCTTCCTCTAGCATAAATGTTTAGAAGTAAAACTATTCGATGCTCACCCTGTATTGAGAGAGAGAGAGAGAGAGAGAGAGAGAGAGAGAGAGAGAGAGAGAGAGGAGAGAGAGTGATACCAGAAAGATAGGATAGTGGGTAGGGTGCTTGCCGTGCACTCAGCCAACCAGGACTTGGTCCCCTGAGCCATATGGGCTTTTCTGAACCCCACCAGTATTTTCCCTGGGCACAGAGGCAAAGTAGGCCCTTGAGCACCACTAGGTGTGGCTCACCCCCTAACCCCCCACAAAGAAATTAGTTCATATCCAAAATCAGCAGAAATGGATATAGCTGCTCCTTGCCCTTGGAAGTTTTTGATCACTTGATCACTTGAATCCCGTTATTCATCAATTTGCTCAAGCCGGCGCCAGTAACATTTCCATTGGACCCTATCACGTGCCAGTGTAGCCCAATGGCATCTGGTTGATTCAGGAATATGAAGAGCCTCAAACCGTTCCTTCAGGGTCTTTACAAGAAGTCTGACCATCTTGTAGGTGGGCGGCCACATGATCTTTTGACATCCCGTGGGATCCAGTCGGTAATGGCTCTAGTCCAGTGGTTGTCTCCAAATCGCATTACATGTCCAGCCCATCTGATTTTCGATGCCTTGGCAAACGAGACAGTGTCCCTGATTCTCGAATAGCAACGGAGGTCAGAACTCCGATTCCTTCTCTCACTTGAGTGAGGCATGATATTCCAAGCATAGCTCTTTCCGTTCCTCTCTGGGAGACCCGAATAGCATTCTCATCCTGCTTTCGTAGGGCCCAGGTCTCTGAGGCGTATGTTAATGCAGGGAGAACTGTAGAGTCAAAGAGATGTGCCCGGAGCCGGAGGTTCTTTGTCCTTTTAGCTATTTCTTCGATGCCTTTGAAGGCATTCCATGCTGCTCTCTTCCTCCTGCTCAGCTCAGGTTTTAGGTCGTTCATCATGTTAATTTCTTGACCTAGGTACACATAACTGCTGCATTCAGAGATGTTTGTTCCATTGAGAGTGAATGGGGCCTCAGGAACTAGTTCATTCTTCATGAACATTGTTTTCTTTAGATTCAGCTGTAGACCTATCTTTCCACATTCTCGGTCAAAGTCAGCCAGCATTTGTGCCGCTTGGCTAATGTTTGGTGTTATTAGAACGATGTCATCAGCGAAGCGGAGGTGGTGTAGTTGCTGACCATCTATCTTCACTCCCATTCCTTCCCATTCTAATTGTCGCATGATGTTCTCGAGAGTGGCACTGAAGAGTTTTGGTGAAATGGTATCACCCTGTCGGGGCCCCTCTTTTCACATTAATGATCACTTCTTTGTAGAATGGTGAGATCCTGGTGGTGAATCCGTAATACAGCTCCACGAAGGATCTTGATGTATTGGGTTTGAACACCCTGTTTGGCTAGGGCTTCGATGACTGCTTCAGTCTCCACAGAATCAAAGGCTTTCTGTAAATCAATGAATGTGAGACAGAGCGGCATCTTGTACTCCCCTATAAAGTTTTTGATATTCTGTGTAATTCACTGGCCCCCTGAATATAGTAACTGGGGATCTACCGGTGACTGTGAAAGGATCACTTGTATCACTTGTCACTTGTCTTCCCGTTGTTCATCGGTTTGCTCGAGCGGGCACCAGTAACCTCTCCATACATCCTGTCACATGCTAGTGCGGCCCAAGGGCATCTGCTTGCTCCAGAAAAATGAAGAGCCTCAAACCATTCGTTCAAGTCATGGGAATGAGGTCTATGTTGTTACTGGGTTTTGGCATATCAAATGACACGGGTAGCTTGCCAGGCTCTGCTGTGTGGGTGGTATGCTCTTGGTGGTAGGCTCTCAGTTTGTGCATTTACTGATGAACCACGCATAATGATCGATTTTTCTCTTTGGGTGGAACTCTTGACAAGCTGTGAAGTTCGGATGCTGAAGATGGTTGCCCTCATGGTGTGGGGGGTTCTTCTGGCTTCTTGCAAGGCTCTATTGGGTTTGCAGGCTAGGGCTAGAACCCGCCTTCCCTCTTGGATGCCTCATGATCAGCCGAGCACAGGGAAAGCCAGTAGCAGCTCTGCCCCGTGTATCTGTGTCTGTGGTTCTAGCATACTTGGGCTTGAAATAGGCTTTTGCTGTAGGGTGGGACTCTGACCGTTCTGGTGTAATAAAAGCATTTTCTATGGTCTTGATATTTTGAGTCTTCAAGGAATGGTTCCTTAAATTATGACTATAGGTTATCTCTTCCAAGTTAAATTTTTTTTATCACACCCGGCAATGCTCAGGGGCTACTCCTGGCTCTGCAGTGTGGAAGGATAGCAAAAGGAAATGAACTGAGATGAATTCTGAGAGAATATCCCTACGCTTCAGTGACATTCCTAGTTTCCGAGGTAAGGCGCTACACTCTTGAGCCTTGCTCATTTGATTCTTCACTCTTGTTGGAGTACAGTCATCAGAAACCTTCCCGACCAGCAGGCTCCCATCTCCACAGAGAAAGAGCAGCAGTCCTCCAGTCTATAAATATTCTGGTTCCTATGAGAGTGCCATTAAAGTAATTTTTCACGTGACTTTTTTAAAGGTAGTTAGAAAATTGAAATGATAGATTCCTTTCTTCTCTTGGAAATTAACTTCTTTAATGACTTTGACTTGTTGACCTCAAGGTTTAACTACAGGTGTGAGAAATGTATTCTTTTGCCTGTGTAGCAAAAATATTTTCGGTGTAAATTAATCATTCTAATACCCACTTAAATATTTTTAATTTCAAAATTCTGTTTAGGCACTGAGATTTTCAGTACTGATAATGGGGGGGTTCTGTGCACCATCACACCGGCACCACACCGCCCTCCACGTCTGCTTCCATCACCAATATCCCTCCCCACAGACTCCCCGGTTCCTCCTAATCCCCTAGAATCCCGGTCCACAGTTATATGTCCCTGCTAAAGACCAGTTCTCTGTTTCTGTTTTCTTGGAGCATTTATTTTCTGTGTTTTTTTTTATATTCCACATTTGAGGATGGTTATTCTGTATTTGTCTTTCTCCTTTTAATTAACTTCATCTCAGCGTGATGCTCTCTAGATCCATCCATGTAGCAGGAAATTGCATGATTTTATTTTTTATCCAAGTAGTATTCCATTGTCTTATGTTCTTTTTTATCCAGTCATCAGTTCTTAGACATTTGGGTTGTTTCCAGATTTTGACTACTGTGAATAGTACTGCGGCAAACATAGGTTGCAAATATCTTTTCTGAATAGAGGTTTTGGGTCCTTGGGGTAGATGCCATGAAGAATTGCTGGATCATATGGAAGATCAATTCCTAATTTTTTTTTCTTTTTGGGTCACACCCGGCAATGCTCAGGGGTTTCTCCTGGCTCTGCACTCAGGAATTACTCCTGGCAGTACTGGGGACCATATGGGATGCCGGGGATCAAACCCAGGCCGGCACAGGCCGGCCGCATGCAAGGCAAATGCCCTACCCGCTGGACTATCGCTCCGGCCCCAATTCCTAAATTTTTGAGAAGTCTCCATTTTCCAAAAAGAGTTGAACCAGTCAAATGCATTTTTTGCTGAAATAAGTTCATTTCTAAGTCCTTAACTTTGTGGACATTGGCGAAGCTAGCCAGATTTACCTGGCTTTCTCTGTCCGATACGCTCCCTGTCCCCACCCCCTGACAACCTCTGTCCAGTACTCCCTGTCCCTTTCCCCACAGGTGGAGATGGAGGGAGGGGTGAATTGTTCTTATTATTGGTGACTCAAGTCTTTGTGTTGAGTCTTGGAAACTTATCTGAAGGGCAAAGCTTATCATGTCATTGTGATTTTGTTTTATCACTTTTTAAGTTTTATTTTATAATTTATTAAACAAGAGTGACTTTAAGAAGAAATGTGTGGTTTTTGCTTAAATGCTGCCAAAATGGATATTAGCTGTGCTAAATAAGTATATAAAAGTAAACTGTCCCCTGTAATTTAGTCAGTGTGCACATTTTCCTGAAACCTCATACTGGGACTAACTAGAATGCGCTTTTTGCGTAAAAATGATAGAAGTGACAGACAGGAGACTAATCACATCATGTCAGTATGGTTAGGGTAGCTCATCCATTTATAAAATAAAGCTTTTCTGTATTCTAACATTATTCTAATAGTATAGAATTTGTCTTTTTTCTCTTTTCAGGTAAGACTAATCAATTTTGGTAGCATGTTTTTGTTCTCAGATCCTGAGGAGAAGAGAATTTCTTCATGTATCTTAAATCTCTTACTTACCTTTAAAAAGTTTTTCTTCATATTTCATAGTTTTTGTGCAGAGTGAGTTCTAAGAATAGTAGAGCAGAAGTGGCTTGAGAATGCGAACTTTGGAGCTATATTGCACATGTATGATCATGGGTGTGCCACTTACAATTGTATATCTAAACAGTTGTTTGCTTTTTCTGTCTGTTAAACACAAACAATAGTGCTCACCTGACAGCATTATTATAAGATTCAAATTTAATCAGCATCTATACAGTGCTTATAAAATGCCTGGCACATGGTAAGCATGATGTTATAATAATTGCAGTAAAAAACATTCCCAATGAAAGTACTGTTGTAGTGTTATGTGATCGATTGAACTGAGACTTGATGGAAAGATCTAACTTGCATCATCTTTGAAGGGGATTTGAAGAGAGACCTGTGGGCAGTGCACAAGACTCTAATATATGTAGATTGCACTATCCAGACTGGCCTGGTTGCTGCCAAATTGTCTTAGGCACAAGGATGTGAAACGCTGAGCAGAAATGTAGCCTTGGCCCAGCTCTCTGATTTTGAATGTTCTTGTCAGGGATTAGATGTAATCTTGAAGGCAAAGGTTACATGCTTTATTCCTTTTTGATTCCGGATAGTGGTAAGCATTATGGAGACACAGGCAGGGAAGATGGTGGTGGCATTATGTCACGGCACAGGTGTGAACTGGTGTGGATACAGTACAACAAAGAGGAAGAGCTGGAGGCAAGAAGCATCACCCTAGAAACCAGAAATTGTCTAGCCTTGGAGTTTTTGAGCAGTTTTTTTTCTGTCTCGTTCATGAGGGAAAAACCAGAATAGTAGACACTGTCTAATGAGAGAGAGAGAGAGAGAGAGAGAGAGAGAGAGAGAGAGAGAGAGAGAGAGAGAGAGAGAGAGAGAGAGAGAGAGAGAGAGAGAGAGAGAGAGAGAGAGAGAGAGAGAGAGAGAGAGAGAGAATAGGGAGTGCCGGCCCTTCCTGAAGTAACGTTTGGTTTAAAGGAATGTGACGAAGCAGCCAGAGAATTAGGAGGGAATGAAGATGGTCTTAAGACGACTTTGCCGGAGGAGTGCAGAGTCAGCAGTGTCAGAGCCTAAAGGAGTTACGGCTTTGGCAGTAGGGAGGCCATTAGGAACATTGGGAAGAGGAGGCACAGCAGCATACCAGAAACCTGAATCTGAGACTTTGAGAAGAGATAGAGGGTGATTCTGGCAGATTTAGGTTTTCCTCAAAGTGTGATAGACGTCTACATTTTTAGGCAAAAGTTGGAAGTCAGATCAGAGAAGAGATTAAAGATTTACTAAGAGTTGGACTAAACTGTCAGGAACTGGAATAAGGGAGCAGGCTAGGCAGAGCTCGTGGGGTAGCTTCAGAAAGGAGGTGGCAGTGTGGGCAGGACACCTCCCATGTCTCTGAAAGCAGTACCGTAATTGCATGTCCTGAATACTGTGGGCAGGATACCCTCAGGTCTTTGAAAGCAGTACCGTAATTGCATGTCCTGGACAGTGAGGGCAGTATACCCTCCAGGTCTTTGAAAGCAGTACTATAAAAAAGGCAAGACAGAAGGGAAGAGGCAAGTAAAAGCAAGTATTTAAGAAATGAAAAGTGAAAATGAGTGAGTTAATGCCTGATGACTTATATCTATAATGAAGGTAGGAAATAAGGTCACCAGACAATGGTGTTCTTGAGATGATAATATATTTAATAGCTAAGTTTTGAGCTCAATTCTAAGTATTTTGCATGTATTTGTTATCTGATTTATTTCTCAAAACTATAAAGCGAGTGCTGCTTCCCTTTATAGTGTAGATGGAGGAATTAGGACAAGAAAGATTAAATTGCCTCAAACCATAGTAAGGGCTCATAGGGACTTACCTTTGTTTCATTTTTTGTTTCAAAACTCAAATCTGTTGAGTTTTGGCAGGGTGGTCGGGGAAGGGGAGTTGCACCTGAATCAAGCTGGGGTTCTTATGCCTTGCATTTCTCTACCCTTTAAGCCATTCCCTAGCTCCACAGTAGGGACTTGAACCAATACATCTGGTTTTGGCTGGAGAGAAAGTATAGAGGATCAAGCACTTGCCTGGTGGCCAGCCTGGGTTTGATCCCTGGCATCCATATGGTCCGATTATTCCCGAGAGTGATCCCTGAGCAGAGGGGCAGGAGTAAACCTTGAGCACCACCAGGTGGGGCTCATAAACAAACAGACAGATATGATTTGCTTTCACAGTTTGTCGTCTTAGGCAGTCGGCCCCGTGCTCCCAGGCCTTTCCTAGGCCGGTTTATTCAGAGACATGAGCTGAAAACTTCAAGCACTATGACCATTTAGAGCTTTTTTTATGTTAATGCGAAAAACCATAAGATATTTTTGATCTTTAATAGCCATGGATTTTTAATAAAATAACTTATTTGCTTGTGCTAGAAGTAATAAGGGTTATTTCACTAATGTTAAAAAATAAACATTTGCATAAAAAGAATTTTTCAGAATTTTATTTTGACCCAAATAAATTTAGATTCAGACAAAACCATACTGACAATTTATGTATTTTATATGTAGAATTGAATATTTTTATCCTTGTTTATTTTTCTTTTTTGTAAAAAATGTAGACATGTGTGTATATATGATGATATATACTTGTGTATCTATACAATTTTGTGGAATTTTCCTTTAAAATTTCAGCCAGGATATTATTTTAGTAGTTGGGGAGATAGTACAGCAGGTAGGGGTGGTCCACCAGGTTCTATCCCCATACCCTATTCCCCATCTCCTGAGCACTGCGGGATAAGGCAACAAAAGCAGTATTTCATCGCTTCAGTTGCACAATGAAAGTCTTAGCATTTCTCTTCTATTGAACAGTCCAGTCGTTCCTGGATTTTGTTCTCCTTAATAAAGCTGCAAAGGCCCGCTTGCTTTGCAGTGCTTATTACCATGCTTATTACCACCTTGGACTCATACATTAGTTAGGGCTTCTGGGTCTGTAAATGGTATGAACCTGCCCGACCTCGCTGAGCAAAAGGTAGTGCTTTGGCTACAGTAGCTGCAGTCCTGGCATGTGTGTCTTAGCTGGACGTCTAAGGGCAGCTCAGACACCTCTGGTTCTTTCTGCATGGAATAGTTTATTTCCCTGAAATCATTCCCGTTTCCTGGGAAACCTGGCCACGACTAACTCCTGAGCCATAGTTCGTGGCTTTGTGAACCAGGTGGCACTGCAACTGCTTTTTTTTTGTAAAAACGCTCATGAAAAATTTCAAACAAAAAAAATTTTGCAGTACAAGTGTTTTACTCCGATTACTTTATTGCGTGTCTATTTGTCTTTCAATTCTACTAACCATCAGTGCATCTTTTTAAGAAAAGAACATGGCTTGGTGGTCAGTGGGGACCCTATTGGGTCTCTTAGCACCTATTGGCCCCGATCACTTCCAGATAGATGTAGCCCTGGAGATGGCCCAAGCACCTTTGGGTGTAGGGGTGGCTCCCAGCACTACCTGACCAGCACTTGTCCAAGGCCCATCCAGCCGAAGTTGACTGAAATGATGGGAGTGGTCTTGGCAGCGTTCCTACTCAAGAGCCCTTTCCAATCTCTAAAGAATAAATTTCAAATTAAGTTACAGGTATACTTCCCCTAAATACACCAGGGTGCATGGTGTTAACTTAGAGCTCAATACTCACATTGTTCTTTTAATGTAAAATTTGCATACAAAGAAATGCACAGATCTTAAGTTTATACCCTGTTGACAAATCCATACAATTCTGTAATCCCAACCCCTTATTTTGTGAGCATAGGATTTAAAAATACTCTCACAGTTTGCCTTGACCAGCTTGCATCCTGAGGTAGCAGTTAAATTGAGGTCAGCAACATTTCCCACACTGGGCAAATGGAGCTACAGATAGGAGGAGACCTTCCTGGAAGTTGAATTATACAAATTGAATTCAGACAGCATGGCTTTATGCTCTGCAAAAAGCATACATATTGGTTTGTCTCCTTCAGTAAGTCGCCTCTAATGTCCCAAGTAATGATTTCTTTATGTATCTGTGCTTTATCATTTTTTCTTTAATTGATATGTTGAAATTTATATGTCTTAAGAAACAGATTGCAGACTCTTGAGGGCAAAGACCAATTCTTTTCTAATCTAACCTTATTCGTCTATAATTTCATGTGACGGTAAGTACTTGAATTCTTCTCCAACCAGCCAGATCCTATTATTGTCAGTAAAGCTGGTTTTGACTACAAGCAGTAGGAAACCCTTAGGTTGCTAGGGCTTCTGAGTAGTAAAAAACGCAAAGAGGCTTGTAACCAAGAGCACGGTCTTCCTTTTGTGAAAGCGCAGAGAATGACAGGCTTTGGCCCGCTTAGCCCATGCCCTAGAGCATCACCAGGGGCCTTGGATTCTTCTTTCATGCAGCTTCATCCTCAGCCTGTATTCTGTTCTGGTCCTCATACATCAGTACCCTACCTGGCATCACATTAAATGCTGTAATATCCCTCTAGAACTGAGAAAGCTTTTCCAGAAGCTTCCTACACAGCCTGTTTCTTCCTTTTTTGTGCCTGCAGACCCCTGCCGGTCTGCATACTTGTCTATGGGCTGCCAGTTCCAACCACGGTGGTGGTTTTCAACCATTTTACAGCCACTGACCAGCTGACAGGTGATTTGGGGCCGACGACCTGTGCCTTAGCAGACTTCCATATGTCCTTGACTGTGGCTCATTGATTCTGAAACCAAGGTGATTCCTGATCAGCAGTTTTTTCCTGGAAGGACATCCCACCCCTTTTGTTGGAAGAGAAGTGTGTCCTGACATCAGGACCCTGCCAGTGAAGGAGGAGGGATGGAATGTTTCCAGCAGTATTTCCTTCATAAAACTCCTAGTCTTGACCTCTCGGGGCATTCTGTATATGGCTCTGGTTGTTTCCTAAATGTTTTGTTTTTTCAGTTGGAGACATTTGATATGGAGTTACCTCTGGTCCTGTAGGTCTTTAGATGCTTAATCCCCCGTTTCTTTGGATTTGTCAGTGTTCCCTTTTTTCTTTTGAAAATGTTTGTTTAAATTTTTAATTTCTTGTAGAATTAATTCTTGTAAACCCGTAAACCTGTATTGGGTTGTCTAGAAAATAGAGCCTGAGGCAAGGATTGAAATGCTGCTGCTTCCTTTGAGAGGTGCTGGTCCAGGTTTGAAGGGGTAGGGCATAATGGACAAAAAGTGGGGAAACTGATTTGGGGTATAGTGAATCCTGCTCTTCTTTTGTAAGCGGTGAAGTTGTATTGGGTCACATGGCAGGTAGTTAGTTCTGTTGCATGGGCGGGCTCTACTGGAGTGGCTCTCTGGGAAGAAAAAGAGGAGAGTTGTCTGCCTGGTTTCCTCCAGTCTGCTCCTACTTGATAGAATTTATCTATCTGGGGTGTCGACTCCCCTCTGCTCCCAAGATGGCACAGTCCAGGTCCGCTGTTGCTCTTGGGATGAAGGTTCTTGCCTTCAGTGTGGCAGTGTGTTGGCGTTTCATCCATGTCTGCATATGACTTGAATCAGGAACTAGACTGGGAGCAGGCGGGCATGAAGTTGGGACAGGGAGGAAACAGGCTGCCACAGATACCTAAGAAGCTATACTTGTGTTGTTGTGGAACTTTTTTTTAGCTGTTAACTTTCTTCAGTATTTATTTATTGGAGCATAATGTTTGTTTCAGAAAGGAAATCAGAGACTCCTTCTCTCTGCAAGGTTATAAAGTTCAAAATGAAATCTTTTCTCTCTTTCTCTGGCCTGGGAATCTCCTATTAGCAGTGAAAGTAGAGTTCCAAGGCTCACAAATCATCCTGGTTGTTGTGGACCTAGGTCAACATCAGTGTCTTCATCCTGAACCATGGCCAAAACTTAAGAAGAAGCCTTGGATACCCTGAAATTGTCTTATTTTTCCAAGTCCATCAAGATTGATGGTCTCTTTAGAGCCCTGGACACTTGGACATCCTTTGAGTATGGAATTCTGAGTTCCTCCAAGGCCAGCTGTTTCCGAGCTGCTGGAGCTATGACTCAGTGGTAGAGTGCTTGCCTTGCATACAGGTGAGGATTTGGGTGTGATTCCACCCGCTTCCTACATGCATACCACTTCAGAAAGCAATTGTTTTTTTATTCATGGTAAAAAGAAGAAGAAAAACATTGGACCGGTGGTAGAAGGACACAGTTGGTGTAGAGAAGGAAATAATGTCATTTCTGAATGGGTTTGGTCTTGGTGGTCTTCATCTGTTTCTTCTTTGGAATTAAGATCTCATCATCGTGGTTATTATTTTTTCCATTAGTGCACTTTACTCAGATCACTGTAACCACTTTGTAGATATTACAGCGCAGTGGTAGCTGTTTTTGTGGGGAGATTAAAGGATGTACTTGTCGGAGGTGAATGTTAACCGGGTGCAACCTAATGAGCCTGCCAATACTTGCTGTTCTGTGTCACTGCAGGAACTGAGGCGGAGCATTTTGAATACATGCGCAGGTTGCTGTGGAGCATTCCTACCTGTTCTAAGTCGCATGCAGTGGGCAGCAGTGACATGGCACTCCAGGAGGGAAGGGTAATAAAGTCCTTTAAGCTGCATTGAAGATGCAGACATTTGCTGGTGCCGGATTTATATAGTCTGGAATTTTGTTTTATGTAGCCTGCCTCTGCACTCAGAGGTCACACCTGTGGTGCTCGGGTGACTACATGGGATGCTGGGATTGAACCCAGGTTGGCCATGTCGTGTGCAAGACAAGACCCTCCCTACCTGCTGTACTGTCTCTTGGGTCCTTTAAAAAAGTATTCTGAGAAGATCTGTAAGTTCTCCACTAGACTTGAGTTTCTAGCTCTTGCCTGGGTACTTATAGTCACGTTATTGTGTTAAAACACACCATGGCTTTACTCAGTTGACCCTTTTCTTATTTTTTAAAATTGATGGAATAGCTGTTATTTAATATAACCTTGGGAAAGACCCGCCCCATTTTCTAGTCCAGTGAAGTTAAGTGCCTTCTCTTCCCTTCACCACGGACACTTGCTACCTGCTGTGAGGTGCAAGGCTGCTTGGAGGGATGGTTAAAGGTGAGAGATTTTCTCCTTCTTGAGGCTCTACTTATGAGTTAGAATCATAAAAATTCAAGAATTGTGCCAAATGTTCTTTTGTTGATGACTGTGATTTAGTCTGTTATGTAACTGTAATGTATAATTTACACATCCTGAGGATCATCAGTCTCTGTACAGAGCGACTATATTTAACCCTCACTTCTTTGGAAGAAGGGAACATTACCAATTATCTCTGAGACTATATTTGTGAGACAATGCACATTGATCCACCCTCTGTCTCCATTTTTAATTTTTGGTGCATTAAGCAGTACTTCATGATTTATTCTCTGCTTTTTTTTTTAAATTTCTGTATAAGACTTAGAGGAGAGAGAGCAAGCGTGTGTGTGTGTGTGTGTGTGTGTGTGTGTGTGTGTGTGAGAGAGAGAGAGAGAGAGAGAGAGAGAGAGAGAGAGAGAGAGAGAGAGCAGCTTAGGTCCTGGTGACTTTATCTTGAGCCCTCCTTGCTTATATTGTCTAACCCAAGAAGAATGGACATAATATTCCTGTCATCTCTATTAATATGCAGGTCCAGAGAGAACAGACGGGTGAAATTCTTTCCACTTATTATCTTGTAGTTGCAGAAGTGAAGTGAAGAGAGAAGATACTGAAATATTAAATGACGAACAGTTTCACACTTAGAAAGCAATAATTCCATTATTGTATTGTGATGCCATTAGTACCTGTTTCATGTGGAGAGTTTTAGAGAAAGAAAATGGTTAATATTGGTTTTCTTCTGTCTTAATCTATGTAAGTTAAGTCCAGATTTAAGCCAGATTTTTATAGTAGTGTCTTTAAATAAATTGGCTTATTTACCACCTAACATTTTGCTTCATTGCCTGCCTCAGGCTCTGTTTATATGAAGTTGTCATGCTGTAAGTTCACACAGGACTGTGTTCCCTTAAGAAAGAAAGTCTTGAATAAGAAAATGATGTTCTCATTAAATTGGCTCCTAAAGAGTAGGTGGGAGGAATTGCTATCGATCTAATGGATTTAATAGTTCATATACAAAGTCTGTGGAATAGAAGTAATATTCTGCAGCTGAGTAACTGTAGATTAATTCATCTTCAGACAGAATTCTGGAAGCATCTGTAAAACTGGAAAATTACTTTTTCTTTCCTTTTTTTTCAGGCACAACTGGACTAAATGTATTTCCCAAATACTTTAGAATTAAATTATATCCAATAAGGAGGTCTACTAAAATTATATTAAAATTGGAATAAAATCATAAAATATAAAAATGTTAGGTTCTTCTTGACTACTTTTACTCTGTACCAGTTTCTTGGAAGGGCTGCTGCGTTGAAGGGTACCCAGAGGTCACTCAGAGAAATTCTTTCTTTGTTAGGAGGTTCTCTGATGGCTTGAGGTGGTCTGTTTCAGTTTGGTTGGTGGAAGTAGTCCTTTAAAGGTTGAGTGGTCAGACATTTTAAGCTTCTTTTCAAGCTTTCCCTTTGATCCTTTCCCAGAAATTACATCACTGAGCCCTCCTCGTCGCTTAGACAAGGCCTCTATTCCCTTTACCCTTCTCGCCCTACCCTTTAATGAGTGGATGGTTTTGTGGAGATAAAGGGAACTCCTGGACATTTTAACATTTTGTTTGGTTTGACTGACAGCCTGTGAATGGGCATGAAAATAGGCCCTGTTCATGTTTCAGTCTCAGGTACTACATATTCCATCCGTGCCTTACACCTGTAATCGATTTGGGCACTGCTTGAAGGTTCTCAGGGAAAGAAAAAGTAAGGTAAAACGTAATAATAGCAATAATGACTAATAATTTGAACAGCTACAATTTGTGTTTATCAAGTGAAAAAAATGCAGCCTTAAGGAGTTGGAATTTTGGACATATTTACAGAAGAAAGGCTCTTCTCCTTTAGGAATAACAGTCATGGCACATGTTTCTGCTGGGCACTGCAGTCTGTGAAGTACTTGTCTGAATTCAGAATGGCTTTCTATGCCAGCAGGGGGATGGTTGACCGTTGGACTCCCATAGTTTTTTCCCCCTCTGGTTCTAAATATTCACACCAAAAATTTTAATTTATGAGGCCAGTTGAATAAGCAGATAGTCTGCAGTTGGTGGCAGCTGTTCTTATTGTCTAACCTTCCCTGTCTGCCTCTCTCCTTACTGCTGCTTTCCATTTTGAAAACTGGAGCATATGTAGCCATCTTTGTTTACTTTTGTTCTGTGCTAGCATTTGACTTCTACTAAATGAGCTTGTCCTTTATGAGACAGCTGGCAGTTTGTTTCTGAGTCGAGGCTCATATACTGTTTCAGAATCTGGTATATGTTGGTAAGACTTCACAGATTACAGTATCATCTGAATGAACATTAGTGTACAAGGAAATACTTAAGTCAGCCATAAAACTACCCGCCTAGTACTTAAACATTTATATAAGGTATCATGTATAACGGTGTGAGTTCATTTTTAAATGCCCCCTTCAGAGTTAAAATTCACTGCTTGAGGGTGATAAGGTATTTCCTGAAATTTGTTAAACTACTGATGACTGCTTCTAAAAGGATGATTGATTTTGTTGTTTAGAAAGGGTCAGGGAAAGTAGTTTGCCTTTTTACACATCTGCTCTGTTCTAAAAACTGGTAAAGCTTTTGCAGGGCATGATATGTGAAGTTGTTTAAAAGTTCAGTGTGGGAAGGAAACGCCGTGCTTGGCAGTGGAGGGACAGTGGGAAAGGAGCTGCATTTCTGGCTTATGCTGTTGCTTTGTCTGGCCACACCTGGTGATGCTCAGGGGCTGCGACCGGCTGTGCTTAGGGGTTAATCTGGGCCTGTTCTTAACAGCTCTCAGTTTACTGGAAGGAGGAAAGGGTGACTTTGAAAGGATTTTCTCGGTTAATGGGAGCTCACACATCTGCAGGCACTCCATCATCCAATGGGAGAGGTGAACACACCATCTCTCCTCCTCGGGCTCTCCACTGTCCAATGGGAGACGTGACCACACCGTCTCTCCTGCGGGCACTCCACGATTCAATGGGAGAGGTGAACACACCATCTCTCCTCCTCGGGCTCTCCACTGTCCAATGGGGGACGTGACCATACCGCCTCTCCCGCGGGCACTCCACGATTCAGTGGGAGAGGTGAACCACATCGTCTTTCCTCCTGTGAGACAGTGACCATTGTCATCGCCCTGTCAATCAAGCCTCTGGCACTTCATGTACCATTCCTCTACTTACACACACCCAAGGTTGTCTTTTCCAGAACTGTGCCTTATGTCCTTACTGTCATTGTCTAGTCAAATCTTACTCTTCACTTTTAAGTCTTTAGTCTTTATTCTTTGTGAAACTTTTCCAGATCTCAGAGAAAACAAGTGGATGGTTTACCATCAGCTCTGATTGTGCCCAATGAATACGTGAGTTAATGATAATTCTAAAGGGATTCAGATGCACCGAAGGTATTTACAAAAATACTATGGAAGAACACTGCGGAGGAAGTGATTATTGCTGAGGAATTCAGAGATTGTTTTCTACAGAACTCAATATTGGTGGGGGGGCCAGCTCAGAGGGCTGAGGGCTTGCTTTGCATTCCAGACCCCAGCACCATATGGTCCCCTGGAGCTCTGCCAGGTGATGGCCCCAAACCCACACACACACAAACTGAAGATAATATTTAGGTAGTTCATTTGCTCTTATAGATGTATTTTTGGAGCATACCTTGTGGTACTCAGGGACTGCTGTTGGCTTCATGCTTGGGGAGTCCCCTCCACGTGGTGTCAGGGATTTAGCTTTTTGACTCCTGTGGGCACAGTATGTTCTCTGGCTTGTAGGTCTGTAGTGATGCATAAATGAGGATGTTGTTAGGCCAGAAGGACTGGCACATATGAAAATGTATGGCCTCGGGGGCCGGAGCGATAGCCCAGCGGGTAGGGCGTTTGCCTTGCACGCGGCCAGCCCATGCCGGCCCGGGTTCAATCCCCAGCATCCCATATGGTCCCCCGAGAACCGCCAGGGAGTAATTCCCTGAGTGCAGAACCAGGAGAAACCCCCTGAGCATTGCCGGGTGTGACCCAAAAAGAAAAAAAAAAAACTATGGCCTCATGATGAAGCATGGCATGTTTAGGGAATGTGGCTGGACATATTTATTTGTATGTATACAAATGGGATTTGTATGATAAGCTAAGATGCAAAGCAAAATCCACGTGGTTCTTTTAAAATGCTCTGTGCTAGCACATTACCAGCTGGTTTAGGCACTCAGTATTTCTCAGATGGACTATGAGGCTAAGAGTAGCAGTCTCTGATCAGGGGAGGGAACTCTGAGTAGCCCCTCTTAGAACCATAGTCATTTGTCATTCATCAGCCATTCATTCACAAATAGCTACCAGTGCGTCTGCACTCAGCCACAGCGAGGTGGAAGGGAAGTCTCTGCCCCGTTTGTGCAGTGTCTTCCCAAATTCAGGGTTTTCTTAGATTTTTTTCTTTTGAGATGTTAATTAGGCCACTTTGTTTTATGTATGCTTGCTACTAAAACACTGTATAGTTTTTTGCTCTCTCGGAAAGTTCAGAACCATTTCAACCCACTCTTAATTTCAGGACTTTGACTCTGAGGTTTGAGGAGCGCTCAGTGTTCAAATGGCTGGCATTTTTTCATGTATTGTGCCTTTCTAGCCAGTGTTTTTAAGGTCAGGAAGGTGGAGCATGTAGTATTATAGATAAGAAAGCTGATTTTTTGCTGACCCTTTTAGACCTAACATATCTTAGCTGCCACTTTTTACTTGCATTTGATGCAAAGAGAATATAGTCCAACTGTAGCAAAGAAAAACTGAATAATACTGAAAATAGATTAGGAATTTTTTTAAAAAATGAATTGCTCCTTGTTATATGTATTTTAACAAGTGTAGTAAACCTGGAAACCTGTTTGTAGGGATTATTTTTATTGATTCATCACATTTTGCCCTCTTTTTCCTTCATCTCCTACCTCTACTTTCTCTTCTTTCCTCTCTCCCTTTCTCCTGCCTTATCCTCTATTCTCTTTCCTTCTCTCACTGCCTTACTTGCTTTCGTTCTTATTTACTGAATGATTTCCATGTGCCCAAACCCCTGTGTACCAGGGAAGGTGTAATGTTATTCTCAATCATGGCTTTGCATTAGTTTACAAAAGTACAAATGCTGGGACTCTTACCCTGATGATTTGAATTCTGTGGTCCTGAGATAAATAGGATTATTGACAACAGGTGATTACAGATCTTTAAAGTAAGGATTTGTATGATAACTCTTTAAAATAGGTCACCAGAATAGTTTGTGAGTACTGGGAGGAGCGCTTAGCCTAGTCTTGGAAGCTCAGAATTGGAGGAGGAGTGAGGAGGGGTGTGGCTACAGAGTAAAAAACAGTGTTGTCCTTGAGCTTTGAGAAATAGCATGTAGCAAAAGAGAACTTAAGAATTTGGTAGTTACTGTAATTGGAGCATAGAGGAGGATGAAAATTGTGAGAGATAAGACTTTCTTTTTTTTCTTTTCTTTTTCTTTTTTTTTTTTTTTGCTTTTTTGGGTCACACCCGCGATGCTTAGGGGTTTCTCCTGGCTCTGCGCTCAGGAATTACTCCCTGGCGGTGCTCAGCGGACCATATGGGATGCCGGGGATCGAATCCGGGCCAGCATAGGCCGGCGGTGTGCAAGGCAAACGCCCTACCCGCTGGCCTATCGCCCGCCCCAAAAAAAACTTTTTTTGTTATTTTGCTTTAAGACTTTCATTCTAGTCATTATAGACCTCATTCCAGAATGGATTGAGGCTCTTTATGTTCCTGGAGCAAGCAGATGCCTTGGACTCTACTAGCATGAGACAGGACATATGGAGATGTTACTGGGGCCCTCTCGAGCAAATTGATGATGAATGGGAAGACAGTGATACAGTGAAGACTTTCAGGGATCAGACATTCAGGGCTTTATCAGCCAGGTCAAGAAATTTGAATTTTGAGACCAAACACTCCTGAAATTGCATGGAATAACAAACCCCCATGGATAGCTAAAGCAATCCTTGGGAAACAGAAGATGGGAGGCATCACTTTTTCAAACTTCAAACTGTACTACAAAGCAGTAGTAATTAAAACAGCATGATATTGGAATGAAAACAGACCTGTGGACCTATGGCATAGAGTTGAGTATCCTGACTCCCATCTTCAAACACATGATCATTTAATCTTTGATAAAGGTGCAAAGAGTCTGAAAAGGAGCAAGGAAAGCCTTTTCAACAAGTGGTGCAGGGAAAAGTGGGCAGCTATGTGTAAGAAAATGAATTTGGACCTCTACACCATGCACAAAAATAAGATGAAAATGGATTGAAGAACTCAATATTAGACCTGAATCCATAAAAGTACATTGAAGAAAATATAGGAAAAAACCCTCCATGTCATTGAAGCTAAAGGCATCTTCAAAGATGAAACACCACTAATAAAACAACTGGAAGCAAAGATAAACATATGGGACTACATGAAACTAAAAGGCTTCTTCACCTCAAAAGAAACAGTGGCCAAGATACAAAAACAGTCCATAAAATGGGAAAGAATATTCACCCAATACCCATCTGATAAGAGGTTGGTATTCAGGATATATCAGGTACTGGTAGAACTTTACGAGAAGAAAACAGCCAACCAACCCCATCAAAAAATGGGGAGAAGAAATGAACAGAAACTTTGACAAGGAAGAAATTCGAATGGCCAAAAGGCACATGAACAAATGCTCATCATCACTAATCATAAGAGAGATGCAAATCAAAACAACAATGAGATATCATCTCACACCATAGAGACTGGCGCATATCCAAAAGAGCAAGGATAACAAGTGCTGGCGTGGATATGGGGGAGAAAGGGACTCTAATCCATTGTTGGTGGGAATGTCGACTGGTATAGCCTTTTTGGAAAACAATATAGACATTCCTCCAAAGACTAGACGTTGAGCTCCCATTTGACCTAGCCTTTTCAACAAGTATATTCCCAGGGTATATTCTGGGAATATACCCTGGGAGGCCAAAAACACACAGCGGAAACACCATCTGCACCTTTATTTTCATAGCAGCATTATTCACAATAGCCAGAATCATAGAACAACCAGAGTGCCTGAGAACTGAAGACTGGATAAAGAAACTGTGGTACATCTACACAATGGAATACTATGCAGCTGTTAGGAAAAATGAAGTTATGAAATTTACCTATAAATGGATGGACATGGAGAGGATCATGTTGAGTGAAATTAGCCAGAAGGAAAAAGACAGATACAGAATGACTGCATTTATTTGCATGACATAAATATATATATGCATATTATGATATCAATATCCAAGGTCAGACGAAACATGGATCAGGAAGTCTTGTCAAAGGTGAAAATTACACAAACATGTGGGAGTCAGAAGGTAGGTAGGACAGAGAAGAGAACAGAGTGCTAATAATTGTCGAAAGTGCTAATACCAATCTAAAACTGAGCATTAAGTATAGGGAAAGAGATACATGATAACCTCTAAATGTATGTATCGTAATCCACAATATGTAAGAGAAGGAAGAGAGAAAGAGAGATAGAGAAAGAGAAAGAGATAATAAACATGCCATAGAGACAGGCTAGGGGAGCAGGGAGGGAATCAGGGACATTGGTGGTAGGAAATGGGCACTGGTGGAGGAATGGGTGCTGGAATACTGTAAGACGAAACCCAAATATGAACATCTTTGTAATTGTATATCTCACGGTGGTATAAAAAAAATTATTTTAACAAAAATGAAAAAAAGAAATTTGTATTTTGAGGGGCTGGAGTGATAGTACAGCAGGTAGGGCTTTTGCCTTGCATGTAACGGACCCAGATTTCATCCCTAGCATCCCATATGGTCCCCCAAGCACCACCAAGAGTAATTCCTGAGTGCAGAGCCAGGATTAACACCTGAGCATCGCGGGTGTGACCCAAAAACAAAATAATAATTTTAAATGGGAGAAGTACATGTGCAGGAGTTAATCCACTTGGCCTTGCACACAGACAAGCCTAGTTCAGTCCTCAGCAGCGCCAGGAGTGATTTCTGAACAGAGAGACAGGACTAAGTCCTGAGCACCTCCAAGTCTGCCCAAACTTCACCCTCACTAAAAAAAAAAAAAAAGAATTTTATTGAGAAAACAGATTGGGTCATTAATAGGTTTTAAAGAGTGGAGTCATAAAATATTTACTATGTTTTCATATCTCTCCTGCTCTTGTATGGAGTTTGACTTTAGTGAAGGTAAGAATATAATCTGAGAAGAATCAGAGAATTGGCACAGCAGTGGGTAGTGTGCTTGCCTTGCACAGTCAAACCCAGGTTAGATTCTGACACCACATAAGGTACTCGAGCACCACCAGAAGTAGTGATCCCTGAACACAGAACTACAAGTAAGGACTGAGTACTTCTGAGTATGGCCCCAAAGCAAAAAGAAAACAAAAAATATAAAGGAATAAAAGTAATGCTGACTTTAAAACTAATGTTGACAGAGGTGTGTGTATATTTATTTGTGTGTGTGTGTGTCTGTCTGTCTGTGTTGCTGTGCCATGAATTGATGTGCAAGGTTAGTACTGTACTCTCTGAGCCATGTCCCCAACCCATAAGTAAATTTTTATTGTTGTGTACACTGATCTTGGCTAAAATAGATGCATTGGGTTATCGGGGTAGGAGAGAGTTTGAGTGTTGATGATCAGTATGAAAGACTCTTTGAGGTCATGGGATGGATGGAAGTATGATTCACTAAGCCCCGAATACAGGACAAGGGGCAGATTTGGCAGTGATGAGTTTATAATTACATATACCGGGTCAAGGGTATCAATTGGACATTCAAGTCCAGTACATTTAGTCAAATGAGAGTAGACATTTAGACAAAGGTCTAAATGGTCTGGGCTAAAGCTAAAGATGTGATAGGTGCCTGCATATAGACAGCAACTAAAACTCTATGAATGTATTAAATGTTTCAGTGTTTATAGAGGAAAAGCGGTGGGTTGCATCCTTAAGAACAGGATTATTTTAGGAAAGGAGGGGGATGGGAGCTCAGCTTCCTTGGGAGGATATGTTGAGATAACGGCAGAGGTGGGTAGAATGCGGAGGGTCAGTTGTCTTATTTGGCAAGAGATTTTTTAAGAAAGAAGGGACAGTGGGATTAAATAGTGAAGTGATGAGTGTGGTCGAAAGGTTGATAAGAAATTTCTGTTTGCTTTAACGACATGAATGTTCTGTCAGAAGGAAGAGCAGTCACATGGTATGGAGACAGCTGAGGGAAGTGATGTCAAATAACTATGAGTAATATCAAATAATCATGTTTAAACAAATACAACATTACGTAGAAGTATATCTCAGTAAAACTGGAAAAATAATTATGAATTTTCATTGTTTCAGGGAGTTTGAGACAACAGAGATAGCAGGGACAAATGGGAATGTAGGCGTTAGTACTGAAGGAGAAATGTTGAGCTGGAGAAAGTGTACGGTTTTGCTGATTTATCTCCTGCAGTGATTATTCATAAAAGGCTCTCTGTGAATCAGATTGCTATATGCTGAGAATAGATCCTGGTTTTCATGGATCTTAATTGTAGTGGAAAAGGTACTTAATAATTGAATAACAAAAATAATTAGCAGCGTGAAGGAAATAAGCAAAATGTCGAGACTGAGAATACAGAGAGGAGACCTACTTAGGAGAATGTTGTCAAGAAAGTCCTCTTTGAACAAGTGTCATTTCCATCTGAGATCTGAAGGATGAGGTATAAAGAAACTAGGAGAGTACTTTTTGAAGGGAAAATGTTAAGTGCATAGGTCCTTAAATGATAAGCTACTTGGTATATTTCAGAAACAAGCAGAAATAGAAGGTTTTTGTGACCACAGTGAGGTGAGCTAGGGGTCAAAGCCAGTAGCTAGGGGTCAGTGCCACAGAAAGTAAACAAGTTGGGAGGGAGCTAAAGGTTGGAAAAAGGTTGAGAAATGATGAACTAGAGTAATGGCTACTGCTGTGTGTTTGTGATCACAGTGAGGTGAGCTAGAGACAATCATCATGCTTTGACTGCTCATTGACTTAGGAATCAAGGGGCAGGCACAAGGGAGCCATTTGGTATCTGTGTATGTGTGTCAGTTATTTACTGGGGAAATAAGCATCAGTATAGCGTCCTGGATTTCCAGTGTTGATCAGAATGGGAGGACATGTAGATTTAGCTCATACTTGGATTGTAGATCAACATATGAAAGCTGTTGGTAGATACCCGTGTTTCAAGGCATTCAGATGGAAAGATCACCTGAGAAGATCAAGGATTAAGCCTCGGGACTATTACAGTTTAGAGGTCAGAAAGAGAAGAGTTTACAGAGATCACTGGGAAAACAGTTGATGAACTGGGGGGACACTCAGAGAAGATGGTGTCCTGTATGAAAGCTGAGAGGGGGTGTTTCGGGAGTGGAGAGTTGCATGGTTTTAGAAGGGTCAGAAAAGTAGGAAAAGCTGTTCAGATCAGCTTTTCCTAACCATGTGACCAAGGGGTCACAAGTGAAATTGCACAAATGGGGGGCATAGCACAAGACTGGGGTCCAACTGGTCGGACAGGAGGGCCACAGAAAGAAAACAAGGTTAGGAGGGAGCCAAAGGTGGGAAAAGGTTAAGAAATGATGTACTAGAATAATGGTTACTATTGCTAAAGTGTTTTCAGTGCTGTGTTGACCTGCCTCTGCACGGCAGAGCCTGGCAAGCTACCCGTGTTGTATTTGATATGCCAAATACCAGTAACAATTATAGACCTCATTCCGGAATGGATTGTGGCTCTTTATGTTCCTGGAGCAAGCAGATGCCCTTGGGCTCTACTAGCATGAGACAGGACATATGGAGATGTTACTGGGGCCCGCTCGAGCAAATCGATGATGAACGGGAAGACAGTTGACCTGACTCACCTGTTCATTAGAATTGATTTAGTTCATTTTAAGGTCTTTTGGGATTAATCTAATTGATCTAGTTGATCTAAGGTCTAGTTGATCTAGTTGATCTAAGGTCTAGTTGATCTAAGATCTAGTTGATCCAGTTGATCTAAGCTTTAGTTGATCTAGTTGGTTTTTATTTTGACCTGATTCAGTTGGTCTCGTTCATTTTTTAAGGTCTGATGGTTATAATGGTTGTTGGTATGGTTTTACTGTAATTTATTTAGTCTTTCTTGACAAATGAACATTTTTTGTTTTCATTTTTATCATTAAAAACATATTATAATGTACATTCCTCCACTATTAGAGAGCGCTTGTTATATATCACTGATTTCTAAAAAGACTGTTTAACTTACAGTTGTAACCTGTAGTTTACAGTTTAACCAGTAGAGACACAGCTACACAGGCAAAGCTGCTACTGGCTCTCCCTGTGCTTAGCTGATCATGAGGCATCCTGGAGGGAAGGCAAGTTCTAATCCTGGCCCGCCGCCCAATAAAGCCTTGCAAGAAGCCAGAGGAACCTCTACACCATGAGGACCGCCATTTTCAACATCTGGACTCCCCAGCTTGCCAGAGCTCCACCCAAGAAATAAGCCGATCTCTACTTGTTGCTCATGGCGCTTTGCGGCCACACAGCTCATCAGTAAATGCACAGCCTGTGAGCCTACTACCGAGAATAAACCACACATATGGCAGAGCCTGACAAGCAACCCATGTTGTATTTGATATGCCAAAAACCAGTAACAATTATAGACTTCATTCCCATGACCTGAACGAATGGTTTGAGGCTTTTTGTGTTCCTGGTACGAGCAGATGCCCTTGGGCTACATTAGCATGCTACAGGAAGTATAGAGATGTTACTGGTGCTTGCTAGAGCAAATCGATGAACAACGGAAGACAAGTGATACAAGTGAAGTGATACCAGTAGTTTATGAGAAATGGTTGTTACCAAGGAAAGGGTTGACTGAAGGCGCAAAGTTCTTGAATATGTAAGAGAAGGTAGAGACTAAAGTATATGTGAAGCAACTTGACTTTGACAGAAAAAATAGTTTGCCTGTTGCAGTGGGGGAGAAAGGAGATTCCAGATGCTATAATTTTGTACCTTTCGTAGGAGCATGAGGAAGTCCTATAGTCTTAGTGAAGTAGGAAATTAAAGCATTAGTTTTGAAAGAGGGATTTGGAAAGCTTGGTATAAGAAAGCATTTCTGGTAAGTCAGAGTCATTGCTGGGACATAATGAATTTAAAACGAAGCAATGCTATGCGGTTGCTCACCATTTATATATTGTTACTTGGGTTTATTCTCAGAGAACGTAGATACTTGGGGTCATCTAGCGCATGAGTTTTCCAGGACAACATGATAGAAAGTGAAGGAAGGAAATGATTATATGCAGACTGTAGAATCTAAGAGAAACAAAAGGGGACCAAACGGAGTTGTGAGATTGTGACGTATCAGTGGCTTAGATGGTTCAATAGGGGAAAGAATGATTAGAAATGGAAATACTGATTTGGGTGGAAGGAAAAGAGGGAAGAGGTATTGGAGGATGAGAACTTTTGAATTTGGAGTTTTGGCACAGATATGGTTTATGTTGATCATGTCAAGAATCAGTGGATTTGGAGTTACTGCGGTATAGTGGAACAAGGATTTTAAAAGAGAAGATTACAACTTGAGAGGTGAAGATAATTGTTTCCATGCGTACATTCTTGTTGACAGGATGGCAGTTGATGGGAGCGGAGGGAAAGTGAGTCGGGAGCACAAGCTTTCAGTTGGGTGAATGGGCATGTTGTTACCAGGTAATGGTGAGCGGAAGTGGGATGGAGCTGGAGCTTCAATTGCTTGGATACTTGCAGAGAGAGAGAGAGAGAGAGAGAGAGAGAGAGAGAGAGAGAGAGAGAGAGAGAGAGAGAGAGAGAGAGAGAGAGAGAGAGAGAGAGAGAGAGAGAGAGAGAGAGAGAGAGAGAGAGAGAGAGAGAGAGAGAGAGAGAGAGAGAGAGAGAGAGAGAGAGAGAGAGAGAGAGAGAGAGAGAGAGAGAGAGAGAGAGAGAGAGAGAGAGAGAGAGAGAGAGAGAGAGAGAGAGAGAGAGAGAGAGAGAGAGAGAGAGAGAGAGAGAGAGAGAGAGAGAGAGAGAGAGAGAGAGAGAGAGAGAGAGAGAGAGAGAGAGAGAGAGAGAGAGAGAGAGATTCAAAGAAATTATGGGTCACGAGCATCTATCTAGGTTCAGATGAAGGGTTCAGAGCAGTTACGGTAACGAACATCTATCTAGACTCCATAGGAAGGAGAGAGTTTTCTTTTTTATTTTATTTTATTTTATTTTTTTTTTTTTTTGGGTCACACCCGACAATGCTCAGGGGTTTCTCCTGGCTCTGCACTCAGGAATTACTCCTGGCAGTGCTCAGGGGACCGTATGGGATGCCGGGGATCGAACCCAGGCCGGCACCAGGCCGTGCAAGGCAAACGCCCTACCCGCTGGGCTATCGCCCCGGCCCAAGGGGGAGAGTTTTCTTGTAAAAAGAACCCAGTAAACACAATTTAAAAAATTTCTTTGCTTCTAGATAACATGAGACCATACAACCACAGGAAAATATTAATTTTCCCCATTAATATGCTCATATTGTTTTGTGGGCAGTGAAGGTTCATTTTGAATTATGTATGTTCCATGTGGAAGCCACTTTGAAAGGAAGCGTCCCCTTCAGTTTATTTCTAAACTCTCTGTTGTTAGAAGAGGTCCTAGAGAGTGGCTAGCCAGCCGCCAGCGGCGTCTCAGCTTCCTCCTCAGCTATCCTGTCAGGTGAGTGTGAAGCTTCTGCTTGCATCCCTCTGAGAACAGAAACCAGGTTCTGTATTGACACCGGATCTTTCTGTCTCTCTGACAGTAGTTCCAAAACCTTTGTTCTCGGTGCATTATCCTAAAGACATGAAAGAGCTTTGGCTGGCCATATCTAACAGAATTTATTAATTTTAAAATATGTTTAGTCCAGAGGATATCATTATCAATAATATTTTTAATGGAAAATGAAGTTAGTTCAGAAAAGGCTTTGGGTATCTCCATACTACTGGGAACAGTCAAGGAAGACAGCTGAGCTTACCTTTCTCTGTACACAGTTCTGTCGGGTCTGTTGTGGGATCAGGGTCATGCAGCCTCTGGAAAGTTCAGCTGTACAGACATGGAAGGCAAATAACTTTCTCGAGTTAAGAGGCCTTAGCCTCAAGGGCTACCTGGAAAGGCCCAAGGAAAACTCTAAGAGTCTCCAGATCATTGAGTACTGCTGCTGTCGCTACACCCAGCAGATTGAATGAGTTGGTGAATAAACTGTTAGGGACCAAAATAAAAGAAAAATGGATACATTAGGCATCACACATAAAATTATACTTCACACATAAGATCAACAAATACGGAGTGTCTACCCTATGTCTGAATGTAAAACCTTAAAAAATAGGAACATTTGTATCCCTGTGTTCTTCAGTATGAACTCATTTTCATGTAAAAAATATTCAGGATTGCAAATAAACTATCTTACTAATATCATCTGTCCATGAAAATGAAAAAAACTGCTGTGACTCTAGTCACTGTTTTAAATACGTTTATTTCCATTTGGGTCATAATAGTGTCTGTGGACATTAGAACCCGGACACTATGTTGGTGTATTTTACACATTATGCAGTTGGTCTGCCCACAGTTTTGGTGTCCGTGGGGACTTTCAGAACTCTTGCAAATAGGTCTGTGCTCGTCCTGTGTAGCAGACCCACCACTCATGACCACCGGGTCCTGTGTGTAGCCCCCAGTCCACTCATCGCCAGTGTCCCACAGATATTCGTCAGCTTCTGTTACCAGCATTCGAAATGCTGCGAGATGTCGCTGTTTTGGAGCTATCATGACTTAGGTGCTGTTGGTTAGTGACTGTGTGTCGTAAGGACAAGACAAAGTCAAAACACGCTGGTGCTTCTGGGCCTCCATTTTTCTTCACTTGGACTTAAAAGCTGGGGGTTGAGCGCTTGCCGATTGAGCACTTCTCCCCAGCCCTGTGAGATGTTGCTGAGTGCTAATGGAAGGAATTGTGTTGAGACAGTTAATACTGAGTTCGAGAAAACTGGAGTGTGGTAACAGAGCAAGGGGAGGAGTGAGAAATTAAATGGTATCTTTTTAGAAGTCTGCCTTATTGCAGTCTGCATTGCTCCTTGGGATTTTTCTACTGAGTACAAGAAAATCAGCAAACACTTCTTGAAAAACCCAGATGAAATTACTGCCATAAATTTTTATTTTTTATGGTATAAAACCCTTAATTTAGATGGGGAGGGTTTATTACCAGGGTTTTCTTGCCATGGCTAAGTTCAATTAATTTTTAGATGACAAGCTCAGCCAGCCCCCTCCCTGCCCCACCGCCTGTCTCCTTCCTTTCTCCCCCAATATACGGAAAGTACAATTTGTTATTGGTTTGCCTTTGGCTCTGGAGACCTCATTAAGGGCCTGAGACAGGGATTCTCTCTCTTTCTTTGACACCTTTCTGTTCCCTGCAGGATTTGGTCTATTTGCATTGTCACATGGAAAGTATATGTGTAGTGTGTGTGAGAATTAGGTTAGCAGATAAAAGTGGTGGTGTTTATTCCTTCTAAATATTGATTTGAAATGACTGTTGCAAGTTAAGAAATTGTTACCACGGTGTGTGGTTAAGATAGTGCTCAGCTTCAGGTGAGGTCTGAAAAGAATGTGGGCACATTAGACAGGAAAACTTATTTTGCTGTTCTGACAGTTCATATGTAACATACTTGGTTGTTTGAAAGCAGGAACAAGATGTCAACAGAATATCATATTTACTCACATTTCTGAGACATGCAATGCTGCACCTTCAGGTGCTTTTTTATTTTCCTATCAGAATACTGTGAGCATATCGTGCAAACAAGGGAAATAATCTATGGTGTTTTGTTTTGTTTTCCTCTGTCTGGTAATATAGAATCTATTGTGGCGTGAATAGAAGGAGTCGCAGGAGATTCATTACTGCGTGTGAAGTGAGCTCTGCGTGTCTTCAGCACGCGGCTGTTTTACTTACAAAGCAGATATAAAAATTAGAATTGCGGTGATAGAGAATATGTATTGCATAAATAAGCAATTCAAACAAAAGTTTTATCATTATAACAAATAAATACCCTGCTTCAGAGGTTGGAGATTAGATTCCTGTTACATTAAATGCTTGACAATTAATTAGCTATTGTCTATAAAGTTCCCAAGATGACAAGTTACTTAACTACTGTTATTAGAAATAGCTGGATTAGTAATAATAATGTTCAAGTGCGATTTGCTACAATGAGGAGCCTTTAAAAATAAAGATAAATGCGTGTGATCACAGTCAAAGTGATTTGTGTGCTGAATGCAGAGCGGGCGGTCCCCGTGCGCTGTTTCCCAGACTGCAGTGTGGAACGTGCAATTCTTGGCACTGTGTTTGGAGGAGGATAAGACAAAAGTGCTTAATTTGTTAATATTTCTTTCTCTGCTTTTTGTATATTGCTTAACCCCTTGTCAAAATAGTGTTCACTTAGCAAAATTAAAGAGAAAAATAAGAAAGCTGACAGATAAATAGGCTTGGCAGAAGGCCAAATATAAAAGATGAACCTCTCCAGCAGTTGCTGACAGGCATTGTTTAAACTCCAAAGAGTCTAGATTGTTCATTGGGCTGTGTGTGCGTGTGTGTGTGTGTGTGTGTGTGTGTGTGTGTGTGTAAAGATGCTTAATTGGTATGGGTAAAAATGTGCGTGGATCTAACTTGATTATACAGGTTTTTGTTCTGTGGAATTTATTTCCTTTTGGCCTCATTTATTCTGGATGTAATTTTGTGAGTCAGTATGGAGCCAAGGCTGGTAACAGTAATTTGGCAGAGGGAAATATCCGAAGTGGGGGTGCAGAGAAGTCCAGATGATGGACAGTCAGGTTCACAGGAGAGATGGCATGCTTTTCTTGGTTTTCATGATCAAAGAACTAAAAAAACATTGTGCAAAACATGTCCCATCAACTATTTCATATGTCCCCTTACACGACACATTCATTGAAGCTGTTGGGATTGGATGATGAGACAAGCTCAGACCATTGGACTATGAGCAGAAGTTATGGGACTTTCCAGCCAAGACATTTAAAAGTCGGTGCAATTCTTTTGTAGTCCTTCCTGGATACTTCCTGCTCTGTCCTTTTCAGTGCTCTGTTGCAGAACAGAGATAGGACCATGCACATTTTGAAAGATATAAAAATTAAAATCGATCTAAGTAATGACAAATTCAGCTTATGGAGTTGGCACAACATGCTTTTTAGAAATTGCTCTTCTCCACATATATGAAATGCAGATAACAGAATAATTCTGGTATAATGATTGGTCCTTAGCGCTTCAAATGATTTGTGCAAAAACAACATGGTAGATAAACTGGAATTGGTTGAAATTTGCTCCGAGATGTTATAGATGGGTATCTTAACCAGACAGGTTTGTACAATAAACCACTTCTGTAAATGTTCAGATTTCTGTAATGCTTAGGGACCACTACTAAAGATTTGTATTATAGAGGGCAGGGAGATACCTCAAAGGCCTGGAGGCTGTGCTTTGCTCGCAGGAGCCCCAATTCTGCTGGGAGCAGCACCTTAGCTCTGCACTGGAGGTAAATGCCTAGGACATTAGGTGTAACTAAAACAAAGCAAAAGGAACTCAAATATTCTTATTGATGTGGAAGTAACTCTACAGTTAAATGTTTCTGTAAAGCCAATACAATTAGAAAAACAGAGAAAAGGACTAGGGTTACCTGGGTCTTAAAGCCCCTGGTTTTCCCGCAGGCTGTACCTCCTTAGTATCTCTTTCTGCCAGAAAGCTGACTTGTTACCTCTCTTGGTTGCTTGCCGTTTGACTAGCCAGCCTTGTTTAAGACTTGAGAAAATATTCTCAGCCCTGCAGGCGCATATCAGGATAGCCAAATCTAGGTCTTGTTGTAGTGGGTTGCTTAGCTACTTGATCGGAGCTTTATGGCAACCAAAGTTTGGAAATTCTGTTCCATGATGACTTATAAAAGATCTAACTCTGAGGACTAGTGGTTTATATTGCTAATTCTTTCTTACTGAATGCACTGTTCTTTTTTCTCTCCCCTATTATCTCTTTCACACTGTTCCCTCCATTTCTTCCCTCTTTCTTTATATAATGATCTGGGAAAACCCAAGAAAGGATTCTGACACAGCAGCCTTTTGGAGTCCAGGAATCCTGCTCATTTTGAAGCTCTAACTGGTTTTCATATTGTATTTAACGAACAGCGGACTGAATGCAGCACTTTTTGCAGTGGCTAAAGAGGGAATGCATTTTGGTCAGAAGAAAAACATACACTTCAATTTTCATTAGAAGTATGTATCACAAATCAAAAGAATCAGGCAATGTTTGAGCCATAAATCATGTATGACAGCAATGGAGGTGGGGAAATTTCCCTCCATGTGTACATTTGGAGAAATACAGTGTTTTTATTTGGTACAGTTGCATATTCATTTTTAACAGACTGCATCTTAAAAAGATTGGACTTTTATAGATTCAATGAATATTCAGAGTCACCAAAACTAATTCTGTCCTTTACCTTATGTATCTAAACCCATCTGTCATTTGTTTGCTAGATGGTCTTGGTGCTGTATTGTGAGATTTCCCTGTTGAGAAAAAAAAATATTGCCCATGTTTGCAGCAGGGACATGCTTGGAGTGTGGATCTTGGAGAGCAAATGAGCATGTGTGCATGTGCATGTGCAGTGTGTGTGTGTGTGTGTGTGTGTGTGTGTGTGTGAAAGTGTGTGTGTGAGTACTGTGTCTTGGCAGGTCCTGCCCACGTGGGATCTGGCAGCAGGCCAAGGACTTTGGGGGTGTCCTTTAGGACACTACAGGGCAAAGGGAGGGGTAGTAACTGTTTCCCCACTTGCCGTCAGCGGGCTTGGCAAGCCACAGAAGCTGGAAGCCTTCTCCATGTGTATGTTAACTGGCATGACCATTAGCCTAAAGCCGGAATTTTAAAAGTGGTCCCTAGAGTCCTTTACCCCTTTACCCTTTCCTTTTCTTGCAGCTAATTTGTGTCTTCAAAATTTAAAAACATTAAAATAAACAAAAAAAAAAACCCACTTTCTAACAACTTAAAACTCAAGCACTTTTCCATAAACCTAGAAATCTCATGCTTCCTTAAGTGTTATTTAAAATTGCCGTTACCGCAGTGAGGATGGTAACAAGGAATCGGGCAGGAGTGTGTTAGGATGTCTTGACTCAGGCACAGGCCCTCAGTGTGCAGGTGGGCTTGGCTCGCTCACCACAGCACCGCCCCTCCCGCCGCCTTCCTGCTAGTGGCAGAGCACTACGGAGGGAACTTTCACATCAGATCTGTATACTTGCTTTTTTTTTTTTTTTTTCGTGGTCACAAAGGGCAGAGAGGCTGCTTCATAAATTCAGTCTATTTTATTATAATTCTGAAACTACAAATGCAGCCTAGCAGGTGCCTGTCTTCCCCTGAAAAGATTTTGATGGGACTCTGGTACTGCCTCCCACTGCCTCATTGCTTTAAATACTTAACTCTGGAGAGAAGCAGATGAAAGTAATTAAGATGGGATAAGAGACATTCTTATTCTTGAACACACCCGTCTTAGCCACCGCCATCCCCATGGGCTGTGTAGATTATTCTTCCTCTTCACTGTTCTGACCACCTCCAGCACCTACCTGTGACTTCACCTGGACGCTGACCTTAGGCTTACCTGATCAGAATCTGCCGGCTTACTGATTCCCAGATGGGAGTGATTCTGCTGGACCTGTGATGCCCTGTCCAGTCAGAAATGTGCAGAAGACTTGGTGCAGTAAGGAGCGTCGAAAGTCTGAGGCAGACATTAATTCTTCCCTTCCCTCCATAGAATTCTCTACTCTTGCACCCAAATCGCCTTTGTTTTTTCTACTGTATGAAAGCAAAGAAGAGTATTTTCACCTGTGAAATTCTGTGTGTATTATTAGTTGATCTGAGTCCATATCACCTACCGGTGCAGACCTGTGGAGAGACTTACTACCCTTGCATTCTCTCCGTGGTAGGGATGGGTAGGAAATCGCGTTCTTGGACACTTTCCTCGGTGAGTGCATGCACTGGCCGAGTGTGTGCCTAGCGTCATTGCACTCTTTCCTCACTGTTCCCAGGAGAAGAAGAAATCTCCATTTCATAGATGAAGAAATTAAGACACAAAAGATCCTTTAGCCTAAGTTGCTTGGAGGGATGGGGTCAGGATCCGAGGCCATTTCTCTTTATAATGTAGAGTTGCTTCACTGGCTGCAGTGGAATGAATGCTTATTTCACAATTTTCTGTTCTTTGAGTAAGCAGAAAAAGAAAAAAAAATTCAGTTGTTATCCTTTTGCAGACAGCTACTGAATTCTGCCTAGTACCTGTCTTTGCTCTCGATCAGTGGATTGCTTTTTTTATTAGCTGTTTATATTGAGTACAAAAACAAGACTACAATTATTTAGCTATTTTCAGTTAATATAAATAGAATTACCTCTTCATATGAGAAATTACTATTTTTAAGGATTACTGTATATTTCATATAGAATTCAAGTATTATATGTATCTATTCTCAGGAAATTTTCTTAATCAAAAGAATGGTAAATACATTTTCTTATCTCCTCAGAATATTTGGAGATTTTAACTTCTGGTTTTTTTTTTCTTTTTGGGTCACACCCAGGATGCTCAGGGGTCACACCTGGCTCTTCGCTCAGGAATTACTCCCGGGCATGGGATGCCGGGATAGAACCTGGATGGCTGCATGCAAGGCAAATGCCCTCCCCGCTGTGCTTTCACTCCCTCTGCCCAGGACATTTTAACTTTGTATTTGCTTGAATAGGAGTTGGCATCTGAAAAAAAGACTGTGTTAAAATGTAGCATAGTGACATTTAAACTTATTTAATCTTCGCATAAATAAAAAAATAGTGAAAGGTAATTTTTATAATTTTGAATTTGCCATATGTGGTAATTTTATAACAGGCAATATAGAGTCACATCATTTTTATTATATTGCCCTAGAATTTAGATTTTAATACGTAGAGAATTCAGTTGCTACCACTCTGGTACTGGCAAACCCCGATGTTTTCCTTGTCTATAGACATGACTCACTCAGAACTGTGTCTGTTCAAGAAAGTCTCTGTTGTTGTTGGCTTGTTTTGTTTTTTTTTAATTTGATGTCTTGTTTTACTGCCCAAAACAGTAAGGAGGAATAATTATACTGTAATTTTATAAGATTCCGATTTTGGTGAGAGAAATTTGACAATGAGCAGATGAAAATATTTCATATTTTTGGATAGCATGAAGAGGCTCACAAGCGGCTGGGGAGGCTGGAACTTCGGCTCGCCCGGGCCCAGCTGAATATGGGACCCCCAGGAGGGCAGGCGGGTTTTGGGAGTGGGCCCGTCACCTCTGGGGGGTCCCGGAAGCAGCCGGACGAGACTTCGCCCATCACACTAGCCACCATTTTTGCTGTCCGACGCTGGGAAACTGCCTCACGACCGGATTAACAGAGCAAAACCAGTTCGAGCCCAGGTCACGCAGCCACGCGGTTCATTAAAATAGTGGAATCAGTAATGTCTTTTAATGCACTGCATTCCACGAAGAGCAGGAAAGTTTGGTGGGAGGGAGAAATAAAGAGGAGAGAAATGACATACAGAACCCGCCAAGTAGTTGAGGTGTGGGAGGGGGGAGGAAGTGGGGACATTGGTGATGGGAGATGGGTTTGGGTGGAGGGATGCGTGTTGGAACACTGTAGAACCAAAACTCTACATGAGCATCTTTCAGTTGTATGTCTAAAATGGTGTAATAATATTTGGGGGGGGGCGGGAAATAATAAAGTAAAATTAAATAAAAAAGAAAATATTTCATATTTTTTGAATTGAAAATATGTGCTAAGAACAAATAAAATTCATAGACTGCCAAAAAGCGATAGTTACCAGGAAAGGAGGCGTCAGATGAAGAGCTGGAGTAAGAAGAGAGGGGTCAGCTGAATGGTGAATGAGACGGGCCTTGGGTGGTGGGTGAGGCGAGGCTTATACAGCACGTGTGAAACCGGACTGCTCAAGCTGACAGTAAAGTAAACAGCAGTAACTAGCCACATTTTAAGATCATCTATCCTGAGATGAAATGCCATCTTTATAAAGATGATGTTTATAAAGGAGCTGAAAATAGAATAAGGGATGTGTGCTTTTCCGGGCCAGAGAGATGGTACAGCAGCTAAGGCCCTTGCCTTGCCAGGGTTCTATGCCTGCAAAGCCTGTATGATCAGAGCCCCGCCAGGGAATGACCCCCCTAAGCTCAGAGCCAAAAGTAAGCCCTGAGTATAGCCGGGTGGGGCCGCAAGGCAGGAAAAAGCAAAAGGTAAATTGAAATGAAATGTTGTTATCACTGCTTTTTTTTCAATTTCAATTCAAATTTCAATTGTTTCTGTTTTCTACTGAACTTTGGCCTTTAAAAACTGCACTTGAGCCTTTGACCACTTGAGGGTGCTGTGCTACTGCAAGCCACTTATTCCAGCCAGGAGTCATCACATCTCTTCATTTGTTCTCGCTGGAAAGATAAAGGATTTGTATTCTTGTAATGCCAAATCAGTTCATACTTAACATTCAGCCTTTAGCTGTGGAAACTTGTTTGAATGACAGTAATGGCTTCATTTCAAGTTATTTAAATGTTTAATGCTGTGTAATTTACACAAATGTGTGTAATCTGTCATTTAACTAGATGAAAATAATATACTGTTAACATTGTTTTTACAATTAATTAATGTGGCTAATTGAAGTTAAAACCACTAATGCCAGTTTTTGGTTGGTTGCATGATCACATTGTAAAGTGTCTTGTCCCCTCAGCCCAGGCCTCTGCCCCACACACATCCTGCCTGCCCCCTGCTACTTGGGAAGTTAATTTGATTTCTTTATACCGTTGGCTACAGTTGGCAGCAAAACTGATTATCCTTACATTGTTTTCTCTCCGAAAAACTGTCATTGCATTGCATTGTGGTAGAAGTCCCATAGCAGTTTGTTTTTATAAAATGAATGTAATAATGGTTGAAATCTCTAAATAATTACAAGCACCAAAAAAGGGAGAAAAGAAAGAAATACTTGTTGACATCACGAGTCCTGGCAATTGAGAATTCGTTTTCAGCAGGAGATGGTGGAACCTCAGTGTCTTGCCTGAAGACCCACCAACACAGCTATTGTTGCTGCTGACTCTTATAATAGAAAACAAAACCAGAAGCTCCTGTTGTTGCCCAGGCTTTAGTCGGGTCTTGGAAATCAGCTGAGCATAAGTCAAAATCAGGTAACACCTTTCTGGCAGCTTACTTCTACTGCAGTGATGTGTTATATTAAAGCTGCCCATTACAGTCCCTGTTTGTAGGCATACATAATGCTTTCTGTTTAAGCGTTGCTCCTCCAGGTTGCCAGAAGAAGGAACGTTTTCACCCTTGTAATTGCTGACAGATAATCTCTATTCAGAGTAATTGCTAGGTCATACCATGCTTTGTTATCACTCTAAGCTTCGGGAAGTTTTTTTTGTCCATAACCTGGAAGCTATTTCAAGGGTTAAAATGCAGACATATCTCCTTACTTTTATATTCAATTATAGGTAAGAATTTTTTGGTTTAAATGATCAACCTGCTAACAGAATTTATGGGCTAGTGGGTAAGATATCCCCGGTTCTATCCATGGCCCGTAGGACCCCAACACCCTGATCACTGCTGAGTGTGCCCCCAAACAGACCAATAGAATGCGTCTACCTCTCATAGAATATATTGCCATATATACTTATAATGTTATCACAATATATGTATATATTTATAATATAGCATCACAGATATGTATATATGTACATATACACATGTATACATATAGAATGTATGTATATATGTACATGTAAATATATACACATATACGTATATGCATACATATGAACATTTATATATTTGTGAAGAAAGATAGTTTTTATTGACACTTAGATGTGATGGGTGAGAAAGAGAGGCAGTATGTGTTCACGAGAGAACGTGGGCTTCTCCAGCGTGGAAAAAGTAATAAAGAAATGGAGAAAAGCAAGAGACATGTTCAAGGGAGAACCTGGGCTCAAAGAGCAAGACTATATATCTTATCATTATTTGCATACAGTGGTGACACTTTTAGATAGTGAATAACATCTTAAATTGAGAGCTTAGATTTAATTTTATGAATAAAATACAATCCTTATTGTTTAGAATATCGATTCTGCTTTGCTTGTCAATATTTCTAAAGGAATTTATCATATTTATACCATACCGTAATTTTTTATGTCAGAATTTTTGGCATATGTATGGATTTTATATATATGCATTATCAATGGTGCGTATTTCATATGTACATGTAACTATTGGTACGTATATATAATCTTATATATATGTGTGTCATATAGAATATATACTGCATATTTATATGTGTGCATGTATGAACACATAAAACATAATAGTTATCAGGTAAAACAAAATAATTGAAATTAAAGTGGTGTTTATTCTTAAATCAGAGCCATGTAATGCTTTTAGGAGGCGAGGTGATGAAATTCCTGAATGGCAGAATGGTGTGATTTTAAAAATCACTATTTTAATTGCATCACTTATTCTTTGACTCCATAAATGACCAGATTGCCCACCAGCATTTTATAGACTGTCCTTCCATGGGACTGACCCTTAAACAATAAAATTAGAGAGCTGATATTAGCATTATCCCTTAACAGTAGGAAACCGGTTTTTTATTAATATTTTATTATCCACCATGAGATATACAATTACAACGTTGATCATGTTTGGAGGTTTCGGTCACATAGTGTTCCAGCACCCGCCCTCCACCAGTGCCCATTTCCCACCACCAATGTCCCCGATTCCCTCCCCCTCCCATTGCCTGCCTCCATGGCAGGTTCTTTATCTCTTTTCTCTCTCCCTCTCTCTCTTTTCCTTCTCTTACACATTGTGGGTTGCACTACATACACCTAGAAGACATCATGTGCATTTTTTTTGCCTGTATTTAATACTCAGTTCTATGTTGGTATCAGCCCTTTTGACATTTATTCACATATGTTCCCTTCTCTATCTTACCTAACCTGACTCCCACACGTTTGTGGTAATTTCCACTTTTGGTAAGATCACCTGATATATTTATGTTGTGCAAATAAATGCAGTCATTCTATGTCTCTCTCTTTACTTCTGACTAATTTCACTCAACATGATCCTTTCCATGTCCATCCATTTATAGGCAAATTTCATAACTTCATTTTTCCTAACAGCTGCATAGTATTCCATTGTGTAGATGTACCACAGTTTCTTTATCCAGTCATCAGTTCTCGGGCATACTGGTTGTTTCCAGGTTCTGGCTATTGTGAATAGTGCTGCTATGAAAATAAAAAGTGCGGATTGTGTTTCTGCTATGTGTTTTTTGGCTTCCCAGGGTATATTCCCAGGAGTGGTATGACTGGGTCAAAAGGGAGCTCAATTTCTAGCCTTTGGAGAAATGTCCATATTGTTTTCCAGAAAGGTTGTACAAGTCGACATTCCCACCAACAATGTATGAGAGACCCCCTTTCCCGGCATCCACGCCATTTTGTTTCTACCCTTGTAGAAACACTTTTTTCTACCCTTTTGGATATGGGCCAGTCTCTGTGGTGTGAGGTGATATCTCAATGTTGTTTTGATTTGTATCTCTCTGATGATTAGTGATGATGAGCATTTTTTCATATGCCTTTTGGCCATTCGAATTTCTTCCTTGTCAAAGTTTCTGTTCATCTCTTCTCCCCATTTTTAATGGGATTGGCTGTTTTCTTCTTATATAGTTGTACCAGTGCCTGATATATCCTGGATATTAACCCCTTATCAGATGGGTATTGGGTGAATATTCTTTCCCATTCTGTGGATTGTCTTTGTAAGAAACCGTTTCTTTGGGAATATAAAATTCCTCATGATCAGACAGTGGTATGATCAGACAGTGGGCCCAGCTCACTCAACTCTCCTCCAGTCACTGACTGTGCACCGGGAGAGGAGAGTGATCCCTTGAGGCCGCAGCTGTTTCCTTAGGCCTCTCAGACTTTCAGGCTGTTTATGTTTGTCAGTTTTCTCATCCTTAAAATGGAATCTGACTAGTCTTTTTCCCCCAGTTTTATCCAAGACAGAGTAAACAGTAATAGAGTTTTTAATTTGAGAGTTTGAGCCTGAGGGCAAACTCTATTTACAGTGTAGATTTTACCTTCTGTGTTTTGGGAAGTGGAGGAAGCAGTTCTTTTCTTTTTTTTACATAAAGACAATAAACAAGATTGGAAAGTGAAGTTTGTGAGAAAGCAGATGGATGAGCCCCCACCCACCCATCACTGGACTGGGAAGTATCTCCTGAATTATTCTGAACCTTCTTAGGCCAGGTGAGAGCCCAAGGTTTTAATCCTTAGTTGTCTCTTATCTTCATGATTTCTTTTCAATTGAGATAAGAGCCTTAAAAAAAAAGCAAAGTATTTATTGGTATGTGATAATGGATAGACTGATATCCTTAAGAGATGCAATGCTATCAGTATTTGAATACTGAGATTAAGTCATGTCATAAATTAGGACATAGCATTTACTAAAGACATTCCATGTTTTAATCAATGCTAAGATGGAAAAGATAAATAACTTCTAAGGTAGCAATAAAAGGAAGAAAATGAACAGGTGTTATGACTTAATATTATGCAGAGATAGATAATTACCTGTTAAGTAGATGTAAATCTTTGCTAGTTAGCTGGTTACCACAGGAAGTTAAGGACTGTCACTTACTAATGGGGTTTCTCACAGTCTCTGTGACCTAGACTCAGGACGTGGTTGGTGTCACTGTCACTCTCTCTGCCTTTCTTACTAGCTTCATAATACTCAGAGTAGGTATTTTTTGCACAGGATTGCATTAGCAGGTATTCACAGGGACAGAAAGCATCACTTTGATCTTGACTACAACCCTGCCAACCTGTGCTAGAGACCATTTCTTCTTGAATGCTGTTTTCACTGTCTTTTGTCCTTTTTCATCTCTTTGATCTAATTTATACTGTCCTTGAGGAATTCTCTTTCTGTATGAAGATCATGGTAACTTTCCTCTGTTTCACCTCAAAACTTTCACCACCTTTTCTCATCCCTTTTTGGTTTGTGTGTTCTGACTTTCTAGCTCCTAACCCACATTTCCAGTCCTGACTAGGAGGAAACGATGGTGTGGTGACTCGGTGTGTTGCGGGAAGAATGTGCATTTGAGTGTGGAGCCCTTTATTTTCAGCTTTGGTTCTCTCGGCCTGTGACCCTACAGATTTTGCAGACTTGCTGAAATAAGCCTCTGTCCCCTAAGTGTGGAAAGGAGCGGTGAGTTTCCTCGGACATTCCCTCACCTTCTTGTGACAGTGTGGATTTTAACTACCTTCCGCATGGAGGGCCGAATTCCCTTCTTTCACTCTGCAGATAAGAATGAGTCTTTGACTTGGCATGTCCTGAGGTTGTCATGTCCGCGTGTCTTACAGGCGAGGCAGATGGTGAGCAGAGGCTGTGGGGCACGCCGGAGGACGGGGAGCAAACCAGGTACTCGGCACCTGCCCCCCAACTCTCCTGTAACATACCGCTGCGCCTGGCCCCAGGTAGCCCCCACTGTACAGCGCCTCTGCAGGCTGTGCAGAGACGGTGACGGGCAGGGACTGAGCGACCGTTAGCCAGCTCTGGCGGATCTTCCCTCACGTGGCCCCACATCAGCATTGGGTTATTACTGGTCTTCGTCAGATCACAAAGAACAAAAGCAGGGCATTCAGCTAGACAGAAACACTACATTTCTTAAATTAAAAGCGGCAACATTTAAACAGTGAATGGCAAAGTAGGAAAATTATAAAATTTATGACAGAAAAAATAGGTTAAAGTCTTTCTTATTTGGCTCTTTTTCAAAAAAAAGAACAAGATGAGCACTCTAGAAGAAAAATGGGAATAGGACATGTGGCTGTGGAATAGACAATTCACCAAAGAAGGCGTATAAATAAAGGGCTATGTGAAGAAAAGATCAATCTCATTGTGAAGCAGAGGAAACCATTTTGCACTTATCAAATGGGAAAATATTTTTAATCTTGCTCATAGTCTTGTTGGAGAAGGCAGGGTAAAACAGTCTCGTGCATGCCGATTCTGCAGGGATTAATTAGGAATGGAAATGATGATAGGTACTTGCAGTGGAATTATACAGTCATTAAGAATGTTTTAGGAGAATTTTATGTGGCATAGAAATGTTCAGAAATTCTCTCCTAACAAATGGGTGGCGGGAAGATACTAAAGTAGATGATATTCTAATTTTTAAATGACATATGTGTATATGCGTTTTAAAAAACTGTAAGGAAATACACCAAATGTTTAACAAGCTTATGACTGAACGAAGGGATTATGAATGATAATTCTCTTTAATTTTTTTTTCATTTTCTAAATTTTTGGTGACTACTTTGTGAACTACTTTGAAATTAAGGAGGAAAAAAAGCAAGCATTGTTTGTAAGAGGAATGAAACTTCGCCTTCAGATCACACATTCTTTGCAGAGCCGCTGACCTTTGAAAAAGCTGTCTCCTGCTCCTCAGCTCGTGTAGCTGTCTCTGTGGGAAGGTAAAGGCCACACATGTGAGGCATGCTGCGAACAGCCCTCTCCAGGAGCTGGGCTGGGCCTGTGTGCACAATGTGTGTGCCCTGCTCCCATCACCCTGGGGTCGCTGCTCTTGCAGACGGAAGGTGTTGGTCCGTGGTACCTGTAAGATAAGGACCCTGTAGTGTTCAGAGGATCGTTCTGACTCCCTCCGAGCTCAGCAGCACCCTGTTTTCCTTTGCGTGCTCTGCCCATCACCTCACTGATACCACCTCGTGATCTAAACAAACCAGTCAGGCCAGAGCCATAGTATAGTGTCTCGATCCTGCACTTGGTGAGCTAGGCTGAGTCCAAGGCACCCCATGTGGTCCCCAGAGTACTGCCAGGAGTGATCCCTGAGTGCAGAGGAGGGAATAAGCCCTGAGCACAGCCAGCTGTGGCCCCAAACAAACAAAACAAAAACCGAAACAGAGGTTTAATAGAAACTTTTGAAAGTGCAGTCACTTTGGGCCCGAGCGATAGCACAGCGGGTAGGGCATTTGCCTTGCACGCGGCTGGCCCGGTTCGATCCCTGGCGTCCCATGTGGTCCCCTCGAGGCACCACCAGGAGTAATTCCTGAGTGCAGAGCCAGGAGTAACCCCTGAGCATTGCCGGGTGTGACCTAAAAGTGGGAGAAAAAAAGTGAAGTCACTTTTTCTGAGCTGATATTTATTCTCCTTTCTAGCCATTACTGTATTTCTTGCATCCTTTTTGTTGTTGTTGTTGTTGGGGACAAGGGGCTCCCTAGTGGTCCTCAGGAGGCCTGGGGGCGGACCCCCTGGCAATTCTTGTTCAGCTGAGTCAGTGGTTCGTGCAGGCAACCAAGGCTGTGGCTGTGCTTGGCTCTTGCGGTGCTGAGATGCTGTGGGCAGCCCTGGCAGTGCTGGGCCTCCAGACCTGCAGGCGGTGCTTCCTGGGCAGTCCGCTTTGCATTGAGTCCAGCTAGTGTGCACGCGAGGGGTGTGCCCTAACTGCCGTGTCTCCCAGCCCTCCTCGTTCACTTCTGTGTTCTAGCTCAGGAGAGAGCAAATCTTTTCGGTAAAGGACTAGATACTTAGTTGTTGTTGTTGTTGTTTTTTTTTTTTTTGCTATGTAAGCTGCAGTCTTTGTTGCATGTTTTCTTTATTTCCTTTTAAACAGTCTTATAAAAGATGAAATATCTAGTTATGGTTTGTTAATCTCTGTTTAAAATCTTAGGGGATTTTTTTTATTATACCACCATGAGATATACAATTACAAAGTTGTTCATAATTGGGTCTCTGTCATACAGTGTTCCAGCTCCCATCCCTCCACCAGTGCCCCATTCCCATAACACTCCCTGCCACCTACCCCCCAGCCTGCCTCTATAACAGGCGCCCCCTCTCTCTCTCTCTCTCTCTCTCTCTCTCTATCTATCTCATCTCTGTGTCTCTATTTCTCTCTTCTCTTACACATTGTGGCTTGCCCTACAGATATTTACAGTTTGACATGTAAGTCTCTATGTGTACATTCAATGGTGAGTTCTAGTCTGACATTACCTTTCCCCATTCCCCATCAGCCACCCCAGTTTGTTACACCTACAATGATCATTACAGTGTATATTTGTGCAAGATCCTGGGAAGGACCTGGTCCTAAACTTGATTATTATCTAAGTCTGTCATTTGGCCACAGAGTAGCCGCATGCCTGCACAGCTGTGGGTCTGGTCTGTAGCCTATCCAGCTTTTCTGGTTGTGGTGGCCGCCTGCTCGTAGCCACGCCCACTGGAGCATGGAGATGGAGGAGGGGCCCAAATCCCTGCTCCAAGTCCGGCTGGCGCATCCTCCCCACATGTCTGCTGGCCCTAGGACCTATGTTGCTCTCGGCCCCTTTTACTGTCCTCCCGTGGCTCCATGGGCTGCTCCATGTGAGTCTGGTCTGTAACTTACCTGGCTTTGCTGGTTGTGGTCTTAGGGGACTTTAAATAGGCTAGTGTATCTTGGCGATACCTGCAAGCTTTTTTTTCTGTTCTCATGTTCCTAAAAAGAATTTCAAGCTTATAAAGTTAATGCTTCAGTAAGACAAAAAGAATTTCTATAATGAATAACCAAAAGCAAAAATGTATTTTCTCTAGTTCGTTACATGTGTATTAACCAAAAGCTTAAAGGTGGAATCTACATTATATGAGTTTTTAAAAGTTTTTTGCATATCATAGTCTTATTATGATTCTGAAAATATCAAATCATCACTTATCACTTATCACTTATCTTCCCGTTGTTCATTGATTGCTTGAGTGGGCGCCTGTAACGTCTCCATTTGTCTCTGTTGAGTGCAAGTGTAATCCAATGGCATCTGCTCACTCCAGGAACATGAAGAGCCTCAAAAGCAGTTGTTCTGGTTTTTGACGAAGAAGTTCGACCATCTTGTAAGTGAGCGACCACACATTCTTTTGAATTCCCGTGGGGTCCAGTCGGTAACAGTTTTAGTCCAGCGGTAGTCCCTAAATTGCATTACGTGTCCAGCCCATCTGATTTTCATCATCTTGGCAAAGGAGACAACGTCCCTGATTCTTGATCATCAACGGAAGTTCGGTTCCTTCTCTCACTTGAGTGAAGCTTGATACTCCAAGCATGACTCTTTCGATTCCTCTTTGGGATACCCAAATAGCCTTCTCATCCTTTTTGGAACCCGGCTTGTTGGCATGGTTGTCTTTCGTCTAGTGAGACTGCTTTAGTCTCAACAGAATCAAAGGCTTTCTTTAAAGTCCATGAACATTAGACAGAGCAGCATCTTGAACTCTCGTGAAACCTCAATGAGCTTAATCACCGTGTGGATATGGTCAAGCGTGCTGAATCCTTTTTGGAACCCTGCTTGCTCACATGGTTGTCCTTCGTAGGGCCCAGGTCTCTGAGGCATATGTTAGTGCAGGAAGAATGGTGGAGTTGAAAAGATGTGCCAGGAACCATAAGTTCTTCATCTTCTTTATCACTTCCTTGATGTTCTTGAAGGCGTTCCATGCTGCTCTCTTCCTCCTCTGTAGTTCAGGTGCTAGGTTGTTTGTCATATTGAGTTCTCGACCTAGGTACACATAACTGCTGCATTCGGAGATGTTCATTCTATTGAGAACAAATGGAATGTCAGGAACTAGTCCGTTTCTCATGAACATTGTCTTCTTGAAATTCAGCTGCAGTCCAACCTTTCCATACTCATAGTCAAAGAGGCCAGTATTTGTGCAGCTCGGTTGATATTTGGTGTTGTTAGAACGATGTCATCAGTGAAGTGGAGGTAGTATAGTTGCTGATCGTCTATCTTCACTCCTATTCCTTCCTATTCCAGTCATTACATGATGTTCTCGAGGGTGGCACTGAAGGGTTTCCGTGAAATGGTATCTCCCTGTCGAGCCCCTCACTTTACGTTGATGATCACTTCCTTGTAGAATGGTGAGATCCTGGTAGTGAATCCATAATACAGCTCACGGAGGATCTTGATGTTCAGAGTTTGAAAGCCCTGTTTGGCTAGGGCTTTGATGACTGCTTCAGTTTTGATGACTGAAGCAGTCTCAACAGAATCAAAGGCTTTCTTTAAATCAATGAATGTTAGACAGAGCGGCATCTTGAACTCTCGCAAAACCTCAATGAGCTTGGTTACCTTGTGGATATGGTCGAGTGTACTGAATCCTTTTCGGAACCCAGCTTGCTCACATGGGTGTCCTTCATCTCATGTTCTGCCGATTTTATTCAGGATGACTCGAGTGAATAACTTGTAGACGATGGACAACAGGTAGATGGGGCGATAGTTGCCAATGTCATGGATGTCACCCTTCTTGAACAACAGAATGGTCCTGCTGGTTTTCCGTTGGGACGGAACCTTGCATTGAGATAGGTAACGTGTGAAGAGCTGAGCCAATGTATTGACAAGCATTGGCAGCAGATTCTTCAGGTGTTTGAGTCTAACCTTGTCTGGACCAGGTGCTGTACACACTTTTATCGACGAAATGACCTGTCGAATTTTGGAAGGGACAATGTACATGTGGTACATGTGGAACATGGAACATGTGGTACATGTGGAATTTGGTATGTGGGCAAGTAGACGTGGCTATTGAAGAGATCTGAGTAGAAGTCGTGGATAATCTTCATTACTCTTCTGGAAGATGTGATAGATCCATCAGGATTTCGGAGGGCAGTCATCTTGGTCTTATAGTTGGCAAAGACAGTCAGGAATTGCAGATATTTTTCCCGGCTTCTGCCGCATCGACCAGTACTGCTGTTCTCTCTTTGAGGTCTTCATTTATCGCTTCTCTGCACTGCTTTGTGAGCTCTGATGTTAGCTTGTGATTGCCCGAGGCTCGCGCCAAGCCACGTTGTCAAATGAGCTCAAGAGTTTATGAAGACAGGCATCTGTTTGTGGCTTTCTCACTCTCGGCATTCCTTGCACAGTTGTGGAGGTGCTTAACCCATGGATCATATTCCTCATCGATGTTGTCATTGAAGGATCGTCCCATGCTGCTGCAGTAGTGTCAAAGAGCTCCCATCTGGTGGTCGTTCTGGGAGTTCTCTTCTTAAACTTTGCAGCCCTTTCTCCCTGCTCTCTGAAGTAGAATTTTTGCACAAAGGAGATAATGGTCTGATCCCATCTGGAATTTTGAGACAACAGCGACGTCAGGCAGAACTGTCAATTGAATATGATGTGGTCAGTTTCATTTGTAAAACTGTCCACTGGGGAGACTCCTATGTCTAATGTTTAGAGTCAGTCTTCTGGAACTGTGAGTTGCCATGAATGGTCTTGGTCGACATAACAGAGCCTGGCAAGCTACCCATGGCGTGATTCGAAATGCCAAGAACAGTAGCAATAAAGGGTCTCATTCGCATGACCCTAAAATAGCCCCAATATGGCAGCTTTAAAAAAGACGAGCAAGGAGAGGCTGATAAAATCTCAGGGTCAAACTAGGCTACCCAAATGAAGAAGGACTAAAATGATCTCTGTACTTTCAACACACATACGCTGGCATCTGAAGCATCCATCGAGGACCTGATGGTGCTAGTGCAGAAGATCAAGTATGACATCATTGGACTGACCGAGAAGGCATCAATGACATCACGCCATTTTCAACACTGGGGAACTGTTCCTTGGAACATATGACAGAAGAGGCATTGGTGGTACCTGTGTCCTCGTCAACACAAATTTAGCCATTAGAATTGATTCATTCGAATTCCTAACAACCAGAGTTGGATGCTTAAATAGATGTGGCTCATTGCCAGCAGTTTCTATCTTTGTCATGTATGCATCAACGTCCAACTACGATGAAGAAGTTGAAAAGTTCTACATGGAGCTGGAGAAGTTCTATAAAGAAGACCACACCTTCTACAAGATCATTGTCGATGATTTTAATGCTAAGATAGGACTGAGAAGGCCACCTGAAGAATTCCACATTGGGACCCATGGCCTAGGAATGGAACAAGCAGGATGAAAGACTGTCTGAGTTCATCATGTCAACCAAGACCATTCATGGGAACTCACGGTTCATCGAATCATAGGTCTGAGTGAAAACTCAACTCATAAAGTTTGACCCTCAGGCTATTAGCAGGGCTCACATCAGTGCTTCTAAACTCTTTCCTTCCAAACATAGTGGTTAAGTGCATGTTTTTTCCGGGACTGGAAAGATAGCACAGGGTTAAGGTGTTCAACCCTAGTTTGATCCCCCAAACCAGACATGGTTCCCTCAGTACACTATGAGTGACTAACTTGGTCTCCTCTTTACTATAGCAGCAACAGCAGAACCTATTGTCAAAAGAAAAACTGGCCTGCAGCACAGCCTTGGCATAAAGGACTCACTCAATTGATGTAGGTCCGTTATCCCTGTTTAAAAGAATAGTCAGTGTGAATCATCAGGTGTCAGTTATAACCTAAACAGAAGTCATCTCCAAATTGTGTTTTCATAGTTCTGAGGTACATTAATTACATGTACTTCATAATTTAAATCCAGCCTACTAAACCAGCAGTTTATTTAATTCTTACCAGGCATATTTAATATGTATATTAAAATAGGTAGGTAGGTAGGTAGGAAGGAAGGAAGGAAGGAAGGAAGGAAGGGATGCCCCAACTAGTTATGGTCCCTAAAAAAATTAAAATAAAGCACTCATTAATTCAGGTTCTGTTGACCTTTTTGTCATGAGTCTGATCACCCTGTTGTGCTAGTTGTTTTTGTTTCAACTTTACCTGCTCTGTATCCTACTGCATTGAAAAGTAGAGAGCTGGTTGTAGTATCCTAGAACAAAGATTTCATTCCTTCACTCAGTAAGTACTTAAAAGGCATGTGCATCTAGCCTAGAACTGAACTTACAGTAGTGAGTAAGGACCACACCGTGCCCCTGTGTGACTTACACTTTAGCATCAGTGATAGAGAAATGAGATGTGAGGAAATAAATAGGGTACTTGCTGGCGATGTCTTGAAGAATTGGAGTGGTGTCTTGAGCTAGGCGGGTGGCCGAGTTCTGGGAAGGGGTGCATGACAGTGATGATGAGGGAAGGCCTCTTTGAGGAAGTCACTTGAGTTTGGACTTGATTGATCACACGTTGGCCAGGCAAATGGCCAAGAGGAAGCGTTTCTCACCAGTGACCAGCACTGTCTTGGGCTGCTTAAGCTAAAAGAAGGCCACATATGTCTAAAACCTGATAATAAACAGTCCACAGGTGTTGGAAAGAGATATGACTCTAAACAAGGGCAGAGATACAGGCAGAATCCGGGAACTATAGAACCTTGATAATTTGGAATTTATTCTAAGCGTGATGGAAAACCATTGGAGGGGTTAAGTCAGGAGATAAAATGATTTGAAAGATCCTTCAGCTATTATGAGGATGAACTATAAAGGGGATCAGCAGTTAAACAAGTAAGGAAAGGGGGTTAGAGAAAACCTGGAAGTAGCTGTCAATAAAACACAGAGAAGGCAAGGAGAAAATTTTCCCAGAAGCCGACAGAATACTCCCTTTCAGTATAGGCAGAAGGGAGTTGGGCTTGGCAGTAGATGGTGCATATGACGGGTAACAACAGAAAATTGAGTAATGGATCTAGCGAAATAGAGTTTATTGGTGACCTTGCTAGGAGCCAATTCGATATAGTCATGGGAGTGGAGATCCGAGAGTGAGGTAATAGGGTTAACAATAAATGTTGAAGATGAAAGGAGTATCATTGGGAAAAGAAGCAGAGAAATGACAGAGCGGCTGGGGGTGAACCCACGGTGAAGGGAGGACGATATTGAGGTATGTTTGTGTGTGAAATGGAATGATCCCACAGGACGCAGGATTTGATTATGCAGGGGAGCAGGTCATAGCAGGGGACAGGACCGTAGCCTCGAGCTCCATAAAAATGTTGTCTGTGGGTAGGGACATGGTCTCTTCTTTTGTGAAAGACAGAGAGGCAGCTGTGTGCCTGGGTAGATTGAATAAGGCAGAAACGGAGATGTTTCCTTCATGCTCACACTCTTGGTGTTTTGCTGGGCCTTTTGTGGTATGTTATAGCCCTCTAGATTTTTTTTGTGCTGTCGTACTGATTTATTTGTGCAATATATTTTTTCTCTCTCCAGGCAATGTATCTCACACATAGATCTGTTTACATGTCTGCCTCTTCCACTGAACTGGCATCTCTTCAGCAAGAGTGGTTATCTTTGTATCTCCAGACCAAGCTCAGTGTTCGGCAAGAATTGAGTTGAAGGAATGACAGCTACGTCAGTACAAAGGGGTCGTGTAGCTGCTGTGCAGACATGCAGTAGAGAGCAAAATCATTTGAGAGCATGCATGAAATTGTTTGTACATGCTGCTTGGAATTAGTATGGAAACAATGGAGTGAATTGCTATTAGCAAGGTTGAGGACTTGCTGAGTGAAAAACAAAAGGCCATTTCACTACCAAAAGGTGGTGTTTCCACAGCCCCTTGGAGTAGACAAGAGTCTGGACCACTTTAGTGGAAAGTGCAAATCAAGGTTCAGAAAAAATGAGACCCAAGAATGTCTAGGGAAAACACATCATGCTGTGATCAGCTTACTTTTGGGGAATCTCAGAGTAGCAGGCAGAGTCCTGTGTTCAGAGCAAGAGTGTGTGTGTGTGTGTGTGTGTGTGTGTGTGTGTGTGTGTGTGTGTGTGTGTGTGTGTGTCTTGGGGCAGGGCTGGAGGGTGGGGCACACCCAGCAGTGCTCAGGGCCAGGGTTTTCTCCTGGCTCTGTGCTTAGGAATCACTTCTGGTGGTGCTCAAGAGACCCTATGCAGTGTCGGGATCAAACCCAGGTCAGTCGCATGCAAGGCAAGTGCCTTTCCACTGTACTTTCTCTCTGGCCCAGAACCAGAGTGGATGTTAGAAACATAATCCTAATTATATTTGTCTAAAAATGAGTGAGAGTAAGTTTGGAACACATTTAAGTTTAGCTTGTAAGTTCTTTCCCAAATGCTTTCTTGTTGGATTAGAGGTGTGTGTGTGTGTGGGGGCAGTGGGAGCTACAACAGAAGAAAAGAATTAACTTTCTTCTTCAACATCCTGCACCTCCTAAGTGAAACATGATTTTCTGAGTAGGCTCTTGCTGGCCAAGAAGCTGATCTATGAGCAGAATCTCTCAGAAGCGTGCCCTGAAATTAATGTTTCCTGGCGCTCCAGACTTGTGTGATGTACTGTCATTTATGTCCAGCTCCACTGGGTTTTTTTTAACCACCTGCACTCAGAATCATGAAATAAGTTGTCCCGGAAAGAGCCATCTGCATATGCCTTTATAATCCTAACTGCATGCTCCTGGTCCCTGCTGTTGGGACTGGCAACGTTTTTCCCCCTATCACTGGATGGAGGGCTCTACACCAGAGATGCTTTTCTCTGCCACAGCTACTGCTGTGGAGGATGGAGGCAGGGCTGACCTTTCCGTCCTGTTCCCTCTGTTCCCTGAGGTGTATTTGAAGAAAGATCACAACCAGAGATGCTTGCCCCACAGGTTCGTTCCTCCGGTTCATTGAAATACAGGCTTCATTTTCCCCTGGATTTTTACTTTTCTAACTTTTTAATAAAACAGGCACAACCTGTTTTATTGTGCATCAAACTGATGACCCTAACGTCTCACTCTTCATCCACTGGGACTACGGATCTGCCCTCACCATGCTGCCCTGCCGCTTCTGCCCTGGGGGTTCTGTCTCTTATCAGCTCTCATTCTGTAGGGGCTGCATCTGAACTTCCTAATGCCCTGCTTGTCTTGCACTCTTTAGCACGTACACACGAGGTACCTTTTCTCTCTTTTTCTCTTCGGGATCTTCCTGGGGGTGATGTACTCTCACGTTACCATCAGATATTCCAATTTGAAAGCCTTTGCTTACTCGGAAGGGCCCGTTGCTTCTCTGTCCCTGTTCTTTTGCACTGAGAAGCGGAAGGCGTTTTTGTCTGAACATAAGGGAAGAGAAAACTTGACCTTGCCGAAGGGGCCAAGTGTTTGCTTTCTCCCCTGGGAAGATTGTGCACAAGCTGGAGGAGTGAAATCAGAATGCTCGTTCCAGGTGTGTGGCTGGAACATTAGTGGTAGGACAAGAGCCTGTCGTGGTGTGTACGGCCCTGGGAGGAAGCAGATTTGTGTCCATTGCTCAGTCATGCCCGGATCTGGATTTTTAAGTGTTGGATAGTGTTTTTTTTTTTTTTTTTTTTGCTTTTGGGTCACCCAGTTATGTGTACCTAGGTCGAGAAGTCAACATGATGAACGACCTAAAACCCGAGCTGACGGGCACATCTCTTTGACGCCACCATTCTCCCTGCATTAACATACGCCTCAGAGACCTGGGCCCTACAAAAGCAGGATGAGAATGCTACTCCGGGTCTCCCAGAGAGGAATCGAAAGAGCTATGCTTGGAATATCACGCCTCAGTCAAGTGAGAGAAGGAATCCGGAATTCTGACCTTCATCGCTATTCCAGAATAAGGGATGCTGTCTCGCTTGCCAAGGCATCGAAAATCAGATGGGCTGGACATGTAATGCGATTTGGAGATGACCGCTGGGCTAGAGCCATTACCAACTGGATCCCACGGGATGTCAAAAGATCACATGGCCGCCCACCTACAAGATGGTCAGACTTCCTTGTCAAAACCCTGAAGGAACTTTTTGAGGCTCTTCATATTCCTGAATCAACCAGATGCCATTGGGCTACATTGGCATGTGATAGGGTCCAATAGAAATGTTACTGGCACCCACTTGAGCAAATCGATGAATAACTGGGATTCAAGTGATCAAGTGGGTCACACCGAGATGCTCAGGGGTTACTCCTGGCTCTGCACTGAGGAATTACCCCCTGGTAGTGCTCGTGGGACCATATGGGATGCCGAGGCTTGAACCTGGGTTGGCTGTGTACAAGGCAAATGCCCTACCCGCTGGACTATTGCTCCGTCCCCAGTGTTGTATAGTTTTGAAGAAGTGGGGTTCTTTTCCCTCCGAAGATTAAGGTTTTGGCATTATACAGTGAATCACCTCACATTTATCATGTAACTTATGACTATATTACATTTTTAAATTATATGATTAAGTTAAATTAATTTTTATTAATGATAAGGACAGTGATCTTATTCTGTTTTGTACTTTCTTTTGCTGTTGTTTGTTTCATTTTCGAACTGCACCCAGCGATGTTTAGGGGTTACTCCTGGCTCTGCACTCAGGAGTTACTCCTGGTGGTGTTCAGAGACCCATATAGGATACCTGGGATCAAACCCAGTCAGCCGTGGTGCAAGGCAAGTGCCCTACTGGCGACGCTGTTTCTTCAGTCCCAATTTTAGTACTTTTTTTCAATTTTCTCTCATGGACCTTGCAAATTGTCAGAGAACTTAAAAGAAGAATAAAAACTACCTTATCAGAGCAAAGCCAGTCAACTCTTACAGCTTTGAACATGTTCTTATGGTTTCCATCTGATAACAGCGCAGCTTAAAGAGAATTTTGTTAGGTTTTTGAGAAGTCCTGAGACTTTCTTTGGCTTGTTCTGCAGCGAAGATAATTGAAGCGTTCTCAGTCTGTTATAGAGTCACTTCTGCAGGTAGAATGTGGTACTGTTTGGGATGTTCGAACTGACTAGAGGGAGCATAGTTTGTAGCTTTCTCTGGAACTGTCACTCTGGTTCTGTGTATGATGGAAATTAAATGAAATCTTAGCCCACAAGACAAACTAAGGCAACTAACTAGTCATCATAAAGCAGAAGCCTGCCTTGTGATTTTGAAAGTCTCTTCTCATGTTTCCAGTCTGCTGATGTTTATGTCCTTCTCAAGGAAAACAGTTTCTCAGCTCATCCTACAAGTGCCAGAGTTGATGAACCCATCCAGAGGAATTCACAGTTCCCCGACCACCTTTTCCTCTCAGTGAAGGAAAACAAAGTTGTCCAATAAGAGTATAAGGAAAAAAAAAGATCAAATTCAGTCGTTGGGGCGGGAGAGGTAGTACAGTGGGTAAGGGCTTGCCTTGCATGCGGCTCAGGTCCGTATGGCTCCCAAGCTCAGCAGGAGCGAATGTAGAGCCAGGAGTAAGTCCTCAGTGTCCCCAGGTGTGGTCCAAAAACATGAAAACAAAATTTGAAAAATCGAATTCAGCAGAGCGAGGAGAGAGGGTTTTGTAAGGGAGTGATTAGAGAGGCCGCAGTCCTTTCTGCTAACAGAAATGGGGTGGGGGTAGGGAGACAGTAAAGACAATCAAATCACAGTGATACGCTATTTATTAAGCCCAGCGCAGTGAATGGCGTGTCAGATGACGTATGTTGACTAATTCATAGGATATTTAAATCAATAAAGGAAAATCAGTATTTTAAGGATGGTCAGGTCCTTGATGAAGAGAGAGCACAGTACTCACAGATATAACCGTACTCTGTGCATGGCTCTGCGCCAAGCAGAGATGGGGAGGTTTGGCATCCCTAATCTTTCCCCAGTAAAAGACTTCTGAGGAGGACTAGAGAGGAAATGGCTCCTTGACTACACGCTTCTCTCTCTCAGGCGCTGCCACAGACTTTTATGTCTCCTAATGCTGCACAGCCTTCCTGGGCACCAAGGGTGTTCTTCTGTTTCATGGATGAAGGAACTAAAAACTCAGAAAGGTCACACCGCCTTTTAACAAAGAAGTGAGGCCAGCCTTCAAGTCCTAGTCTGTTGACTGCAGTCTTTCTGGAGACTCTTTACTAATATGTGCTGCCCTCAGAAAACTACTGAAGTCTGTACTTGATTTTTTTTTGTAGGGACTTTGCTTGATTTGGGTGAGGTCAGTGACTGCAAGAAGATAACCTTCCGTCACGCTTTTACAAAGAAACAAATATCCCCAGAGTTGCTTTCATCCTTAGTTTCTTAACTATAATCAACATTGATTCTTTCTTACTCCCTGATAGCATTAAGTTATGATAACGTTGCAGTGACATCAAGTGAAATCAGCAGGTGCTTAGTAGGTCAGTAAAATGAGAGAACTGGCAAGAACTGAAGTAGGTTTTATCTGAGAAGAGTGGACATAAATGCAAAGCACTGGCTTTAAAAGCATTTAAGATAAAGATAACTTTGCTAATCAAGCTTTTTTTTAGTTATAAAAAACTATAATAGAGCCTGACTTTGGAGCATCGTATTATAAGAGTAGGTTCTGTCCCTGGTATGTCCCGTACAAGTGCTTGCTCTTATAAAGGAAACCCTGTGTCTTTTATTTGTGCAAATTTTATTTGTACCTTGCATCTAGCACACAGTAAATACTAGATTAAAATTATGCTATGGAGCGAGAGTCCATGTCTTCCTAAAATGCTTGGGTTGATGTGTTTGGAGGAGGGACCTTTGGGAATAATTAGGTTTAAATTAAGTGGCGAGGGCGGAGCCTCCACTGTGTCTTCAAAAAAGGAAAAGAGAAGCTCCCACGCTTTCTCTACCACATTGAGAACACGGCCTGGAAGAGGACTCCTGATGGAAGCTGGATCAACCAGCTTCTTGATCTTGGATTTCCAGAACCACAAGAAGTAAATGTGTGTTTCAGCTGCCCATGGTATGGCATTTTGTTGCGGAGTTGAGATGGACTCGTTAGTTCCATTGCAGTGATCTCATACTCTAGGAAAATGTGGCTGCATTTCAGCTTCTGGGTTTTGCTTCTGCTGCTTTAGCCGTGGATTGCTGTACTCGCCTCTAAGTTTGGTGCCATTCCCTGTGGTCAGAGAAGGAAAGCACAGATTAACGCTTCTCTTTGGCTTTCTCCATCTTCTGCCCCGGTGGGGTTCCTGCCATTTCTGGGCTCTTCCATTTGGGGACAGGCATCTGTCCTCAGCTCTTTGAGTCGCCTTAGGAACTCCACCCACCCTGGTGTCGCCTTACTTGAGCCTATGCCCTTAGCAGGAACCTGCAGGGCCCTACATGTTGTTGCTGCTCTCCTCACTCCAGCTGCACACTTAGAGAAACAATTAAAAAAAAGTTTCTATTTAAGAAAGCTCCAAGGGAAAATTAGGTGGAGAAATAACATTTTCCTGTGATTATTTGCCATATTGGCATTGAGGCAGAGAAATCTGTTAGAAAAACTGTTTGCTCTTTTCCCATGTGTCCACATTGACTAACACAGAGCTGGAGATGCACTCTCTATTCTGAAGCTGTCATGTGTTGTAATAACTGGGTTGACACTTATTATCTTTTCTTAATGCAAAAGGAAATTGTCAGAGTTCACAACAGTAAGATAGATCCTTTGTTATTTATATTATTTTCACTTGAAAGTGTTTTCTACTCTCTGCTTTGATAAAGCTGAAGGTTGCATGGTTAAAAAAAAAAGCCATGACATGAAATACCAGAATTTGGACAGTATCAGAACAGAGCAGGATTCAAATGAATCATTAATTGGTATTGGTATTTTTTAGAACCAATGTTTATAAGCAAAGCTGTCAACTCAAACCACAGCCTAACCTCATAGGATCTTGATTCTTTATTGGATAATTATCCATCAGTGACTTTGGTTTATCTTCCCAAGAGTGGCTAAAAGCTCCTTTCTGTATTGTTTTGTAAGCGCATAAAGTAACAGCTAACTTCTCTCAGACCCGTGTTCATTTATTGTAGGGGGAAAGAGGGGAAAGATGTAGACTCACAGGTGTATGAAATTCTTATTTTACCTATGACTGTGCATGTTATTTTTGTTATTTTTTAAAATAATATTTTATTGATCTACCATTGTTCTTCAATTGGCAAGACAAGACAACAAGCTGAAATGCCCATGACAGGTCACTTTAGATATAAAGAAGCCCAAATAAGCTCCATGAATTACTACTCAGCTGTTATTAAGAGGCAAAATCTTCCTTTTTTGTGATGTCATAGTGGGAGCTTGAAGGATGCCGAAAAGTAGTTAAATCAGCACGTGAGGACCATGCACGGTGGGTCTCTGTCATATGTGATCCAGCGGTAAACAAGCAAAATAGATGAACTGACATCACAACAACAAAGAATTATGCTTTCAATTTAATATCCTGGAGAGAAATTTTATCATGTTATTCTGACCTGTGTGCTGGGTTGCCTTGAAAATAAATTTTAGATTGCTGAATTGTCAAGAGAACCATTTGTATAAACTTCTACTCTTCAAAATTTAGATTAAACTGAAAAAAAAAACTAGCAGTAGTCCCAAATTAATTTTCTTCAGTAAATGAACATTTGTGAATTGCACAGACACTTCCGAACATCCTTCCAGGTTTTTATCTTTACAGGGCGAGGGATATCTAGGCTTTCGCTCCGTAGGGTGGAGTGGAGTCGGACTGCTGAATCTGGGAGTCTGGGCCATCGTGCTTCCAGGCTCTGCGGCTGAGTCTTCCCCTGGGACCTGCAGTCTTGTGTACTTTAGAGCTCAGGTTCTCCGTCATTAGTTTCGGTGGTTGAGCTCGACGCTGGATCTCAGCTATCTTCTTTGTCCATATGAGTCACAAGACAGTATGGCAGCAGCTCTGGCTGCAAAGGCCCAGGGATCGCAGGGCTGTTCTCGTCTTTAAGAGCCATATGGGTGCCCCTGTTTAAATAACTTCATTCAGAGAAGGCTACAAATACTGAATACCTATATGGAAGAGGCTGCACTTCCTATTATGAGGCAGGACAAAAAATAAATAAGTAAATAAAAGTCCTGTTATTTGATGGGGGAAGCAAAGGCACAGTAATGAGTTGTGGCAGCTTATGCTTCATCAGATCAGACGCCTTATGTAGTAAATATTGGAACAGGAGTTGCAAGAGTAAGGCGGAGTGCGAGCTGAGACTCGGTGTGGCAGAGCAGAAGGGCCTGTTCAGGAAGCGGTAGACGCAGGTCCCTGGGGAGCAGAATCTTCACTTTGTTTTCCTCTTCTCAAGCAGTGCTCAGGAGGCCGCTCCCTGTGAACTCAGCCTACCAGACTGCTCAGGAGGCCTCTCCCGAGAGTTTATCATCTTCCCGAACTTCCATTTTGGTTCTGAGTGTGAGAAAAGAGGGAAGATAGGGAATAATTAATGAGGACTTTAGATGATTGGTGGAATAATGATATCATTAATAGAAACGGCCAGGCTAGATTAGGAGAGGAATGAATCCACTTCATACAGACATGTGGAATTTAAGAATGATAGAAGTGTAAGTGGGAAAATCCACTGCACCAATCCAGCATTATCTTGAAACTGGTAGAGGGAGTTGGGTAGTAGCTCTGCAACTGTAAGAGAGCAACTTCAATACTATTTTAAGTTATGAGAAAGAAAAGCATGCTTATATAAAATAAATTAAAGACTTTGGGTGTCACTTTTTTTCTTTGCTTTTTGGGTCACACCTGGCTCTGCACTCAGGAATTACTCCTGGTGGTGCTTGGGAAACCATATATTGAACCTGGGCCAACTTCATGCAAGGCGCACACCCTTTTTTTTTTTTTTTTTTTTGCTTTTTTGGGTCACACCCGGCGATGCTCAGGGGTTACTCCTGGCTCTGCACTCAGGGAATTACTCCTGGCGATGCTCAGGGGGACCATATGGGCTGCCGGGGATCGAACCCGGGCCGGCACAGACCAGCTGCATGCAAGGCAACGCCCTACCCGCTGGGCTATCACTCTGGGCCTCCCCCGCCCCCTTTATTTAAATCAAGTTCCTGGAACCTTCTTAAAAAAATATATCGCATCTATCTTTTGAAGCTGCAGATGAGAAAGAAAATAAAGCCGTCAGCTTTGGTTCCCTTAAAGACAGGCATTTTGGTACCTGCATTACTGAAGTCCTGGAACATCTCTGCTCTTTTTGGAAGAGGAAATAACAAACCCAAACGTTTCTCCTTTCTGTCTCTCCCGCCATACTGTCAGCTCTCACTTCCATTACTTTGGAAAAATACTTAAATTGCAAATTTGGGAGCATCTTGTATTTTCCTTTCACCTTACAGGGATCCCACCATTGCATCAGATTTGTAATATTAGATTTTGAAATAGTGTTTTAAATCTTGGTATTTGCAGAACTGTAAAGATTGATTTGAATTGGAGACTGGTTTTTCCCAAGAAATAATAGAAATATTCTTTGCTCTGTGAAATGCAAGTAATGCAAGATTGGACTTGATTATGACTTGAGCAGGATTATAAATCTTAGAAAATGCAAACCTGTAAGTTCACTGTTCATATTATAGAATAGACCTATCACATCTTTAGCAAATGGCTGAAAATATGAACTCAAAGCCCATCGCATATGGGTACCTTTTTGTTCTTTTATCTGTAGAAGTTGTGAAATTTATCTCTGGGCTGATTGGTTATTATTTCCTTGTTTTCAGGATTGAGACAGCCTTTGGAATGATAGGTACAAACAAGCTCACACGTAATTTTAAAAGTCATTGTGAAGACCACAGCATTGTCTTTGTTACTTGGGTGCCTTTCTTTGAGTGCCTGGCTCCTTTCCCAACTCAGTCTGACACAGTTGTACTTGCTGCCTAATGCTCTGTAAAATGTTATTTAAATATTTCTAACTTATTGTTTCATGCTGGGTTTTATGGAACATAAATTTCTATTTAGGCCACTAATTTACAGTAGAAGTTTGTTACTAATATCACTGCAGGCTCCATCCATCTAAAAATATTGCTCATAACCTTCGCTAAAAATATGTTATATATTTGCACTGTATGTAAACAGTGTTGTGTTTTATTAGTGTGCAGTGCTTTGTCTATGGAAATGCTTGTACCCCAGCATATATTTAGAGGGAATGGGAACTGAGGTATGGTGGAAAGTCCCTGCATGATGGAATTTATGGAATTTTCAGAGCATTTTGCACAAAAAGCTACATATGGTAGCTGCATTTTCTACAAACACGAGTATAATTGTGCAGAATATTCTAGGAAACTCTGTTGTTTTATGTATTATCCATGTCCCTAGGTGTTTTATAGAAAATTTGAACTACAAATATATTCAGTTCAAAAGGGGGCCGTCATTATTAGCTTTATTGACCATGCTTTCACCTTCAAAAATTTCATCATCCAGAGCACCAGGAATACTGTAAGTTATATCTTCTCTCTGGTAGTGAAGAAGCATAATTCCAAGGAATGACATTTTGTTTCCTTTCCCTAAGTATCTTGGAGCAGGAGAAGATTTTTAAAGGATGGAAGGTTCAAGACTTTAGAAGTTTCTTTAGATGATTTTGAGTGACCTTCAGTAACTGCAGCTCATTTATGACAATGTTTCTCAGTCTTGTAGTTTCCTTGGACCTTGTTTTCCTATGTCCCCCTGTCCTGTTTTTTGAGTTCTCCTTGGAATACCTTGGGAGCCCACGGGCACCAGGAGAAACACTAATTCAGACCAGTGGTTTTTAACATTTTTAAAATTATTTATTTTATTGAGTCACTGTACCATGCAGTCAGAAGGCTGTCACGATCAGGCTTCAGTCACAAGTTTCCAACACCCAGCCCTCCACCAGTGCCCCCTTGTGCCCCTCTACCCTCCTGCCGCTGCACCCCAGTCTGTGTCTCTGGCAGGCAGTTTCCTTCCGTCTTCTCCTCTCTCTCTCTCCTGTTGGGCATTAGGGTCAACCTCTCAGCAATACGGATACTGAGAAGTTACCATGTTTGTTCCCTTACCTATTCTACATGCCGTTTTTATAGTGGAGACCAGTGGTTTATAACTGCTGGCCCACATGCTTTTTCGGTTTCTTTTGGTCCACACCTGGCAATACTCAGGTCTAACTTTCCTGGCTCTGCACTCAAGAATTACTCCTGACAGGCTCATGGGACCACATGGCCTTGTGCAAGGCAAGCACCCTCCCCACTGTACTATACCTCCAGCACTTGCTCCACAGGTCCAGAGGTTGAAAATCATTGATTTAGATTGTTTACCTGAGAGTATTCTGTCTTGACCTCTACGTCTGGTGTTCCCTAGTGAGGGGAAAAAGAGATGAGGGAAAGAAAGGTTTATTTTTATTAGATTCTAAGTTAATTTTGCTTTCTGTCCAGATGAATCTAATTCCCTAGGTGAGGTGGTACCTGTGCTGATTCCATGTTCTTTTATTTGATAGCAGCCGAGCTATCAGGTGACACTGATCGTCACCTGGTGAAAGTCACTGATGGCAGTTCTTGACTGATTTTTAAAATATGTGTCTTAAAAACACTCATTTAAATGGCTAATGAGTCCCCTAGAACTGAGCTTTTAACCAACATCTTTTAGAGCATGTTGAGATATGATGGCCATGCTCATAATGGAAAATCTTACAACATGTTTGCAGAAAATTAAAGGCCATTGATTCTCCCCCTAAAATAGTGGTTCTGTGGTAAGAAATTTACTTCCTGTGTTCGCATGGTTCCCCAGAGTTCCAGAAACCATCATCTGTGATGGAGATTTTTTTTGCAAACAACTCCCAAAGAGTTTTAATGTAGCAAATGAATCTTGGAAAACTGCTCTCTTTCTAATTTACTATTCAGCTCAGTGCATATTAAAGAAGAAGCAATGAATCATATAATTAAATGTGATATTTAAGGCCTCTGAGGTGACACTTTCCAATTGATACTCACTGGCATTTTGCTTGGCTTGTTGGATTGAGGCAGGAGGCCCTCCTAAGCTCATCTCTTCTGGAAGCAGGCTGAGCAAGGAGGGTTGGTGCGCTTGCTGTGCTGCCCGTCACGCTGAGGACGTGGCGTCACGCTGAGGACGTGGCGTCACACTGCCACCCTCACCGCACTCTGTAGGCAGCTGCCCTCAGCTCTTCTCGCTTCTTTTCTCCCCCCCACTTTATTTTAACGCTGTGATTTACAAAGTTGTTCCTGGTGCATTTCTTACAGGCATTCAATATTCCACCCCCACACACCCTCATCACTGTGGTCTTCCTTCTACCACTGTCCCCATTTTTCCAACGTACCCTCAGCACACCCAAAATAATCTATTTTATATTGTTTGGTACCACTAAGTGGCTAATGGAATTGTGGGAAAAAAACACTTCAGTAAAAGAAAATTTGTGGCAATCATATCTCACCAGGAACTCAGCCTCCTCCTCCTGCACCAGCTCTTTTCTTACTGTTATGTTTTCCTTATAAACTTTTAAATCGTTCTCGTTAAAATGATGAATTAGTTTTCAAAAACTGACCACCTTAGGCAAAGAAGACAGGTTAGAATTTGAGTAATAAAGGTCTTCCAAAATAAAAACACTTTTTTTCCCTGAGTTCACAGAAATAGGAACTTTCTGGGACGAGCATTTATATTGCCTGCATCTCCCTGAGCTGTCATGCAGGCCATCTTCCAGCCAATCCTTTCATTTTTGAGACCAGAATAGCCTTTGTCTGGATGAAATTCTGTGGCCAGAGCTCTGGCTGTCCTCCCATCTGAACTCGACTTCCTGTCGTAGCTCCGGCCTGTGCGGGGCAGGATGATGAATGTGGAAATTTGACTGCGTTTCATGGCCAGGGTCCTCACTTCGTCATTTTCTTTTCTCCCCGGCTATTTCATCTGTTCTTACGGAAAGGAAACAAAGCCCATTTAACAACTGCAAAGCACACAGTCCGCAGAGGCCTTACAGATACTGGCAACAAAACATATTTATGTCTTTAATAAGGAATTGAAATTTACTACTCGCAAGATAAATTTTCCCTCTGTTTTTTTTTTCCCTCAAAATCACTGGTTTTGGGTGAAACGGATTGATCTTATAGGATATTACTTTAATGTCATTTGATTTCTGAGAAAATGTTATAGTGTTTCTTTGTCGGTAATAAAATTTTGTGATAATTTTAAATGCTGGTATACACAGACAATTTTGAGCTTAAAATTAAATGATTTGTGCCAATTTTTAAAATCTCAAACTTAAAAGAGTATATCACACTTAAGTGAATGTAGGGTTTTTTTTTTTCCGCTTTTTGGGTCATACCCGGCGACGCTCAGGGGTTACTCCTGGCTCTGCACTCAGGAATTGCTCCTGGCGGTGCTCAGAGGGCCATATGGGATGCGGGGATCGAACCCGGTTGGCTGTGTGCAAGGCAAACGCTCTACCCGCTGGACTATCTCTCCAGCCCCAAGGTTTTGGTTTTGTTTTTACTTTTTGCATAGTAGGGGAGTAACAATAAGCAAAGTTTATCTCAGAGAGTAGTTTGCACAGAAAGTAACTTTGAGGAGATAAATGGAGACTATATTTATGCCTATAAATATTTGTTAAAGTTTTGTGTATTGAACTTGTGATAGTCTTGGCCATTTGTTGCATTTCCATCTCCTCTGGAACACACCAACAGAACTGTAGAGGCTCAGTCTCTTCTGAGTTGAGCTTTAAAATACTGTCCCAGGGAGCCCAGGAAAGGAAAAATAAGTCTTGCTTACCATCTGCAGGTGCAAAGTAACTCACATACAGTCATGTGTGTTACAGTGAAATAATAGAAGTACAGAAACTAGGAGTCTAGAGGAAGGAGGCCTGTATTTCAGGAAGTTCAGGAAATACGGCCTAAATTTTAATTCTTGGCCAGTCTGTGTAAAGAATCCACAGTCATTTCACATTTCACTTGTCATTTCCTGTGTATCGTATTCCTCCCCGCCCTGTACCCCCAAACTCGAGAAATGAAAAGTGTGATGTATGAAGGAAGAATAGAAGAGAATGGAGAAGATTCTTTTGTTAATGACTTGAGCAGTCTCCTAGACATGTTGATGCAGATGTGCCCTCAGGATGCTGAAGCAGCTTTATCCGGTGGGCAGGTCACAGGTCAGAGGGCTGTGTCAGAGGGTAAAGTTCAGTTGGCCCAGCATAAAGCGAAGGTGGGGAGTGTGGGTAGATGTAGCTTTTTATCTTCAGTTACACATTTATTGTCTTTTACAAATCTTTGGGAAGAATATCGCTGCTGTATCCGGTGCCGTGCTGCTATACCACCCCCCACCACGCAAGTGACTGGGCCCGCCATCATTATCCCACGTTCCCTCCTTCCCTCCCCCAGCACCCTCAGATCACAGCTAGTTCTACTGCCCTTATTTCAGGGTTTTTCCTATTGTAAATGTCTAATCCCTTGTTTCATAACGCCGCAGTGTTGTGTGAGCTGCATTACAATATCGCTGGTGTTCACAAAGAAATCTGAGCTGATCTGATGTCCCGATGCTCTCTTGACAGGGTGCAGATAATTTCTGAGATTCTATTTTAGGTGTAAAAACCAAGCTGTCTGTCTGTAGAGATACTGATAGAGTTATACCAGTTCAGAGACAGATAAATAATTTTATTTTTCCCCACTCTATGTAAACGTTGTGGTTTCCAATCTTGTTCATGATGATTTGTTCCAGGCGTTCAGTATTCCAGCCCCAGTCCCACCGCCGCTGTCCCCTTCCCTCTGCCATTGCCTCCATTTTCCCAGCCACCCCTCACACCTACCGCTATAACAGGCCCATAATCATGTATTTAAACTGCTTGTTACCACTAAATGGCTAATGGAATGATCAAAAAAAATACTTCAGTAAAAGAAAATTTGTAAAAATTGCTGTATCTCACCCTGGGGACATAAAGTCCTTGTCTGAGGATTTGCTAAGCTGTGGTTGCAAGTTAAGCTGCTGTGTTCATGGTTCTGTTGGTCGAGATTCGTTGCTTCTACCTACCATTCCCATCCAATCTGGTGTGCTCCTACTGGGCTGTTAGTATTGTAGAGACCGGAGCTACCACAACCAGGCTCCAGAAAATCTAGAATATTTAACTGGGCACTTGCCCAGAAGCATGATGGCAGCTGTTGGGGTGTGTTTGCAGCTGCTGGAGCTTTTGTGGGGCGGAAACGTGCCCAACCCCTCCTGAGATTGTCCTGGAGGTCTTACCTGGGTCTTACCTGATAACTGAGGAATTCTTTTTATCCAGATAAAAAGTTTTATCTTTGTTTTTGTGAAAATGACAGTCTCTTCCAAGTATTGGAAAAGAAACTTACAGAGGGCAAATGACCTGATAATATCTGAAAACTGAAGCTGAAAAGGACAAAATTGCAGTAAAATCCTTTTCTTTTAGCTGTTTCTTTCTGGTTTGAGGAAATGGCCTCAATAACTTTTCCTAATTCTGTTATCTCTTCAGTTATCTCATTAGCACTTTCTAATATAAGTGTTACTTGATTTATTGACTGAAGTTTACTGGATTCTAGGTGTATGTGTGTTTATGCATACATTTGTTAACTATTTTTCTCTAATTTTGATGTTTTTTATTTATAAAAAATATGGCTCCTTTGAAGGTGAAGGAATTTCAGAATTCAAGCATTTTCTAGTTTCTTTTAAGATGAGTTAAAAAATACTAGATGAGGGGCCGGAGCGATAGCCCAGTGGGTAGGGCGTTTGTCTTGCACGCAGCTGGCCCATACCGCCCGGGTTCGATCCCCAGCATCCCATATGGTCCCCCGAAGCACCGCCAGGAGTGATTCCTGAGTGCAGAGCCAGGAGAAACCCCTGAGCATCGCCAGGTGTGACCCAAAAAGAAAAAAAAAAAACAAAATAGATGTTAATTTGTTATCAGCATGGACGGATCTAGAGGCTCTCATGCTGAGAAGTCAGGAAGAAGAAAGGGATAGATGCAGAGTTACCTCTTTCATGTGTGGGGTTTAAAGGTATAGCAAGGTAACAATGAAGAGAAAAGGCAACAGAACAAGGACTGGAGAGATAGTGCAGTGGGTAAGGCTCTTGCTTTGGATGCGCTCTGACACATGTTGGAACCTCAGCCTCCCATATGGTCCCCCAGTCACTGGCAGGAGAGATGCCCCAGGAGTAACCCAGGAGCATTGCTAGATGTGACCCAGAAACTGAAAAAAAAAAAAAACAACATAACCAGAGAACGGATCCCTGATCCACACAATTGAGCTGGGAGTGGGGTTGGGGTGGGGATTGATGTTAAAGTAAGGAGGGTTGATGACCTTTGGTTGGGAATCGCGTGCACTGGTGGTGGGATTATGTGCGTGAGAAACTGTCATCAACAGCATTATGCCTTACACAGCCTTTGTCAATAAAAATATTAAAATGCTATAATGTTCCACGAGAGGCAGATTGTTTTCCCCCCTTGGCTTTTTCTTTCAGTATTGTAGCACGACTTGGCTTCACATTTCTGCCTTTGACTTTTCTACTTTGATTTGTTCATTTTTAAAAATATAGATTAAAACATTTACAGTTGAAGTAATACCCCCAGTTAAAACATTCCATTCATTTATGTAACTGAATTATATCCATAGACAGATACTTTGAAGTTTTATTTCCAGGCAACAAACAACAAAAACTGAAAGAGATTGATACCACTACAGAATGCAGAGATATTAAAAATAAAAATAATTGTGAATAATCATGTGCTAGTAAAGAGCACAGCTTAGTTAAAGTAGACAAATTTGTTGAAAGATTAAAGCTCCTAAGTGACTCAATAAAAAGTAACCAAAATAGCCACAGATCAGTAAATAAAATTCGTAGCTAAAAACCTCACAATGAAGGGGCAGACCCAAATTTACTGATGAAGTCTATCACATATTTTGAAAGAAATGACAAGGAGTCTACATGAAGTCTTATGAAAAACAGGAGAACCTATTTCCCAATTCATTCTTTTTAGGCATTAATACTAAATAGACAAAATACTACAAAGTGTCATCTAACAAGCCATTAAAAGAAGAACATATCCTAATCAGGGAGGTTTTGTCCCAGGCACACACAGCTAGTTTAACATTCAAAACTCAATGCTAAATGTCACTGTATTAACAAACTAAAATGGAAAAATCACATGATCATTTCAGTAAAGATAGAAAACAGTTTTGCAAAGCTTACTGTCCATTCCTACTAAATACTCTCAGTAAGCCATGAATGAAACAACTTTTAAAACTTTTTTTTACTTTTTTTTTCCTTCTTTATTGAAACATCATGATTTACAAAGTATAAAAGGTTTTCATAACACTATTGATAGATTCATACTTCAACATCACTCCCACCACCAGTGTGTTCCCACCACGAAGACCCTCATTTGCCCCTCACCCCAATCCCCATGCCTGACCCCCCAGCTGGCACTAATTACATTGACCGTTAAAGCACATACATAGCAATGTTATTGATGAATCCGTTTTCTTCCCTATTTCTGGTATGGGAGAATCTGACCAAATTCAAGTAAATTCTTGAATTTACTTTCTGAGTTTCTAAAATGTGGTGGTTTCTACTAGTTTGATTTACTGCTGCCGGCCACTTGTGGCCACATGACACGGGAGAAACTTTTGATAAGGGGTAAAATGAAAAACTAAAGGTAACCTAACACTTAATGGCAGGAGTATGAGGGAATGTGTTCTCCAGCACGAGATTACATCGTGATAGCCCCTCTCCCACTTCTATGGGACATTGTGCTGTAAGGGACGCGGAAGCACAGACATAGTAGGTTTCCAGGAAACTTTAAATAATCTATAGCTTTTGGGAATGGGGCCAGAGCATCTTGAGAAATAAAGGAGGAAAGTATCACAGAGATACCCAAAGAAACTTTTTAGAGTGATAGATGTGTTTATTATCTGATTTTAGCCATGCCCTGTGTCAGAAATGATCAAATTATACATTTCAGTTATATGCATTTTGTTTCAGTCAAACATATAAGACTGTTAAGTAAAAGCACATTCTTTTTTTGGGGGTCACACCCATCGATGCTCCTGGCGGTGCTCGGGGCCATATGGGATGCCAGGTATTGAACCCAAATCAGCCACATTCGAGGCAAACGCCCTAACTGCTGTACTGTCACTCTGGCCCCAAAAGCACATTCTTTTCTTTTAAAATGGAAATGAATTCTGAAGCTCAAGGTTTTGACCTTGAGATATTTGGGTCTTGAGTGTGAGTCCATCTTGCCCCAGGTACTCCTACAGAGACATGGAGTTATGTGACTGTAAAATTCACTTTGTCATTATCTCCACCCCAGAGGGCGAGCAGAGAAGGAAAGTCCTAGTCAGGACTAAGGCAGTGATTTCCTAAGCACAAAATTTAATTACTTTTATAGTTAGATGACAAAAATTAAAGATCCCATCAATTATTAAGTTCCCAGCTTTTTTTAAAGCTCTGTGAAATAATTAGTAATAAATTTCAAGGACTGACTTCGTGTCTATATGGTATATAAAGAAAGCGTTTCTTTTTATTATAAATTCACAAGCTATGAGTTTAGTGTCCTATTGTTCTTATATTATGCCAGTAAATTCTTTTTCCTTTCCTCTTGCAAGAAGAAACAAACATGCAATTGCAGTGTGCATAATGATGCTCAGACTAATATTACCAGCCAGAAAACAAATAGCAATGTGTTGTCAGCTTCCTGGGTAGAGATGGCATAAGGGCAGGCTGGTTTTATCATTTCTCATTCCAGCTGTTTGATGATTGCTGTGATATTACTAAGTTAGAAAGGAAGAAAGCACAGTACTTAAATACACAGAGAAATTCATGTAAAAGTAAGATCTTTGCAGCATAAAATTTAGATGCAAGCCTTGGAAATTTAGTTCTGAAAGAAGAAGTATTTTAACTTGATTGTTAAGTATAAGCAAACAGTTTATCTCTGTGGAGTTAATTGTTTTAAAAGTTGGCTGTGGGCTCTATTAAGTAGACCACTTCAATAGGATTTTGTTGTTACCTATAACATATATACCTTTATCAAGCTTAAAAGATGATGAAACAAATGAAGAACCCAGCGAAACCCCCACACGTTGCTGGCAGCAATCTTCACCATCCACACTCCGCAGCTCCTAAGATCTCCACCCTAGAGATTAAGCCAGTCTCCAGCCTGGCTTGTCAGAAACCCAGCCTACAAGGACCCACCCTTCAGAGACCCACCCTTCTTAGGAGAGTATTTCAAGCCCAGGAATGCTTGAGCCACAGACTCAGATACACCCGGCAGAGCAGATACCAGCTTTCCCTGTTGCTTGCAGTCGCTATGCGGCTTAACGATTTACCTCCAAATCACCATGAATATTCTACCCACCCCTCTGAGAGTAATGAGAGTATAGCACCCGCAAGGTAATGAGAGTATAGCGCCCACACGGCAGAGCCTGGCAAGCTGTCCGATGTGTGTTCGATATGCCAAAACCAGTAACAAAAATGTTTATTTTCCTGACCCGAAAGAGCCCTTAATATGGCAGCAGTAAGAAAGGCGAGCAAGCAGTGCCTGATAAAATTCCACGGCAAACCTAGGCTGCCAAAACAAAGGACTAAAATGACTGTCTGTACTTTCAATGCACGTACGCTGGCATCGGAAGCGTATATTGAGGATCTGATGGTGCAAGCGCAAAAGATCAAGTACGACATCATTGGTCTGACTGAGACAAGGAGGCATCAGTCGCATCATGTTGTATTTGACAACGGAGAAGAATTGTTCCTTGGAACATGCGACGAAAAGAGGCGTTGGTGGCATTGATGTTCTTGTTGGTCAACGAGAACATGGCCATCAACGTTGATTCATTTGAATGCCTAACAAACTGGATAGGACGATTAAACTTGAAGAGATGTGGCCCACTGCCAGCAATTTCTCTCTTCATTGTCTACGCACCAACCTCCACATACAAAGAAGATGAAATTGAGAAATTCTACATGGAACTGGAGGAGTTCTATAAAAAGATCACACCTTCACAAGACCATAGTTGGTGATTTTAATGCCCAGATAGGACCAAGAAGATTGGCTGAAGAACTCCACATCGGGACCCATGGCCTAGAATGGAATGAACAGGGTGAGAGACTATCTGAGTTTATCATGTCCACCAAGACCATTCATGGGAACTCACAGTTCCAGAAGGCTAAATCGAATCGTTAGACATGGGAATCTCCTGGACAGTTCCACAATGAAATTGACCACATCATCTTCAATCGACAGTTTTTTCTGACCGATGTAGCTGTCGTCCCCAAATTCCAAACAGGATTGGACCACTGTCTCCTTTGTGCAAAATTCTACTTCCCCGCAATGGGGAGAAAAGGCTGCAAAGTTTAAGAAGAGAATTTGGCACCATTGCAGCAACATGGAGAACATATCATCATTGACGACATCGATGAAGAATACAACCAACTGGTTCAGCTCCTCCATGATTGTGCAAAGAATGCCGAAAGAGAGAAAGACACAAAAAGGACGCCTGTCTTCAAAAACTCTCGAGCTCATTCGCCAGCGTGGCAAGGCGTGAGCCTCAGGCGACCATATGCTAACGTCCAAGCTTGCTAAATGGTGCAGAGAAGCGATAAAAGAAGACCTCAAAGACAGAAGAGCAGAAATACTGGAAGATGCAGCAGAAGTCAGGAAAAGCATTTGCACTGCCCGCCTGTCCTTCGCCAACTATAAGACCAAGATGACTGCCCTCCAACGCCCTGATGGATCTATCACATCTTCCAGAAAGGCAATGGAGAAGATTATCAATGACTTCTACTCAGATCTCTTTGATAGCCACATCCACCAGCCCACATACCAAATTCCACAGGATGGATATGTCATTCCCAACGTTCTCCCTTCTGAAATCCGACATGCCATTTCGGTCGGTAAAGAAGGGAACAGCATCAGGCCCAGACAAGGTCAGACCCGAACACCTGAAGAATCTGCCGTTGGTACTCATCAATACATTAGCTTAGCTCTTCACATGCTACCTGTCCGAATGCAAGGTGCCCTCCCAATGGAAAACCAGCAGGACAATTCTACTGTTCAAGAAGGGAGACATTCACGACATCGGCTACTATCGCCCCATCTGCCTGTTGTCCGTCATCTCGCTCATCACGAGTCATCCTGAACAGGATTGGCAGAACACTAGATGAAGGACAACCATGCGAGCAAGCTGGCTTCCAGAAAGGATTCAGCACAATCGACCATATCCACTCAGTAACCAAGCTCCTTGAGGTTTGTAGGGAGTACAAGATGCCGCTCTGTCTCACGTTCATTGATTTAAAGAAAGCCTTTGATTCTGTGGAGACTGAAGTGGTCATCAAAGCCCTAGCCAACAGGGCATTCAAACCCAATACATCAAGATCCTTTGTGAGCTGTATTACAGATTCACCACCAGGATCTCACCATTCTACAAAGAAGTGATCATTGATGTCAAAAGAGGGGTTCGACAGGGTGATACCATTTCACCAAAACTCTTCAGCGCCACCCTCGAGAACATCATGCGACAATTAGAATGGGAAGGAATGGGAGTGAAGATAGATGGTCGGCAACTACACCACCTCCGTTTCGCTGATGACATCGTTCTAATAACACCAAACATTAGCCAAGCGGCACAAATGCTGGCTGACTTTGACTGAGAATGTGGAAAGATAGGTCTACAGCTGAATATTCTACCCACCCCTCTGAGAAACTACTACCCTCAAGCAGGGGAGGGAGGTTTGGGACATGCTCTGTACTCAGTGCTCAGGCCTTATGCCTGGTTCTGTACTCAGAGGTCACTAGGGGTGGTCGTCTTGGATCTGACCAGAGTCTGCCACATGTAAGGCCAGTTGCCTTACCTGCTCTGTTGTCTATTCAGCCCTGCTTAAGCATTTTATCGTATAATTCCTTCTTTTCTTTTTCTTTTTTTTTTTTTTTTTTTGCTTTTTTGGGTCACACCCGCGATGCTCAGGGGTTTCTCCTGGCTCTGCACTCAGGAATCACTCCTGGCGGTGCTCGGGGACCATATGGGATGCTGGGGGTCGAACCCTGGCCGGCATGGGCCGGCCGTGTGCAAGGCAAACGCCCTACCCGCTGGACTATCGCCCGGCCCCTAATTCCTTCTTTTCTATACCTATTCTCCTTTCTCATACTGGTATCTACCTTGAACCCTCAAATCTCTCTTGGTCTTTATCTCTCTCCCCACTCTTTTCATTTCCTGCCCCCCAACACCCCCCTCTCCCCCAGCCTTCTTCTAGTCTTCTTTGATGTATTCTAGCTATTTGTGTGAAACCTTTACTGGGTATCTCCTAGATATCTCAAATTTGACCAGAGCCAAATGAATCTTGATTTTCACTTGTCCAATTAGTCTCCATTCTAGTGACACTATAATTACCTTCTTCATTTGGGAGATGGGGGGTCCCCAAGCCTTTGATTTTCTATTTTTTCTTCTCAACCAGTTATTAAGTTCTGTTCATTTTAACTCTAAAGTATATCTTGACTCCATCCACAGCAAGCATTCTGCTTTGCCACTACTGAAGTTTGTGCCAACATCATTTCTTGCCAGGCTATCTCTAATGACCTCCAAACTGGTTTCCTTGATTGCCAGTTAATTCTCATTCAGTAGGAAGATAAAGATCAAGTAAGTATTTGCTTAAAACCCTTCAGAAGGGGCCAGAGCGATAGCACAGTGGTTAGCGGGTTTGCCCTGCATGTGGCCAACCTGGGTTTGGCACCTGGCATCCCATATGGTCCCCTGAGCACCGTCGGAAGTAAATCCTGAGTGTAGAGCCAGAGTAATCCCTGAGCAATGCCAGGTGTGACCCAAAAAAGAAAAAAAAACCTAAAAAAAACCCTTCGGAAGATGGTATCTCACCTTCAGATGCATTTAATGCCTATAACAAATGCTTGTTCCATGATAGGTTTTCTGGTCTTCGCCTTGGCATCTTGCTTAATTCTGCCTCCATTAATGAGCTCCAGCCGTGATGGTCCTCCTTGTTTTCCTTGCAAAGTTCTTTCCCATCAAATAACATTTATGTCTTCTTTCTGCCTATATATTCTTTCATCTGACATCTTACTATTTAGATTTGAACTTAAATATCTTATTTGAGAGTCCTCACTGATAGCCTATCTTAATGATATCACAGTATTTATTTCCTGCAAAGTGATTATCATAATGCTAAAGAATTAATAATTATTTGTGACAAACTGCTTGAGTCAAGGGAAGTTTAATAAAACAAATTATACTTGAGATACACATGTAGATAGACTAGAATGGAAGGAAATAATTTTGTCATGAATATGTTAGGGAACTTATATCCAGAATATGTAGAAAGCTCAAAATGGAATAGGAAAACAGATAACCCACACTTTTTAAAACCAAAAAGATTAAAGTTACTTAGTGTGTTTGTTACTAAGAAAATGAAAATTAGAAGCACGAGATTAAAAAACTATGGTAAGATACTACGACACATGTATAGAATGACTAGAACAACAACCAGAGAAATTGACAGTACCAATTCCTAACCAGGGTGGAGACCAGCTGTGTGGTGAGTCCTGCCAAACTGTCCTATAGCCTTTGCCACTGGTCACAGAAATGAGACAAACACAGGGACTGTCTTTGTTTAGTCTCACAGGCAGGCCACTTTTCAATAGAATATTGCTCCCCCAGTCTGGGCTCCCTGCACAGGAGCCCTTGTTTAAGTTGACGATCCGATCACGATCACGATCTTCCGTTAATCATCTATTTGCTAGGCGGGCCCGTAATATCTCAATATGTCCTGTAACATGCTTAAGTTGACAGAAGCATTAAAGACATCAAAACTCATCAGCCGACAGTAGGTACGTGAAGAGCAGAGGTTGGGTGTTTCAGTAACCAGTAAGCGGGCAACCTCAAAGCATAAAGTTATGACACTTTGCTCTTCCTTTTTGGTCCATGTTGCCCTCTGCAGCTAAAACCCTAAACTATTTAATTCTATCCTTTCTTGGACACAATTTTCTGTTTTTTTTTTTTTTGCACATTTTTAAAAATTTTATTTTATTTTATTTTTAAATTTTTATTATACCACCGTGGAAACATACAATACAAAGGTGTTCATAATTGGTTCTTGGTAATACAGTATTCCAGCACCCATCCCTCCACCAGTGCCCCATTTCCACCACCAATGTACCCCCCCTCCCGTCCCCCACCCGCCTTAATACAGGTACCCAGTTTCTTCTTTCTCTCTTATCTCTCTTGTTCTGCATCTCTCCCTCTTATTTTTACATTGTGGCTAGCCCTGCGATATTTAGAGTTTATCACTTAAGTCTCTTTGTGTATATCAGGGTGAGTTTTAATCTGCATTACCATTTCCCATATTTATTAAAACACTGGTATCATATCCTATTAATGACGTCATTATATCTGTCCTTTCCTTCTGCTAATTTCACTCAGTGATAGACTCCATGTTGGACACAATTTGAGTCCTCATATTTTTTTCCTGGTTGCACTGTCAGAACCATAAACTGTTTTATCCAGGGGGGCTATCCCAACCTTGGGGGTTTTTGTTATGGAGATGATTTCCCAAATACCTGGAATTCTCAAACACTGATGCTGAGGAATAAAAATTAGTATGGCCACTTTGGGGAAAAAAGTCATAATGTGATAGTTATAAAATTAAATATCTATAAATATAATCTGTCCATTTCACACAAAATCCCTTGCCGGCCCGGGTTCGATCCCCAGCATCCCATATGGTCCCCCGAGCACCGCCAGGAGTAATTCCTGAGTGCATAGCCAGGAGTAACCCCTGAGCATTGCTGGGTGTGACCCAAAAAGAAAAAAAAAGAAAAATGAGTATAACACACATTACCCCTGTTGTTGAGCTAATAAATTATAGCATATACATGCATGGAGTACTGCTCAGCAGTGAAAAACCAGGTTGCTGATAGACATGGACACAATAACATGTTTGTATCATATATATCTATATACACATACATACATATATGTGTCATATATTTGTGTCATATATACATATATAGTGTAAGTTGACAGAGACATCAAAGATATTAAAGTAAACAACAGTCAATAGGTACAGGAAGAGTGACTTATATATGCTTAAGTTGGAAAATCTTGAGCATTTTCAACTTAAGCATATATGAGAGAGAAGGAATCCGGAGTTCCGACCTCCATCGCTGTTCCAGAGTCAGGGACGTTGTCTCGTTTGCCAAGGCATCGAAAATCAGATGAACTGGACATGTAATGCGATTTGGAGACGACCGCTGGACTAGAGCCGTTACCAACTGGATCCCATGGGATGTCAAAAGAGCACGTGGCCGCCCACCTACAAGATGGTCAGACTTCCTTGTCAAGATCCTGAAGGAATGGTTTGAGGCTCTTCGTATTCCTGAAGCAACCAGATGCCATTTGGCTACACTGGCACGTGATAGGGTCAAATGGAAATGTTACTGGCGCCCGCTTGAGCAAATCTATGAATAACGGGATTCAAGTGATCAAGTGAAGTTGAAAATATATAAACTTCGTGATATATACTAAGCTAGAGAGTCCAGATCAAATGGAAACATACTATATGATTCCATGAATATGTCATTCTATAAACAACAAAATGACGGCAATGGAAAACAAGTCGCCAGGCTCAGAGGTTGGAAGAGCTCACTGTGAGGAGTCTGCATGCTTATGAGTGATAAACTGTTTTATGATTATTGTGGTGACTTTTTTTAAATGTTTAGAACAGCAAGTCAAAAGGACTGAATTTAACAGTCTGTAATTTCCCTTTAGCTTTAAATTCAACGCAGACATGAAATAGATCCTAGGTGAAATAGATCCACTGTGAGCAGAGGGTAAGCCCTGATTTTATTTGTTTCTTCATGTTAGTTGTTGTACTGCCAGGCCAGCAAATTCAGTTTTTATCTTCTTCGCAGAGAAGAGATCTGTGCTTACAGGGCTCCTCAGGCAGCCCTCATGACAGTGACATTCTTTAAGCTGATAATACTGTATTGATCCTTCTCATTTTTATTACCTTTCGTTAAATGAAGGAGGCTTTACTTTCTTATCATGAACTTGCATTGTTATTTCCAGTATTTAATTTTATAGTAATGATCCTATTTTAAAACTATTTTTGGAAAGATAGTCTCTAAAACTTTTCTTAAAAATGCAGTAATTGGGCCAGAGTGATAGTCCAGCGGGTAGGGCGTTTGCCTTTCATCAGCTGATCCAGGTTCGATCTCCGGCATCCCATATGGTCCCCCACGCAGTGCCAGGAGTGATTCCTGAGCGTAGAGCCAGGAGTAATCCCTGAGCATCGCTGGGTGTGACCTCCCACAAAAAAAAGCAGTAATTCTCAGACCACGTGGCTCAAGTGGTGAAACATAGTTTTCTTGTTCAACATCCTGGGTTTAATCCCAGCATTTAACCACCTCGTCACCACCACTTAAGCATAACAAGCATGATCCTGATACTCCTCGAGCACTGTGCACGCGTGTGCGTGGGCGTGCACACACACACATTGCTGGAGAGATAATAGGACAGTGGATAAGGCACTTGCCTTGGTTGTGGTCCCTTGAGCCCTGGCATGATTTGCGTGTTTTGACTATACTGTCCTTTATACATTAGAATCTTTAACTTCACAGTTGGCCTAAGAAAGAATATGGTCACTCTTTCTCCATTTTTAAAAAGATCATGCTCATCTCTAATGATCAAACGATTCTGTCCATTAGAGGGCATGAACATTGAAATAGTGTTTATCAGGTAGTGTTTTATCCTCTTAACTTTGTTATATTTTATCACAATTCATTGCTCAAATATTAGGTTAATTACTTGAAACCCAGATCTACTTGCCTGAAGAATTTCCATTTTGAAGTACACCAGAGTCCTTATTAACTGCACCTTTTGATCACCTTTGAAATTTTCTCAGTATTTATTTTTCTCTGATCTCCATCAACAAAAGAAAATCACTTTTTGTTCTGCTGCTGCGTAACATGGTGTATTTAGCCGTGTTTCACGCGTCTACAGCATACAGGGTTGGATTTGGAATGAGTCTGCACTAATCTTGCTCCATTGGAAACTTACCCCATTGCCTGATGTCTCCCCTGCAAAAAAAGCTGCTTGATTTATTTATGTAGCAGTTATGGTGGCTGTAGCATTTTAATTCCCTTTATCATCTTTTCTCTCCATTTGTGCTGATAGGCTGTACACAGAGGGGTATGTGATGTTCCCATGGGGATGGTAAGAGAATGCTGAGGAGCTCAGTTGGGAACATTCTCACACACAACGTGGCCAGATTCTAGACTGTCCTCAATCATAGGGTGGTTCTGAGCAACATCCCCTCTGCATCACAGTATTTGTTTTAAAACTTGTCATTTAAAAACTATAAAACCAAATATTTAAAAGCACTTTGGCTGTTTACTTTGCTGAGCCTTACTGTGGGTTTTGTTGTTTTATGGAATGCTGTAGAGGAGTCCATTGTTAATCACGTCTTAACCCTATAAAATATGTAGCAAGCTGCTGAGCAGAATGATGACAGCCGACAGAGAACAGAGTTTCATTTGAATTCATGCAAATGTAGAGGTTTTCCAGAAAGCCATTTTTAAAGTATGAGCCACATTTTGAAAATAAAACAAAGAATAACGCCTTGGAGTAGAAATCTGTAATGAAACCCATAATAGCTGAAAGAGTACAATAAATTCTACAGGGATAGCTTTCCATTTTCTGTTCCTTTTCAAATTCTAATACTAAACTCTATTAGTAGTCAGTATAAAATAATGAGACGCGAAGCCCTGCTGGTGTAAAACTATTACTAATCTGTTACTTTGCATAAATTCTCACTAAAACGCTTGTCTGTGGTCTTCTTGTGAAGGACCTGTTATACGCTTTCCAGCTAAACAGATGAGACCTATTAACCATCTCCGTTGAATGAATAGTATTGGAATTTGCCGGCATTGCACTTTTTACAAGTTGGGAAACGGATTGCACGCAGGGAACACAAGGATATTTACTCCTATCAAACTTTAGTGTTCTTTTGTGAATATGTGAACCAAAGTCCCTTTTCATCAGTTTTAGTGTCGCATTAGGAAAAGCAGAAAGGCTTTTTTAGTTTTGTTTTGGTAGGTATAGCTTAAGGTGAGCATTTGCACCTAAGTAACAATAAGTAACATTCTTAATAAAAAGTGTATCATTTCCTTTTCCACAAATTCAGATCTTGCCCCCTGTCTTTTATACTTTAATATTTTTCTTGGTCACACAGACTTATAATTTAAATCAACTTCATTCATTTTATTCTTTATATACTTTCACAGTCTCCCAATTCTTTTGATTCAATTTTCATGATTTCTCATATCCATCCCCTCATTCCATTCTCATTGCCAGCATCCTAGTGAATGCCAATATGGACTTGAGCCTAAATTATTACATCTTAAATTGGTTCCCTGAACTCCAGTTAATTTCCTTCTAATCCATCCAACATATTACTACTAGATTTATCTTATTAAAAGATGGCTTTTCTTGCACTTACCAATTTGAAAAGTTTGGAATTGATTGCAAAGATAATTGAAACAATTAGTGATATTAAGAGACAGAATGGTCTAATGGTATATTACCTTTGGAAACAAATGCACCTAGGTTGTTATCTTAGTTTAATCCTTTCATAGTGGCATGCCTTAAGGAATCAGTAGCTTGACTTGGTGGGAAGGGCTGAAAATTGAGAAGACTACCACTATGATTATTGTGAGAAGTAATCATCATTTTGCTTAGTGGCCTCAGTTGATGATAACTTTTATTAGCAGAAGTATTGTTGCTGCTATTGTTAAGACTTGTATCACTTGTATCACTTGTCTTCCTGTTGTTCATTGATTTGCTCAAGCAGGCTCCAGTAACATTTCCATTGGTCCCTGTTGCGCGCTAGTATAGCCCAAGGGCCTCTGCTTGCTCCAAGAACATGAAGAGCTTCAAACCATTTGTTTAGGTCACGGAAATGAGATCTATTGTTGTTACTGTTTTTGGCATATCAAATACAACATAGGTAGCTTGCCAGGCTCTACTGTGTGGGCGCTCTCAGTTGTGACCATGTGCCATAGGGAGAGCAAGTAGCAGCTCTGTCCCATGGAGCTGTGTCTCTGGATCATGACTGACAGCAGTTTGTGGGCAAGTCCACTGGGCCTTCTGGACAGGACAGAGGTGGGGGAAAGGGACCCCAGCTCCATCTCCATGGAAGCCTGGTGGCTTAAGCTGCCAAGACCAGCATATTTGGGCTTGAAATAGGCTTGTCTCTAGGGTGGGGCTCTGAGGAGCCGGGCTTGAGATTGGCTTCTCTCTTGGGTGGAGCTCTGTGAGCTGTGGAATCCGGACATTGAAAATGGCTGCCATCATGGTGTTGGGGTTCCTCTGGCTTCTTCCAAGGTTCTATTGCAGTGGCGGGCCTGGGCCAGATACTGGGAGCAATCTGTGTTGGCGGTGACTATGGTGAAAAAGGAACCCTCATCTACTGCTGATAGACTCGGAACTGAGCTCCCATATGACCCAGCAGTTCCACCTTTGGTTGTCTATCATCAGGACAGAAAATCATTCATTCAGAAGAATGTATGCACACCATTATTCATTGCAGCACTCAGTATAATAGCTAAGATTTGGAATCAACTTAGATATCCATTGACAGATAAGTGTATTATGAAGATATAATATATATGCACAGTGGTCTATGTAGTTGTAAGGCATGATGAAATCTTGCAATTTGCTGCAATGTGAATGGAAATGGAAGATATCACGTTAAATGAAGTAAGCCAGAAGAAGAAGGATAAACACAGGTTGGTATCACTCATATGTGGTATTTAGAATAGTTGGATTAGGGGAATACAATGTTTTTAGGGGTTGGGGTGCCTATTCAGTCTTGGCCCCAGAGCACAGGGAGGAGAAGAAGAGAAAGAGGGGAGGGGAGGGGGAGAAGAGACAGATGAGCAGCAACAGCAGCTTGGCCATGGGAGTCAGGTACCAGGTACGAAGGGGGTGTTCAGGAATGAAAGAGCCAAATATCCAAACCACAGAGTCAACGACACTTTAATCAAGAGACCCAAACTGTAAGAACCAAACTTCAAAAGGTGCCTGTCAAGAGGGCAGGAATGGGGAGGGGGAAGAGGGAGGGTTGAGATGGAACTTAGGAACATTAGTGGAGGGAAGTTGACACTGGTGGTGGGATCAGTGCTGCAATACTGTTTGTGTAAAACGCAACTGTGAACAGTTTAATCACAGTGCTTTAAGTTTAAAAAACGTGGGGATTAAAATAAGGATGTTCTTGAGTAGAAATATAGCCTCCCCGTGTGGTCGCTGCCTTGGTACCATAGAAGAAAAGGAACCTGCCGTTCTTCCTGCAACTCCTGATTTTTATAATCTCTGAGGAATATCAAAGTATCTGCCACATAATGTGTTTCAGGACCAAAGCGTTAGTGTTGCAGGTAGCTTGCTTGCCTTGAATGCACCCAACCCAGGATCAATCCCCAGCACTCCACTTGGCCCCCAAGCACCACCAAGAGTAATTCCTGAGTGCAGAGCCAGGAGCATTACTAGGTATGCCCTCTTAAACCCCCAAAACACCGCATGTTTGAGGGCCAGAGAGATAGTGCAGCAGGGAGAGGCAAGAGTATAATAGGTAAGGAACTTGCTTTACGTGTGGGTGACCAATGTTCAATCCCTGGCACCACATAAAGTGCCTCGAGCCTCTTCAGGAGTGATCCCTGAGCACAGTGTCAGCAGTAATCCATGAACACAGCTAGATGTGGCCCCAAAACCAAAAGGTGGAAAAATAAAAAGATGTTTTGGGTGTGTATTTAAAGCCAGTGGGAGTTACAAAAAGTTAGAGCCACAGGCACCAGTGAACTGCCTGTTTTTAAAAAGTGCCTTCTTTACTTACAAACCCAGAGATAAAATGTCTTTCATCCTGGAGTATTTTGTTTCAGAATTTAAAAAACCTCCAGGTAGAATGCAGGAAAGATAGTACAGTGTGTGTGTGGGGGGGGGGGGGGATACCTTACATATGTCCAACCTGGGTTTTATTCCCTGCTCTGAATATGACCCCATCATCACTGCCAGGCGTCCAGAGAACTGAGTTAGAAGACATGAGTTCCACTGCATCTGGCCCAAAAACAACAACCAAAACCCACCCAAAACCCTCCAGGTCTGTCTTAAGCATTGAGCCAGGACCACGATGAGTAGAGATGGCACCTGGCTTCACAGATCTTATAGCAAGTTTGATCAAAATCATATAAAGTAACAGTGTAACAGTGTAGTTTTTATTGTTTATTTTTACAATATACTTTAGCATGGTGATGGATAACTTGTCTTTGAATAAATCCATAAAGAAATATTTATTATTTGTTTATCGTTTCAGTAGGATAAATAGGCTTTCAGTGACTGCGAAGAGAAGGGGTTTAGTGAGCTTGAATGTGACTTTTTTTTAATTGAACCACCATGAGATACACAGTTACAAAGGTGTTCGTGATGGGGTTTCAGTTATACAATATTACAGCCCCCTCCCCTCCATCAGTGTATATTTCCTACCACCAAATTGTGACTATTTTCTTCCGGGGGCAATAACAATAAAATGATCAGTACAGTGAAACTGGAGAACTTGGTGATTTAAATGCATAAATGAGAGCTAAAACTTCCAAGATGATTTTGTCAAATGCTCGGTTTCTGTGTACAATAGCCTAGAGAGTTTAAATATTCAGCTTTCCAGGTACGTCCCCCTTCTGAGTCTTGAAAACTAGAGAGTGGTCAGGAATTTGCGTTATTCTCTGAATTCCTATTATTTCCTGTTTAATAAGTACACTCATGATTCTGATTGACTTTACCCCTAAATTAAACATAGGAACGTGTATGTGTCATTCAAACATTAATCAGTGTGGAAATCTCGGGTCAAAGTGTTGTTTTTCTGAGGCGCCTGTTCTGTCCTTGAGTAGTCCCGTCAAGAAAATCTTTCCTTTTACTGAGGTAATTTTCTGTCTGTTATGTGTATTTCTAGTGCTTCCTCCTCCCACCCCCCACCTCCCAAGACCCCCAAAATGCCCCTTTGAGAGCCTTTCAAGTATTAGAAGCCTTTCCTGTGTAGGCTAAGCCCTGTCCTGGGTGCTTGCCTGTTAATGTACTCCCAGTGTTCGTGCCCTTTGTAAAGTGTAGCACCCAGAACTAAATATTATTACTGCATGGTCTCTGATTTGTGAGCGGAATAGTACCCAGATGGGCCATGTGGTTTTCCCAAATTGTTCCCCCATATGGTTCTCATAAATATTGTAATGGAAACTTGGGGATACACGGTTGATTGTAGTAACCTTTATTAAGAGATAACAGCCTCTGAGAAAAGATAGGGACTGGAACTGCTGGATAATTGTCAGTTGCTAAATTTTGTGAGATAGTAGAATAAGAGATAATACCGCCCTTGGCCTTCCCGGTGCCCCGATGTGCCATCTTAGGTCTTAGCTGAGGAATCACTATCTCTCACCTGCTTCATACCTTTTATTTTCCCTTTCTTTTTATGTACTAACAATTTTGTTAGGTAATGGTGGTTATATATGCTTTCATCTCATGCCAGGTATTTTCTGACAGGGCAAACTGCAAACTGTTCTGGAGAATTTAGTTGAGTGGTAGAGAAGTGCTATGGCTAGGGGCCAGAGCAAAGTTAGCCACGTCTGTCCCCAGTTTGCCTCCTGAGAAGACCTGGGCAGGCCCTGATTGCCAATGGAAGGGCTTAGGCTTGGCTCGGGATCAAGTTAAATAGAACTGAGAGTGAACAAGATGAATGTAAATCAGAAGTCGCTTTTGGAGGGTTATGTAGGTGTGAATCAACTCATATGTTTTAAAGCTGTTGACCCAGGACCAAAGAGCATTCATGTACGTTTCCTTAGGCCTCATTATTCTCTGACTGCAGCTTAATCTCAGATTTTTGCATCCCACCAGTTTCATTGAATCCCCAGAAAATCTTCAGTATCATTTCATGATGGGGTATTTTTCCAACATGGTATACATTTTACTGTAGTCTTCTAATTAAGAGACTGGTGATAGGGGAAAGGGGAGAGTTTCCTTTTCTGAGGAAGCTCTATGATTTTAAAACAACAACTTATAATGTCTAGTAATTAACTGTTTTGTGTCAAAGTTCAGTGCGGATAGACAAAGTCTATATTCCAACATTTGTGAATTTTTTCACATTCTTGCCCTTCAACAATATGTTATAATTTGTTGATGATTCATATCACTGATATTTTGCTTTAAGAAAACATTAATTTGAAAATGCATATGCACAGTGTTTGCTGTGTAAATAACTGTACTACTTACAATATCCAGGATATAGAAAAACAGCTCAAATGTCAGATGAGAAATGAGTAGGTAAGAAATTTTGTTTACATACACATGAACTACTACTAAGCTTATTTGGAAAAGTGAAGTCTTGCCTTTACTATGTTCAGTGAAACTATAGGGTGTCATGTTAATAAAAGTAAGGCAAAAAGTAGCTAGATAAGCATCAGTGATCTCATTAATGTCTGGTGTGGAAAGAAAGAAAGCAGAGAAATGCTTCTGGTTCCCTCACCAGGCTGAGTGTGTGGCTCCCCAAAGGGGGATGGGTGAGGTCCCTTCCTATCCAAACAGCTCCAGCAGCTGAAAATGTCCACATTCCACTATCGCTCCCATGTTCAAGGCCAGACTCCACTGCTCTGAAGAGCTCCACCCAGAAACTAATTTATTGGAAAATTCAGGTGTATGGGTTTTGTGACTGAAACCTCCAGAGAGGTTTCACAGAGTCAGGATGGGCTACTTCCCCATCTCCCTATTCTTCTGGCAGTCACTCCCTTGTCCCAAAGTCACCACTCAATTAAAACTTTAACTACAGCTTTATCATGCTGTTAAAAATTTTGGAATTCCTGGAGCACTTGGTACATTGGCTGCCGCATGACAGCTCAAACTCTACAATATTGATAAAACCAAGTAGCACACCATACTTAATGGCATGTAAATTAGAAGACAACCAGTAACAAACTATAAACACACACTTCTTTTCTTGTCACACTTGGATCACTTGATCACTTGAATCCCGTTGTTCATCGATTTGCTCGAGTGGGCGCCAGTAACATTTCCATTGGACCCTATCATGTGCCAATGGTGATTCAGGAATATGAAGAGCCTCAAACCATTCCTTCAGGGTCTTGACAAGGAAGTCTGACCATCTTGTGGGTGGGCGGCCACGTGATCTTTGACATCCCGTGGGATACAGTCAGTAATGGCTCTAGCCTAGCGGTCATCTCCAAATCGCATTACATGTCCAGCCCATCTGATTTTTGATGCCTTGGCAAACGAGACAGTGTCCTTGATTCTGGAATAGCGACAGAGGTCAGAACTCCAGATTCCTTCTCTCACTTGAGTGAGGCGTGATATTCCAAGCATAGCTCTTTTGATTCTGCTCTGGGAGACCCGAATAGCATTCTCATCCTGCTTTCATAGGGCCCAGGTCTCTGGAGGCGTATGTTAATGCAGGGAGAAAGGTGGAGTCAAAGAGATGTGCCCAGAGCCGGAGGTTCTTTGTCTTTTTAGCTATTTCTTCGATGCCTTTGAAGGCATTCCATGCCGCTCTCTTCCTCCTGCGCAGCTCAGGTTTTAGGTCGCTCATCATGTTGATTTCTCGATCTAGGTACACTGCATTCAGAGGTCTGCTGCTGCATTCAGAGATGTCTGTTCCGTTGAGAGTGAATGGGGCCTCTGGAACTAGTTCATTCTTCATAAACATGGTTTTCTTTAGATTCTGCTGTAAACCTATCTTTCCACATTCTCAGTGGAAGTCAGCCAGCATTTGTGCCGCTTGGCTAATGTTTGGTGTTATTAGAACGATGTCATCAGCGAAGCAGAGGTGGTGTAGTTGCCGACCATCTATCTTCACTCCCATTCCTTCCCATTCTAATTGTTGCATGGTGTTCTCGAGGGTGGCGCTGAAGAGTTTTGGTGAAATGGTATCACCCTGTCGAACCCCTCTTTTCACATTAATGATCACTTCTTCGTAGAATGGTGAGATCCTGGTGGTGAATCCGTAATACAGCTCACGAAGGATCTTGATGTATTGGGTTTGGACACCCTGTTTGGCTAGGGCTTTGATGACCGCTTCAGTCTCCACAGAATCAAAGACTTTCTGTAAATCAATGAACGTGAGACAGAGTGGCATCTTGTACTCCCTACAAACCTCAGTGAGCTTGGTTACTGAGTGGATATGGTCGATTGTGCTGAATCCTTTCTGGAAGCCTGCTTGCTCGCATGGTTGTCCTTCATCTAGTGGTCTGCTAATCCTGTTCAGGATGACTCGTGTAAACAGCTTGTAGATGACGGACAACAGGCAGATGGGGCGATAGTTGACAATGTCGTGAATGTCTCCCTTTTTGAGCAGTAGAACTGTCCTGCTGGTTTTCCATTGGGAGGGCACCTTGCATTCGGACAGGTAGCGTGTGAAGAGCCGAGCTAGTGTATTGATGAGTACCGACGGCAGATTCTTCAGGTGTTCAGGTCTGACTTTTGTCTGGGCCTGGTGCTGTTCCCTTCTTTACCAAGGAGATGGCATGTCAGATTTCAGAAGGGAGAACGTTGGGAATGACATATCCATCCTGTGGAATTTGGTATGTGGGAAGGTGGATGTGGCTATCAAAGAGATTTGAGTAGAAGTCATGGATCATCTTCTCCATTGCCTTTCTGGAAGATGTGATAGATCCATCAGGCGTCGGAGGGCAGTCATCTTGGTCTTATAGTTGGCGAAGGACAGGCGGGCGGTGTGAATGCTTTTCCCTGCCTTCTGCTGCATCTTCCAGTATTTCTGCTCTTCTGTCTTTGAGGTCTTCTTTTATCGCTTCTCTGCACCATTTAGCAAGCTTGGACGTTAGCATTTGGTCTCCTGAGGCTCGTGCCTTGCCACGTTGGCGAATGAGTCAAGAGTTTCTGAAGACAAGCGCCCTTTTGTGTCTTTCTCTCTCTCGGCATTCTTTGCACAATCATGGAGGTCCTGAACCAGTTGGTTGTATTCTTCATCGATGTCGCCAATGTTGGTATCTTCCCATGTTGCTGCAATGGTGCCAAAGATTTCCCAGTTGGTGGTCGTTCTGGGAGTTCTCTTCTTTGCAGCCTTTTCCCCCGCTCGGAAAGTAGAATTTTGCACGAAGGAGACGGTGGTCTGATCCTGTTTGGAATTTGGGGACAACAGCTACATCAGTCAGAAAAAACCGTCGATTGAAGATGATGTGGTCAATTTCATTGTGGAACTGTCCGCCAGGAGATTCCCATGTCCAACGCTTCGCTTCAGCCTTCTGGAACTGTGAGTTCCCATGAATGGTCTTGGTGGACATGATGAACTCAGATAGTCTCTCACCCTGTTCGCTCCATTCTAGGCCATGGGTCCCGATGTGGAGTTCTTCAGCCGAACTTCTTGGTCCTATCTTGGCATTAAAATCACCGACTATGATCTTATAGAAGGTGTGATCTTTTTTATGGAACTCCTCCAATTCCATGTAGAATTTTTCAATTTCATCTTTTTGTATGTGGATGTTGGTGCATAGACAATGAAGATAGAAATTGCTGGCAGTGGGCCACATCTATTCAAGTGTAATCGCCCTATTCGGTTTGTTAGGCATTCAAATGAATCAACGTTGACGGCCATGTTCGTGTTGATAAGGACACCGACGCCTCTTTTGTCACATGTTCCAAGGAACAATTCTTCTCCGTGTCAAATACAGCATGATGCAACTGACGCCTCCTTGTCTCAGTCAGACCAATGATGTCGTACTTGATCTTTTGTGCTTGCACCATCAGATCCTCAATATACGCCTCCGATGCCAGCGCACGTGCATTGAAAGTACAGGCAGTCATTTTAGTCCTTCTTCGCTTTGGCAGCCTAGGATGGCCGTGGAAATTTTATTAGGCACTGCTTGTTTGCCTTTCTTACTGCTGCCATATTAAGGGCTCTTTCTGGGTCAGGAAAATAAACATTTCTGTTACTGGATTTGGCATACCGATCACACATCGGACAGCTTGCCAGGCTCTGCCATGCGGGCGCTATATTCTCATTACTTTGTGGGGCTCTCTCAGAGGGGTGGGTAGAATATTTATGGTAATTTGGAGGTAAATTGCGCAGCCGCATAGCGGCCGTGGCGCAACGGGAAAGCTGGTTTCTGCTCTGCCGGGTGTACCCGTGCTCCTCTTGTCACAAACATATTAGTAATTTCTTATACAAGGGCTTAATGGTTCTGTGGTGAGAATGAACAATCTAAGAAAATGTTTTTTGATCACTTTAGTAAATTACCTGTAACAAGCAATATAAAATAAAATATTGATGGTCTGTTATGGGGCAGGATTAAAGAGTGATTGGGAACACTGGATATTATGGTGGTGTGAAGTTGCAGCAGGTGGTGGGATTGGGGTTGATGTGTAAGAAATTAATACGAACAACTTTGCTAAAAAATTGAGTAGACGCCCATTAAGTTCAATAAATTCAGCAAGTGAAAGCAACAACACAGATCACTCAGTTTGTTTGTAACAGCTCAGTAAAACGCCATAACTTTAGCAGCATCATTATGAGATATATGTTGTAATAAGCAATATAAAGTAAATTAATTAGTGTCTGCTAAGGGATCAACTCTGGGCAGGTGTGGAAAACTTGGGACTTTGAAGGAGCTAAGGGCCCATTAGTGCTGGATCTGTTGGAATATTGAACACCTGAAACAACTGTGTTGTGAACAACTTTGTAAATCACAGTGTTTTTAAATAAAGTAAATTTAAAAAAAACGAGAAATAAAGCAAGGGAATGGATAGTATCCAATAAGACAAACCCTTGAACTGTAATAACAGAATTGAGGTAACCAAGGTGAGGAGGGACTTGGGATTAGAAAGGACCTAGAGGCAGAAGTGGGGGTTGGTACTTTAATTGTAGTTGTGGTACAACTTGGGGTATGGGCAGTATTTAAATTGTGCTGATTACCTCGTTAATTAAAACATCAAATTTCCTTTTTTAGAATTCTGGTGCAGTCTCCCAGGTGGTTTTCAGCAGGGGGCTCCTTCTAGCAAGGGGCTGTCCACATACTAGGAATGTGCCTTAAACCCTGCACTGTTTCTCTGTTTGATACCAGAGAGCTTGTCGTAAGCTCTCGGTTTCCAGATACTATTTGAGCTTTAGGTCTGATAGACTTTGCTGAATTATTTGTAACATCTTTTGTTAGCTGCTTATTATGCCAGCTGATTGAAAAGTCCCTTGAGCTTATTCCTATATTTTTAATCCCAAAATTGATAGTTGAATTGCTGCAATTTGCGTACACGGTGACCCAAATTCTCTCTATCTAATTGATGGGTCAGACACGCTGCACCGAGTGTTAGCAGAATGGCGGGACTTCTGAGTCTTTACCGCCCGCACCATTTTGTCTCACTTCCAGTCACCTTTTATAGAGTTTGAGTTTTTTTTTCTTTTATTTCTTTTTTTTGGTCATACTCAGCAATGCTCAGGGGTTATTCCTGACTCTGCACTCAGGAGTTACTCCTGGCGGTGCTCGGTGGACCATATGGGATGCCGAACATCAAACCCAGGTCAGCCAGGTAGCAAGGCAAATGCCCTACCCGCTATGCTATCGCCCGGCCCCAATATATTTTTTTCGATTTTTTTTTTTTTTTTTTTGCTTTTTTGGGTCATACCCGGCAATGCTCAGGGGTTTCTCCTGGCTCTGCACTCAGGAATTACTCCTGGCGGTGTTTGGGGGACCATATGGCATGCCGGGGATCGAACCCGGGCCAGCATGGGCCAGCGCGTGCAAGGCAAATGCCCTACCCGCTGGACTATCGCTCCAGCCCCTATTTTTTAATGTGATGAAAAAATCAGTAATTAAAATACTCTTGGAATAAGTCCAAACAAAGACAGTTCTTTTGATGAGTTGCAAAATTACCATCAATAAAGAAGACAGATGTGAATTACACAGGGAACAGTTATTGTTGTTGATATTTATTTTCAATTCAAGAATTTTTAAAGGATCATTCAGCTGTTCTAATTATCCAGGTGCACAGGAAAGTTTTTGCTCTGTGTTGAGTTGTCTAGACTTGAGTGCAGAATCTTACTTAGAACTTTGCGATGTGTTAGAGAAATTGTTTCCACTTTGCCTAACTATTCAAGTGTAGAGAGCATTTACTTTGGTATCAAAAAAATCTGGGTTCAAGTTCAACTGTATGACCTTAGGTTAAGCTACTTCTCCTGGCTTTGTCTTTTTCTTTTTTAAATCTATAAACAAGGTCAATATTCCTGCCTCACAAAAAGCTCAGGGTTAAATGAAATCATATTGTCAAGATACTTAGCGCCTGGCATAGAGTTAGCACTCAGCACTCAATAAAACTGTGGCAAATAGCATTCACTTACTCTCCTGATAGAGACAGAATATAACACTTAAACAAATCCTTATAAAAGTAACTGTTTAAATATAATTGCCTTCCCGTATAGGAGAGATAGCGTGGAGTGCTTTAAAGGCGGCTTATGGTTCTCTCAGCAGAGTGAGTGAGCCACATCCTCGACTCAGCAGGTGCTTTGAGCAGAAAGAGGGTGGGCATGCCCTCGCCTACAGAGCCTCATGGGTAGATGCCAGAGCCATGCTTCTCAGCTATCCTGCTTTTTTTTGGTTTGCTCTAAATCTTTGTTCATTTGTTTTTTGGACCACATTCAGTTAGAACTTACTCCCGACTCTGCTCAGGAATCAGTCCTGGTGAGGATCTAGGGGCCATATCGGGTGCCAGGCATCCAAGTTAGCCCTGTGCAAGGCAAGTGCCCTAGCTGCTGTGCTATCTTGTCAGCCCGGGTTTTCTCAGATGTTTTTTATTCTTGTGTTTAGTGAACTCTGCAGGGGGCACCAGCAAGGTCCCTTTGTGTGGCAGGAATGTGGGGCAGAGAGAAATTGTGTTATTAATAATTACTGTTTACTTCAACCTTGCAGAATTGTGTGCTTCCAAAACTAAAGTTTCTATTTTTCTGTCTTCATCAGTGTTGGGCATAGGACAGTCCATGTACATTGGCTCTCAAATTTTATCAGACTATAGATAAACACATAGTCTTTCATCCCTTATAATATACCATTTCTCCAGATTTTTGTAAGAGATTTACCACAAATGCATTTTGGAATTACCACTTGTAACACTTGTCTTCCCATTATTCATCGATTTGCTTAGTGGGCGCCATTAATGTCTCCATTCTTGGGAATGAGATCCACTGTTGTTACTGTTTTGGCATATTGAATACACCATGGGTAGCTTGCCAGGCTCTGCAGTGGCTCTGGGTTAATCCCAAGAGGGCCAGTCATTTTCTATGTCAGACCATGAACCATCCAGGGCCCACGGGGCAGAGCCCTGGGTGTAGACAAGCCTGTCTCTGCCTGCCACCTGTTGATGCGCCAGGCACTGTTATAAATTCATACATTAAAAGTATGCTGATAATTTAATTTTATTTATTTTTAATGTGTAGCCGTTCGTTCTTTTGTGTATTCATGTGTCTTCATTTAATTAAAAAGCATGATATAGATAATCCTAAATGGAATTGATGAAAGATTTCTATTTTAAGAATGTGTTTATAAACAGTATAGCCAGTATCCCTTGAATATGTAATATTTTAATAGAAAATTAGTACCCATGGGGTAGAGAGAGAGTACAGTGGGCAGGTACTTGTCTTTCATGTTGCTGACTGAGGTTCTGTCTGTGGACCACTGTGGTCATGCAGTCCACATGACCACAGTGCTCATGTGGTCCCATGAGCACTGCCATTATTGATCCCAGAGCAGCATGAGGAGTAAACCCTCATCACTGGGTGCCCCCAAAAGGAGCAATAATACTAGAAAAATGGCGCAGAATAGTGCCTTCCTTGATTACATTAACTCACTTTCAGCTCACTCTAAGTTCAGACGGACTGGTTGGACAGGGTTTTCTCGTGAGACTTCAACTTTCTTTAACCTTTTATTAGTCTGTTCAACTTGCTGGCTGGTCAAATATGGGACCAAAAAGTATGTGTAGATTTCTTCTCTTATGGATGGATCACTTAAGAAGCGTTCTACAGGGGCCAGAGCGATAGCCCAGCAGGTAGGGGTTTTCCTTGCATGTGGCCAGCCCATGCCGGCCTGGGTTCGATCCCGGCATCCCATATGGTCCTCGAGCACCGCCAGGAGTAATTCCTGAGTGCAGAGCCAGGAATAACCCTGAGCATCGCCGGTGTGAACCAAAAAGCAAAAAAAAAAAAAGAAAAGAAAGAAAAGAAAAGGAAAGAAAAGACGTTCTGCAGGACTTACAGTCAGAATGGGGGATGCAGTAATAAGTCACTCCTAAATCATAGTAATTTTTTTACTATTCATGCAACATATTCAGTGACAGTTGGCAAAAAACAAAAATAATACCAGAAAAATCCCAGAAAAACCCAAAACCCAAACCCCCAAAAAAAAAAGCCAACTCTTTGTTTAAAAAGCCATTTCATTTCTGTTGTTTTTTTGACATTTGAATTTGGCATTCATAGTAATATAAAATCTAGTTATAATGTAGCTAATATCAGTATACTGTGTCGACATTCTTCTAAATATTTTGATATTTATTCATCTTCAGAGTTAATTTATTCCTGTAACAACTAAAAAGGATACTATTTTTATTTTTCATTTTGTAGATGTTTAATTGGAAGCTCAGAGAAAATCAAAGTTGTATTACTACTAATACAAAGCCAAATTTTTTTTGTCTTTATTTAGGTACTGTGATTTAAGAAGTTGTTGATGACAGTTTGAGGCATTCAGTCTGAGTGTCTCCTCCAAACCCACCACCAGTTCAGTGTCTCTCTACCAGTGACTCAAGGTTTCCTCTGCCTCCCCACTAAACTCCTTAGCAAACTTACTTTGGCAGGGGAGTGGGCAGTGGCCTCCCAGTGGTGCTTAAGCCATCATGGACCCTACCTGCAGTTCTCCACCAACCAGGCCGTCAGTTCTGTGCTGGGAGGCCCACGGATGTGATGCTTCTTGGGTCCTACTGTGCTGGGGATACCCAGGCGTGCATGGGGGTGATCAAGCCTCCAGGACTGCATTCAGCAATGTTCAGGGAGACCATAAGGTGCCAGGAATTGAACCTAGGTCTGGAGCATACCAAGCATGTGCCCTTATGACCCTTTAGATTTCACTGCATGCTTACAGTAGTCAAAGAGACTTTTAACTTGTGTTGTCTGATTCTGGAGAAGATCAAACTTTTTCCACTAGTCTATAAGGTACCTTAAAATTTTACACAGGCCATTTCCCCCCAGAAAAACTGGTTTCTTGCTCGTTCTTAGCTTCTAAAATTAGAAGGAAAAAAAAAAAAAAAGAAGGGTTTAGGTAGAGTCTGGACTTGTGACCAAGAGAATTTCCTTCTAGCAATATGATTCTGCAATGATCGGAAGAATACGTGTTTGTTGAGTGTGCCCAGAATTGTGCTAGATGCAGAGAATCAACTTGTGGACGAGATCTCTAGGATCTAGATTTCTCCTTGTGTGTGTTCTGTGGAATAGCTGATTGTTGAAGGAAAACAAAGCCGGTGCATGCACATAGCCAGAGGATGTCCGTCTTTCATGAAGTTAGGGGAATCTCCTCTTTGGAGCTGAAGCAGAGGGAGGGTGAAAGGGCGCTTGAAGGTGCCCCATGCTGAGCTGGGCAGCTTCTCTAGGGGCAGCGTGGGCAAAGGCAGTGTCCTCACATGGGCCTTGGGCCTGCAGACGAAGAACCACTAGCAGGGATTTGCATAATCGTATGTGTATGCTTTAAGACTGCTTGACAGAGGAGGAGAGTGCATTTGACGGACAGGCCTGAATCAGGGGACGAAGATGAGACTGGTGGAGTCATTTCCATGTAAGACACTATCTAGGGGACAGGTGTTGGCAACAGGGTAGGAAATATAAAACGGTTTGAGAGCTTTTCTTGGAAAGCTTGGTTTAGGGACGTGGAGACTAATTGTGTGCGTGAGAAACAGAGTTAGTAGTTAAAGGCAGGAAGGAAGAGAGAGGGGGCTGCAGGAGAGACAGGGAGGCAACTTGGAACCAGAGCCCCGAGTCCTGGCTTGAGCAGCTGAGTCAGTGAGAGAATGGTTGGAAGAGCCGTGGAAGGGAAGATGAAGCAGCGCCCTGTGCCCCAGAACGAGGGAGAGGCCTAGAGAGGCGGGTAAAGGAGGAGGCGAAGCAAGGGCAGGGTGTTCACCCAAAAGGAAGGTGGTAGGGGCACATCCCCAGATATGAAGGCGTGGGGAGGCTAAGCCTGGAGGGAACCCATTCTCACCCGCTCACGTGTCGCGCCAAAGGACCAGCAAGAACTAATCGCAAGTGTTAGATGTGTTGGCTTGGGCATTCGTCGAGGACACCTGTCTGTAACATCAGGGTTTCGGTCTCTGGATACCTCTGCACAGGTCTAAATACAGTTTTCTAGGAGGGAAGTCCAGTACGGAAGTGTTGTTCATCTTGTTTGGGAAGTTGTTCATGCGTTCCTCGTGTCACAAAGTCATGTCAGCACAGTAAGTTTTTAGCAAACAGGAAGCTTCTGTTCTGCGTGAGTTCCATATGTCGTTATTGTGAAGTGTCTTGAAGCTTTAAAGCGTCTGTATATTCAGTATCACAAGTAAAGCTTTCTGATGTTACTTAGTGAACCTTCCTTCTTCAGAGGATGGGGACATCTGTTGCAGAGCAGAGCAGCTCAGGGCATTTCTGAAGTATTATCTTTGTAATCAGTCCTTTTGTTTGTATTTTTGTGCATAGATGCAGCATAGCTGTTATTCAGGTCTACCCCAGACTGCCTTGTCCCTATAAAATAGAGCTGGGACTAATGGAATCTTGCTCCTCAGCACCTGTAGAGTACTATAAATTAGTTGTATATGTTTTAAAGCAGTTCTTTCTTTTTATGGGCCTGAGTTTTTTAAACAGGAACTTTTTCTCTTGAGGAATTTCGGGGAGGATTCATGTTTAAGAGAGTAACTCTAACCCTAACTCTGGCTTCTCCCTCCTCCCGCATTGCTGCCTAAACATAGGATTTTAATTTCTGTTTGAACCATAGGTAAAATGGGACTGTTGCTAGACCTGTGTCATAGGGAACCGTCAGAAACAGGATACTTATGGAAACGCTTTACTGGACTATCTCACTGATGATGAAAGCTCAGTGAATGTTAGCCATTGGTGCTGTCTGTGTTTACCCCAGCATTTCCTCTTGGTAAATCTCAACATCTGATAGGATTGTGTCAGAAACCTCCTGCAAGCCCCTTTCTGCTAAAAATTGTGGAACTTGATAGAGAAACAGAGGGAGTGGGTCTTTATAACCAAAGAGCCACTGTTAACCAAGAGTGTGAAACCCACCTCTAAACTGGCCCCCTTAGGCTATGCAGCTCCCAGGCACACTTGGTGCCCAGGCTTGGCTCTGGGCATCTGTGCTTCCCAGGGGTGACTCTCTGCCTATCTGTTAGCTCTGAGTTCTGTGGAACAGAGGTTTTACCCTCGGGTTATAATTCTCATTATAATTCATAGGTAGTTACCTAGCTTCTTTGCTTCTCTACAGGGGTCACTGGGGAATCATACTATTGTAAAATGGGTGCTAGCTTTCTGTAGGAAGGATGTAAGTACTTTGGTAACTTAGCAACCTGTATCTAAAGATTTTTAGAGTTGGTCAAGCAAAATCAAGTACAAGCTCAGCCCTTGAGCGCTTCATGTGATCAGGTTGCGAGAGCTTGAGAGTTCTAAACCAGCCCCCTCTTACAAGTTATTAAAATCGCCCAGCAGTGCTAATGATTTAAAAAAGTTGTAGAATCAAGATCTCCTATATCATATTATTTATTTTTTGCAGATTTTTCAAATACAATAAATATTTAATAAGTATACGTGATACAGAAGATGCTAATAAGCCTTAACGTGTATATTTAACACACTAAAAATGCTGCTGTGCCAGAAACTTGACATTAACCTAAGCGTAATATCTTGACTAATATGCTCTGAGCATTTAATTAACACCATTGCTGTTTATGTTTTACAATCTGGAAGAAACTTGATGGAGAGTCTTTAGATGTGGCTCGGGAGTGTAAAGGGGCTAGCACACCTGTTACCAGTGTTCCTGAGTGGTCCTGGTCTCCAACACCACTAGGTCTGGCTCCTCTAACAGCTTAGAGAGCTTTTCTTAGGACGATTGACTCTTTCCAGACATATTAAATCCTTGCCCCCAGATTGGCTAGTCTCTGGGACAGATTCCTCCCTCGCACACATTGCCTTGCACAGCTGTGCTGTTCACCGTGGAAGCTCAGAGGTCTGTCCCACACTCTTGCCCTCTGCCACATAGCAGTGTTGGGTTCCAGTGGACGAGATCCTGCTCCCAGAAGCCTTCTGTTTGCTTGACTTTCCGGCCCCCTTCTCCCCAGCGGCAGCCCCCACCCCCGCCACCACCATTTGGTCCCTCACCCAGGGTGTTGCTCTGACCTCTAAAATTGAAGTGCCTGGACTTACTCCACCATCCTCTTTTTTTCTTTATATTCACTCTCAAGGATTTCGCCCAGGCTCAGGTCTTTAAAACATTCCTAGACTGAAGATGCACACATTTATACATCCAGTTCAGACTTCTTTCTTGAACTCCATACCTATAAATCCAGCTTCCTGCTTTGCATGAATGTCTGGTATCTTGACTATATTATACTCTGAACATCTACTTGAATGTCTACTGGATACCTGAAAGCGTAACATAAGCAAGTCACACTCTTGCACTGGCCTCTAATATCTTGGCCCTGTGGTCTTCCATAGGTTGGTAAATATCAACTCCCTATCTTGACTCAGCCCAAAATCCTTAGAGTCTTCTAGTCTGTCAATACCTCCAATTAGTTTTCCACCAACAGAATGTTTTCAAGACGTGATTGTTTCTCTTCGTTTCATCTTGTTCTCACCATATTCAGCACTGCCCACCTTTCTGTCCTTCGTAGATTACTATGCTAGCCTAGTAACTGACCTTTTGTCCCTGCTGTGGAGTCTCCTTGGTCCACCGGCCAAACCAACCCTTCTAAAATGTGAGAGCATGTTATTACTTACAACAATCCTTTCTCATCTACAGTCATTCCATCTACCCAAATGACAAAAAATCATGCCACGTGCCCACAAGGCCCGCATTATCATTCCCCTGTAGCCTCTTGGACTTTCTTTTTTCACTTTTCTTGTTTCACTTTACTTTTCTACTCCAGCCACATTGGCCGCCTTGCTGGTGCTTGAGCATAAAAGGCTCATGACTTCTGTCCCTCCATTGGAAGCATTTTCCTCAGATTCCTGCAAGGCTCCTTTCTCACTTCCTTCAGATTTCTGTTTCTTATTTTCTCTTTAAGTCCTTTGATTACCCTATTCTACAAATTGAGAAGTGCTTATTTTTCTTCATTCTTTTTATCCATAGTTAAAATTTTTTATTTTTATTTTTAATTTAAATTGGTTTAAAATACATCTGAAAATATTTTAATTTTGAATTCAATATTTAGTATATATTATAAATAATTCAAAAATAAATAGATTTGGGCTGGAGAGTTAGTAGTTATGGCACTTGCCTTGAATGCAGCTGACCCAGCTTTGATCTCTGCCTCCCCTGCCCTGCCAGGAGTAATTTACGACTGTAGAGCCAGGAGTAACCCCTGAGCCTTGCCAGGTATTGCCAAAAATCCAAATAAATAAACAAACAAATTAATTAATTAAATAGATCACATACTACATCTATCTTGCTAATTTATTTTTGTCTTCTTTAGTTTGTTTTTCTCTTTCCCACTAAAATGAAGCTCCCTAGATTCTAGAACTATGTATGAACTAGTAAATATACGTAAAAGGTTGGAATACACCCAGCACATACTACAGTGGGTGAGATGCTTGCCTTGCATGCAGCTGGTTCAATCCCTAGCACACCAGGTGGTCTCCCAAGCCTTCCAAAAAATGATCCTTGGACATAAAGCCAGGAGTAAGCCTTGAGCACTCCTGGGTGTATCCCAAAAAAACAAAGGGTTGTAAAAAGATTTTAAAAAGTCTTGAAATAAATAAAATGGAATTGAAGCAATGGACTCATATTCTTTATTTTTAGTCTTCAGAGGGAAAATCTGTCTAAGTATACAAGCTCAAAGGTTATTTCCTAGAACTACTTGTATTTGAAAATATTCATATGGATAGCACATGGGAGATGTTTTGAGAAGTACCTTTTACTTTATTTCCTCTGAACTCGGGCCCATTTCTATTTCTTCTTCTGCCAGAAGAATTGGTGTTACCCACTTGACATCTTTGCCCTGAAAGTCTTACTTTGTCCTTACCTTGTGTAAGGGCCCCATCTCCCTACTTCAAGCCTTTGTCCTCTACCTAAGCTTGCAAAGAGGGCCCAGAGTTTGGGGAAACAGCTTGTTCTCTACTGAATTGTCATATTAAACAAGACAGTAGTAGCCACATTCTTAAATCTTTGACCCTTCTACAAATGTTTCAGAAGTTCAGAGTCCATTCTGCAGACAGAGGTGGAAATCCTCCCCTGCCCTCTCAGCCATGCCGTCCCCCTCGCAGTCTGTCCTCAGACATCACTGAGCTTTGGGGATGGTGAATTTTAAACGTTTTTTCATTTGTTTGATTTCAATGTCAGGGCTCCAGTCTTGCGTCCTCACACAGTCAAAGCCAGTGCTCTCCTACTGATCTGCATCTTCAGGGAGCTGTGGGCTTTATTTATAGGAATTATTATTATTTATTCATAGGAATTATTTATAGGAATAGGCTCCAACGCTTTTCCAGTGTGTGTCCTTGAATGTGCTCTTAAGTTTTGAGAAAGGGAACCAGGCCTCTGACTCACATATCTTGAATGTAAGGCCCCGAGATGAATCGCTAGTACCACAAGGCCTCTAATTGTCATTTGATTGGAGTCCTACAGTAATAATTAAGTCATTTAAATCAAGAGAAATGGGAATATTTCAGACTAGGTCTGACATGTGACCTTTCAACACAGAATGCGCCCCTGCCTTTTCTGTTCCCGTATCTCTTCCCATCCCCCATTGAAAGAAGAGTTAAATGCTAGATTTTCAAACTGTGAATATAAAGTCCCATATTTGTACATTGTCCTATGCCTTTTAAATTGTATTCTAGGTTAATATTGTGCATTTCAATATGGTTCCCACCTCCTTTAATTAGTATTAATGAAGCCGTCTTCTACGTGAACTGTGTACTGAGCAGAAAGACCAGAATCCTCACTGTGAAATAAGGCAGGTAGGTCTGAGATATGATTATAAATGACTGCGCCAGGAAACATGGGGAAAGGGTATTATAGCTTTCACAATATGACATTCTTTATCAAAGAAATAACAATAAGCCCAGAAAAGACATTATTCTCACACTTCTTTTCAATGAATAGAAGTAAAAATTAACAATAATAGAAAAAGAACCTGACTCCAAAGACAGTATTTTCAGCTTCCTCCACGTCTTTCTCCTCAAGCTGTTGTAAGCTGACAAATCCTGCAGTTGGTCAGCCTGGCGCTATAGAGGCGGGAGCAGGTCCTGGCGAGGAGCCTCTAGCCCTCTGTAAGGACTTTCCTGCTACTGCCACCATCCTGTGGCTGTCCTGGGGAAGTGGGACACGTCCAGGGCCCCTTTGTCATTCCTATGTTTGTTCTCCTTCTCCTCTCTCTTGTCCTCGTCGGTGCTGCATTTGTGTGCTCATGCTTCTTATGCGTCGGATTTGCTGTGGTCTGTGTCAGTGCATTTCCGTAGTCTCCGTGGTTGCATATTCAGTCATTCTGAAAACTGATTCTGTGTCTTCAGTGTAACCACCAGAACTGGTTTGCTGTAGTTATCACAGAAAGTCGGAGAAGCCAGACTCAAAGAGCGGTTCACACACCGCGGCCCTGCGGCTGCAGCTGCATCAGACCCGCGAAGAGCCATACACGGCCCTGCAGCTGCAGCTGCATCAGACCCTGGAAGAGCCACACACACGGCCCTGCGGCTGCAGCTGCATCAGACCCTGGAGAGAGCCATACACACGGCCCTGCGGCTGCAGCTGCATCAGACCCGCAAGAGCCACACACACGGCCCTGCGGCTGCAGCTGCCATCAGACCCGCGAAGAGCCACACACACGGCCCTGCGGCTGCAGCTGCATCAGACCCTGGAAGAGCCATACACGGCCCTGCGGCTGCAGCTGCATCAGACCCGCTGAAGAGCCACACACACGGCCCCTGCGGCTGCAGCTGCATCAGACCCTGGAAGGAGCCATACACGCGGCCCTGCGGCTGCCGCTGCATCAGACCTGGAAGAGCCATACACATGGCCCTGCGGCTGCAGCTGCATCAGACCTGCGGAGAGCCACACACACAGCCCTGCGGCTGCAGCCGCATCAGACCCGCGAAGAGCCACACACACGGCCCGGCTGCAGCTGCATCAGACCCTGGAAGAGCCATACACGCGCCCTGCAGCTGCAGCTGCATCAGACCCTGGAAGAGCCATACACGCGGCCCTGCAGTGCTGCAGCTGCATCAGACCCTGGAAGAGCCACACACACGGCCCTGCGGCTGCAGCTGCATCAGACCCTGAAGAGGCCATACACACGGCCCTGCGGCTGCAGCCTGCATCAGACCTGCGGGGAGAGCCACACACACAGCCCTGCGGCTGCAGCTGCATCAGACCCTGGAAGGAGCCACACATACCGTCCCCGGCTGCAGCGCGTGCATCAGACCCGCAAAGAGCCATACACACAGCCCTGGCGGCTGCAGCTGCATCAGACCCACAAAGAGCCACACACACGGCCCTGTGGCTGCAGCTGCATCAGACCGGGAAGAGCCATACACACAGCCCTGCGGCTGCAGCTGCATCAGACCCGCGAAGAGCCACACACACGGCCCTGCGGCTGCAGCTGCATCAGACCCTCTGAAGAGCCACACACACGGCCCTGCGGTGCAGCTGCATCAGACCCTGGAAGAGCCACACACGGGCCCTGCAGCTGCAGCTGCATCAGACCCTGGAAGAGCCACACACACGGCCCTGCGGCTGCAGCTGCATCAGACCCTGAAGAGCCATACACACGGCCTCGGCTGCAGCTGCATCAGACCTGCGGAGAGCCACACACACAGCCCTGCGGCTGCAGCTGCATCAGACCCTGGAAGAGCCACACACCGTCCCTGCGGCTGCAGCTGCATCAGAACCAAAAAGAGCCATACACACAGCCCTGCGGCTGCAGCTGCATCAGACCGGAAGAGCCACACACACGGCCCTGTGGCTGCAGCTGCATCAGGCCCGGAAGAGCCATACACACAGCCCTGCGGCTGCAGCTGCATCAGACCCGCGAAGAGGCCACACACACGGCCCTGTGGCTGCAGCTGCATCAGACCCTGGAAAAAGCACACACACGGCCCTGCGGCTGCAGCTGCATCAGACCCGGCAAAGAGCCATACACAGCCCTGCGGCTGCAGCCGCATCAGACCCTGGAAGAGCCATACACAGCGTCCCTGCGGCTGCAGCTGCATCAGACACCCGCGAAGAGCCACTAACACATCCCTGCGGCTGCAGCTGCATCAGACCAAGAAAAGAGCCACACACACGGCCCCCGGCTGCAGCTGCATCAGACCCAAAGAGCCACACACACGGCCCTGCGGCTGCAGCCGCATCAGACCCTGGAAGAGCCACACACACGGCCCTTCGGCTGCAGCTGCATCAGACCCGCAAAAGAGCCACACACACGGCCCCTGTGGCTGCAGCTGCATCAGACCCTGGAAGAGCCATACACACAGCCCTGCGGCTGCAGCTGCATCAGACCCTGGAAGAGCCATACACACAGCCCTGCGGCTGCAGCTGCATCAGACCCGCGAAGAGGCCATACACACGGCCCTGCGGCTGCAGCTGCATCAGACCCAAGAAAGAGCCATACACACAGTCCTGCGGCTGCAGCTGCATCAGACCCTGGAAGAGCCACACACACGGCCCCTGTGGCTGCAGCTGCATCAGACCCGGAAGAGCCATACACACAGCCCTGCGGCTGCAGCTGCATCAGACCCGCGAAGAGCCACACACACGGCCCTGTGGCTGCAGCTGCATCAGACCCTGGAAGAGCCACACACACGGCCCTGCGGCTGCAGCTGCATCAGACCCTGGAAGAGCCATACACAGCCCCCGCGCTGCAGCTGCATCAGACCCCTGGAAGAGCCATACACACGTCCCTGCGGCTGCAGCTGCATCAGACACCCGCGAAGAGCCACACACACGTCCCTGCGGCTGCAGCTGCATCAGACCCGTGAAGAGCCACACACACGCGGCCCTTCGGCTGCAGCTGCATCAGACCCGCAAAGAGCCACACACACGGCCCTGCGGCTGCAGCTGCATCAGACCCTGGAAGAGCCATACACACAGCCCTGCGGCTGCAGCTGCATCAGACCCCGCGAAGAGCCATACACACGGCCCTGCGGCTGCAGCTGCATCAGACCCTGGAAGAGCCATACATACGGCCCCTGCGGCTGCAGCTGCATCAGACCCTGGAAGAGCCATACACACAGCCCTGCGGCTGCAGCTGCATCAGACCCCCAAGAGCCATACACGACCCTTCAGCTGCAGCTGCATCAGACCCTGGAAGAGCCATACACACGGCTCTGCAGCTGCAGCTGCATGAGACCCTGGAAGAGTGGAACATTCACACACACATTCCTGCGGCTGCAGCAGCCATTGAGGCAGACGTGTCATTTATAGCACCTCCTGCCCACAGTTAGTGAGACTTGAAAAATACCAACAGCTGTCTTAATCAGATAGGGATTCCAATTCTACAGAGACGGATTTGCAGGACCAGGGAGTGACTCATCTAAACTGGTCCTGCTACTTTTTAAAAATGAAAAATTCCATGAATGAGAATGCTAATGCTAAAATATATCAGATTAGCATTTGGGCGATGGTGCCAAGGAAAGAGCTCCAAGGGGAGTGCTTTGCGATCTTTGCATGAGTGTGTGCTTTGCAGGTGAGAGCCTGAGATTTGATCACTGGTACTACATGGCCCCTTAAATACCTCTGGAAGTGATCCTACTGAGCACTGCAATAGGAGTACCCATGGGCACTGCTTGTTTGCTGCCCCCTGCCCCCAAAAAAGAATTTGAGTGGCTATTATGGTTTCATTAGTTTCATATATTGAAGAATCTATAGCCTTCCTTGCAATGTTAGACAATTAAGTATTCAAGGGAGGGGAGTCATAGATTGAATTTAAGACAGAACATTGGAATTTGGGGGGCAAATTCTTCCCTGATGCTTATATTAGCTATAGATAGCTATATTTACCGTTTAAAGTTTCTACCATTAATAAAAATTTATCTTGTGTTTATCTGCTTCTCTAGGAAGACATTTCCATATAACTTTTACTTTCAAGATATTTAAGAAATTTATGTCCCTTATTATATTGATTCAGATTGTTATCATTATATTCAGAATGTAATAAGGAATATTTTGTAGGCTTGTGTTATTATTATAATACTCTTATGCCTCAATATATTATTAGATAGAGATCTGTAGGGTGCGTCTGTTCTAAATGTTGTTTGTTCATGTGTGTGTGTGGGGTGTATACTATATATTTTTAAGGCCAATACTTAATCCTGTTTCTAAGGTCAGATTTAGTAACCTGTACTTGTGTTGAGAAAGACTGAGTGTATGCTCAACACAAAGTGGTTCTGTCTCCAAGGGCTGGCAGTGAGAGAAATAAGTAGGTCTCCTGAGCTATGATCAGAGACATCAAACTTGTATTAAGTGTAGGATGTTATGTTCCTGGAACTTTGGCGATATTTATTTTGGGAAATAAAAGGGTGTTTTCTTATTTTCTAATAGCTTTTATGTAAAGAAATATATATCCCTATATTCTTATCTTTATATGGATATAAGCATATCCATAGAAATGGATATTTATAGCTCTAAAAAATAGTGGAATTTTATAGCAGTAATTTTATGTACACCATACATATAATATACATATGTACAGGGAACAACTAAACTGACATTTAATGTCCGATCATTGACTTTGTGACTGTAGAGTACTACTGAGGACAGAACAAAAGAGAAAGCTATTTTAATGATCTGGATACAGATAACCTACCCAATGACCATTGATTGAGGGTTACATTCTCACTCTAGTCACTGCGTGGTGAACCCAGCAGATTCAGTCTATGTTTGGGGGCTTATATTTTATAGTGGACAAAAGAAACTCAGTCAATAAGCAGTGAAATAAACATGAACACTTCGAATACAATGAATGTTGGAAGAAAATAAAACATCACAGAGAAATCAGAAATTTTAAATTTCATGGTCAAAGAAGATGAAATTTGAACCAAAGTTTAAATGACAAAAAAAAAAAAGGATTTGTTAAAATCTTAGGGGCAAAAATTACAAACAGAAGGAACATTCTGGATAGCGGAAAGATCCAAATGAGCTTAGTGGGTTGAAGGACCAAGGCCCACATGGGACAAATCCTGTAGGAGCAGGTGAAACTGGAGAAGTGTCTAGAAACCTCCTCATCCAGGGCTTTGAGGCCTTGTAAAGGAGTTTAAGTTTTATTTTGAGAGATGGATGCTGTAAGAACATTTGAGGTACATTTAAAAAAATGTTTTTTAAAGCTGGAGCAATAGTGCAGTGGGTGGAGTGCTTGCCTTGCATGCAGTCAACCTGGGTTTGATCCTTGACATCACATGTGGTCCCCGAGCACCACCAGGAAGAATTCCTGAGTGAAGAGCCAGGAGTAATCACTGAATATTGCTGGGCATGTCCTAAAAAACAAAAGTATACACACACACACACACACACACACACACACACACACACATCTTCTTAAATAACTACTGCTGTTATGGGAAAGATGTAGAGAGACAAGAAAAAAATACTCAATGTTAAGGAAAGGTGAAATTTTGCATTTTCCTGGAACATTGATAGAGCTAGAGGGTATCACGTTAAGTGAAATAAATCACAAGATCTCACTCATATGTGGTATATGAGAAAAAAATCAAGGAAATGGGCAATGCCCAAAGAAAATGAACCCTTAGACTCCAAAACAGGACTGAGGTTCCCATTAATGTGTGTGGGTGGAGGGGGGTGAAGAGGGCGTGACAAGTGGTGGCAGCTTTGATGAACAGTTAATGGAGGGGTTTGGGCATTTTGAGGGTGCATGTGGCATGGTGACATTGTACCTCCAAAGCGAACATGCAAGTCTTGTGTGTCTTAGGAAAGAGGGGGCAGTGTGGAGGTCTATTGGGAAGGGATGTTATTCAATGGTAGAGCACATGCTTAGCATAGGCGCCGTTCTAGACTTGTTCTCTAACACTGCCAACCCCAAGAGCTCTGCCAAGTGTGGCCCTCAAAGCAGTAGCAAAAAGCAAACAACAAAAATAAAGTGAGATCAAAGAGAATTACAGGAACTGGGTGAGAAGTGACAGGAGCTAGGAGTGGAAATAGTTGTGGGAAGCAGGTTGTGCTCTTTGCTGATGGGCTTGTATATGAAGAGAAGAGAAAGAAGAAACTGGTTTGAGCAAAGAATGGCTGCTTGAGAGTGAGGAGAGAGCCACAGGGGTTAGGGAGAACAAGTTTGAAGGGTGGAAATGAAAGAATTTGGCTTGACTCTTTTGATTTGAAGCACATGAGTTTGAACTTTAATAGTAGTGAATTATTGAATAAATTGTTTCAGTGTCCTCATTAGTAAAATCAGGTTGGTAGTGCCTGTGCTATATGGTTGTTGTGAAAGTGAAGTAATAGCCTCTGGAGCATTTGAAACAGGTCTAGACCCTTGTTCACTGTTGGTGGGTGTCATCTGGTTCAGCCTCTGTGGAAAACAGTGTTGGAAAACAGTGTGGAGACTTCTTAAGAGATTAAAAACATAACTCCCTTTTGACCCACAAATTCACATCTTGGCTTCAATCCCAAGAATACAAAAAAAAAAATTAAAAAGATGCATGTACACCTGTGTTCATTGTATTTACAACAACCAAGGTCTGGGGAAATAATCCATATGTTAACCAATGAGTGGATAAAGAAATTGTGGTGTGTGTACATCGTGGAATGCTACTGTGAAATAGCCCAGAGAGAGAACAGCTATCAGGTGAGCCCCCTTGTAGTGGCATATAAAGAAGTGAAGCTTGGGGGGTCTAGAGCAGGTGGGGCATTTGCCTTGCTTGCTGCCGAACTGGGTTTAATTCCCAGTTCCACATGGTCTCCTGAGCCCACCAGGAGTGATCCCTAAGAACTGAACTAGGGAGTAAACCCTGAGCACTGCTGGGTGTTGCACAAATGCCCCCACCCCCCAATAAAGTAAAAACAAGTTTCTGGTGTAAACAAACCTTTGAACTTTGACAAAACTGAACTTGTTTTACACTGAGGGAACTAAGTTGGGCTCAGTGGAAGGAAGTGGCAGACCAGAAGTGATATAAAGACAGTGTTGGTGGATCTCTGATGGGTAGAAATGTAGCAACATTGTAAAGTATCATTGTATCACTGTCTTCCCATTGTTCATCAATTTGCTTGAGTGGGCACTAGAAACATCTCCGTGAGTCCTGTCACAAGCAAGTGTAACCCAAGAGCATCTGCTTTCTCCAGGGACAGGAGGAGCCCAAACCATTCTTCAGGTCATGGAACTGAGGTCCATAATTGTTACTAGTTTTTGGCATAACAAATAAATAAAACACAGGTAGCTTGCCAGGCTCTGCCGTGTAGGTGGTATAGTCTCAGTAGAAGGCTCTCATTTTGAGCATTATGACGTAAGGCAAAGAATATACTAAGCACCTATTCATCATAAGCTACTGTGGGAATCAACTTTGGTAAAAAGAGAATTTCTGAAAATTATTGTATCTCACCATGAGAAATCCTTGTCTGAAGTGTTTACTAAGTTATTGTTTCTCATTAAACCTTCTGGGTTAATGTTCTTGTTAACTGAGCTTAGTTGATTTCTACTTTGTGTTCCTATCCGATCTGGTGTGGTCTTACTGAGATGTCAGTATGTAGAGTAGGAGGTATCATGAGGCCCTGAATGTGGCTGCATGCTCCAGAAAACCCAGAATGTTTAACAGCAGTGAACTTACCTGGTGGTGGCAGTGGACATGGGTGTGGCTTTCTGGGACTTCTGGAAGTACAAGAGGATGGGAAAAATTCCACCCACTCAGACTCCGAGAAGGCTTGGGGTTTTCAGCCCAAAAACAAAATAACCCGTGTAACTGGAGTTTTTGGCAGGTTAGCATCTCTGTAGAGCTCCGTCATGAGGCAGCAGAGTCTGGCTGTAGACATGGTGGTAGTTACTGGGTATGAGTGTGGTGCTGGGAATTTGGTAGGGAGGAAAGTTGGCTTGCCCCCTGTCACGATCACCCCAGGGATCTCAGCTGGGACCTGTGTTAACCGAGAAATTTTTGTGACTAGTTGATCTCTTGAGATTTCATTATGAATCTGTGAAATAGGGCTGGTGGATGAGTTTACATGTGGCAGCAGTGGGGGCCGAGATTAGCATGTTAAATGTGAAACACATGGTGAATGCTATATGGAAGTGTTGTGCTGGATTCCCAACATTGTAAAGTAGATGCTTTAATGTTTACACTGTTTAACCACGTTGCCCAATAGCAATAAAACACAGAAACAACAAAGCAGGGTCAAAGTTCCATTAAAAAAGAAATGTTTTGTTGCTCAGCAATAGTAGTAGTAATAGTATATATCCAAGCTAGAGATTTAATGTAGGTGTGTATTTTTTTACTTTTTTGGGGGGTCACACCTGGCGATGTTCAGGGGTACTCCTGACTCTGCACTCAGAATTACTCCTGGCAGTGCTCGGGGGACCATATGGGATGCTGGGGGTTGAACCCCGCTCGACCCGCATGCAAGGCGGTGCTATCCCTCCAGTCCCAATGTAAGTGTGTGTGTGTGTGTGTGTGTGTGTGTGTGTGTGTAGTTCAGGATGGAACTAAAGGTGGGACTAGATTAGATGACTTATGGAGGCAGAAGGAAAAAAAGAAGAGAAGGTACAGACTGGGTAACATTTAGACTTCAGGAAGAAATAGCAGAGGACTGGGGAAATGTTACCAAGAGACAAGAAAGGGTTGCCTCTGCTTCCAGTGGCAGGGCACAGGCCTCCCATGTAAGGGCACAAGAAAGAGTTAGAAGGTGACCAGGACCAGAAAGGGGACAGAAGACAGAAAAAAATTAATAGTAACCATGTCAAGAGCAATTTCAATGGTGTAGTAGAAATAAAATACATTTGGAGTGACAAAAGAGAATGTGGGGTGAGGGGCTAGGAAATAACCCAGAAGATTGAGTTATTTATACATGGGAGACATATATAAATAACTGACACTGCCTGGCTCCCCCAGCACCACTGAGTGTCACCCCAAGCACAGCCCTGGCAGTAGCCCCAATGAACCACCAGGAAAGACCCAAAAAGCCAAAAAAAAAAGAAAAAGAAAGAAGAAAAAGAAATGCGATAGTAACTCAAAAGTACAAACATTGGGATTTAACTTGGGAAGGTTGTTTAAATATGAAAATGTTTAAATACATTTGTATGCTAACTGGAACGAATCGGTGGAGAGGAAAAAATGTATGATAAAAAGAAAAGTGAATATTTAAAAGAACAAAGTTTTAGATTGTCAGGAAAGGATATAACCCAGGAGGGACATTGAAGGAGAGCAGATTCTTCTTTTTCTTTGTAAATGGAGGCCAGGCAAAGTCTGAACGTGTCTTTTTCATAAGATGGCAATTTGGGGGTACAGTCACTACAGAGGATTCTAGCTAACCTCCTGGGTTCTTGTGGAATGTGTAACATTGGCACACAGACCACCAGATGTCTTCAGTGCTGCTCTTTCACTGAACACTTTCTTACAACTCAGGTAGCAGCATCTCTGCAGTTGCTCAACCCAGAAATAGGAACCTTCAAATCTTGTGAGCATCACCAGTAACTGCTCACTGCATTGCTGCTTGCGGCTTCTTGTCTCTGGGTGTTCGCTTGTTGCTGATCTGCTGGCCCGGACCACTTGTCTGGACCATCTGTTAGGGGACTACTCAGGGTTGTCGTTCTCTTTTTAGTCTCGCCTCATTCACCAGTCTGAATTGTTTGTCTTTCTCTCTCAGTCTGAACGTCCACTGCTTTTCGCTGGTGGGTGCTCTGCAGCTCTCAGTTCCCACAGCGCAGCTGCCCTTTGTCATTGTCATCTGTTTTTGTGCACATGTGTAAGCAGGAGGAGACCTGCTTATCACACATATGTAGGAGTGGGAGGAGACCTGCCTATCACACCTATGTAAGAGTGGGAGGAGACCTGCCTATAACACACGTGTGAGAGCGGGAGGAGACCTGATAATCATACATGTGTGAAAGCGGGATAAGACCTGACCATCATACATGTGTGCGGAAGCAGGAGGGGAGATATACCTATCACACGTGTGTAAGCGTGGGGAGGAGACCTGCCTATCTCACCTATGTAAGAGTGGGGAGGGAGACCTGCCTATAACACACGTGTGAGAGCGGGAGGAGACCTGACTATCATACATGTGTGAAAGCGGGATGAGACCTGACTATCATACATGTGTGAGAGCAGGGAGGAGACGGGCCTATCACACGTGTGTAAGAGTGAGAGGAGACCCACCTATCACACCTATGTAAGAGTGGGAGGAGACCTGCCTATCACACATGTGTGAGAGCGAGAGGAGACCTGACTATCATACATGTGTAAGAACATAGGAGACCTGCCTATCACACACATGTGTAAGAACAGGGAGGAGACCTCCCTATCACTCATGTGTAAGAACAAGAGGAGACCTGCCCATCATACATGTGTAAGAACATAGGAGGCCTGCCTATCACACATGTGTAAGAACAGGAGGAGACCTGCCTATCACACATGTTAAGAACAAGAGGGAGATCTGCCTATCATACATATATAAGAGCAGGAGGAGACCTGCCCATCATACATGTTAAGAATAGGGAGGAGACCTGCCCATCATACATGGGTAAGAACAGAAGGAGACCTGACTATCACATGCATGTAAAAACAGGAGGAGACCTGCCTATCACATGTATGTAAGAACAGGAGGAGAGCTGCCCATCATACATGTGTTCTTACACATGTCATACATGTGTAAGAACAGGAGGAGACACCTCCCTATCATACATGTGTAAGAACAGGAGGAGACCTGCCTATCACATGTATGTAAAAACAGAAGGAGACCTGCCAATCATACATGTAAGAACAGGGGAGACCTGCCTATCACATGTATGTAAAAAACAGGAGACCCGCCCATCATATATGCATAAGAACAGGAGGAGACCTGCCCTATCACATGTATGTAAGAACAGGAGGAGACCTGCCTATCATACATGTGTAAGAACAGAGGAGACCTGCCTATCATACATGTGTAAGAACAGGAGGAGACCTGCCTATCATACATGTGCAAGAACAGGAGGAGGCCTGCCTATCATACATGTGCAAGAACAGGAGGAGGCCTGCCTATCATACATGTGCAAGAACAGGAGGAGACCTGCCTATCATCATGGCTATAAGAGCAGGAGACCTGCCTGTCCAGGGTTCTGTATTTTTTGTCTTATCCTTGCCCTTAGCTGCTTCTGTTATCTGACATCCCATGTAAACAAGATTAAAAAATGAAACTATCCAGATTATCTGCCCCTTCCCTACTTTCATCATAGCACAATAATTTTATTTTAATTGCAGTAGTTTTACTTTTTAAGTGCATACCTTTCTAAATGAAGTATTAAGTGAAATGGCCACTAGAGAAAGAAACTCGAGAGGACGGAAACAGTTATGGGTGAATTAGAGATTCTAGAGAATGGTGTTAGCAGCAAAAAATTGGTTTTAAAACATTTCAAACTTCCACTCTGAGCAATAAGGAAATAAGAAGGGAGAATCCTCACCTGGCAACAGTACCTGATATTACAGTGATAAAGTAGGATTATTAATTATTACTATTATTAGGGAATCATTAACATTACTCCTATCTCCCAGCTTATTCAGTAAGGAACTGACCATCACATATCATTTAATTGAAACTCTGGGTGGATAAGAGAGTCTAAAAGGAATTGTAAAGAAGTTTCTGTGCTTTACATTAGTTCTAATTCCAGTTTCTGCTAAATTATAGTCCTGAGAACTTGGAGTAAATTGAGGTTTGATTTTAGAATTTTCATTCACCATGATTTCTAGCCAGAAGGCTGATAATGGAGGTGATTCTTTTTTGCTCCAAAGGAGAAATTCTATATACAAATAACAATAGGGTTTGATTTTTTGTCCCTAGCAAAATTCTCCACCTAGTAATTATCCTGTTGGTTTACATGTTTTTTAACAGACATACATAACAAGTTCTATAGTAATAAGTTAACAGAAACAAGTCTAGTAGCTTGTTTTTAATTGCCTAAAAATGTGTACTGGGAGCTCAGTTGTTACTAGGTGAAGGCAAAAACATTTGTGTCTTGGTCCTTATCTTCCGAAGGAGAGAATTTACTCAGGAGACATAGGAAAGGATAGAGTTTATTAAGAGAACAGGGCGAGGGCCAGGAGATAGTATGGGTTAGGTGCATACCCAGAAAGCGTCAGACCCATGCCCAGATCTTGGAGCCACATGGTCCCTATCAGCACTGGCTGCAGACATTGGGAGGCCCCTGAGCAGCACCAGGTAAGCCGGCTCTGTCCAGCACTGCAGGGCCTCCTGAGCACCCACCAGCTGAGCCAGCTCTGTCCAGCACTGCAGAACCCAAGCAGTGCGTCTCTGCCCTTTACTGAACCCATGGCTTGCTTGGCCAAGAATTGCCTGTGGAACCCTTTAGACCTCCTGAGAACTGCTGGAGAGGTGCCTCCCCCTCCACACCCTGAAGAAAATGCTGCAGGTCACGTATGTGAGGTGGGAGAGGAGGAGTGACCTCTAGAAGGCAGGACTCACTTTCCTTCTTTACTCATTCCAGCTAGGGCTGGAAAGAGTTGACTCTGAGCACCTACACAGCACAGACCTTGGCTCTCCTCAGCTCTGTGCAGCAGTCGCCAAACTGTACCTGAGTCCTTCTTGATCTACACATAGAGGAATTAAACCCCACCACTAGAGGACTTCTGGGGAAGGTGGGCAGAATATCAGATTAGAGTGAGGAATTTTTATTTGCAAGCAAAACAAAGTCAGTCCTATCACCTGCCGGGTCTTTTTTCTGGACTGTCACCTGCCCCTGCAGAAAAGAATTTCAGGAAGAAGACAAATAATGAAGTCATTTAAATTTCTTTAGCAAATATGAGGAGAGAGAAACTTAGTCAAGAGAGAATATGGGCGTCCCCAGCGTGGAGAGAGGCAGGTACATCCTATTCAGGGCTGTGCTTGAGCCCCCAAGATGGACATTGTGCATAAAGGAAAAAAGGAACCCCACACCTGAGGCAGAGATGCAGGTGTCCATAAGATTGGGGAGATGTGTACCTCGGTCTCTGTAAAGTTAAGCGTTTATACAGCCCTGTCCTGTATAAATGTCTGCAGTCAAGGGGGAGAGTTTAGGACTATTAATAGTTTTCTTGGATATTCTTAGCATGACTTTTGCTTCAGTCTTGGGAGCCCAGCTTATGCTCTGTGTCTGAAATTCCTTATCTGAAAGGTTTTCCCTGGCACCTCAGGTGGACTCTTCGTTTCCAATAATGCTTGCCTTTGGACTACTTTGGGTTAAAAAAAATAGCCCATCCCATAGCTATTAAGCAGGATAACTCAAGAGTAGGAGCAGCTGAGTCCTGTCGCATGGGCCTCTGTGTGTGTGTGTGTGTGTGTGTGTGTGTGTGTGTGTGTGTGTGTGTAAGTCTAGTTTACCTTTGTGTGTTCCATGGGAGGAGGCCTCCATTGCAGGGTGTGTCATTCTCTCTAGAGGCTCTAATTTATAGGAATCCTGACTTTATTTGTGGGTGGTTTGGTTTGGGGCCGCATGGTGGTGTTCAGAGGCTATTCCGATTGTATTCTCAGTAGTGACCCCTGCAGGTGAGGGAGTCAGAAATCAAATGGGATCGACTTGCTACGCCAAGCACCTTACCTTTTGTGCTATCTTTGGCTCATGACTTTTTTGGCTTTCTTGGACTTTGAGATTCCACGGTGCTGTGTTTCAAGCAGTTTCTTTGTTGGCTTTCTGGGAATCCCAGGCAAACGCAAACTGTGCCATCTTCCCATACCTGCTCATGCTGACAAAAGCAAGTCATTCCCACAGAAAGATTTTTCCTTTGGAGTTTTTTTGGGAAGTCAGATCAGTGCTGTGGACAGCTTACTTATATTTCATCAATATATTTGGTGGACTTTACTATGATTTCTTATTTATTCATTCATTCATTCATTCATTCATTCATTTGATTATTTATTTTTAGGTAAGGATGAGTTAAGATTTTGAGTATCTCTGTGTGCCAGGTACCTTGGATAAAGTAGCAAAATTATGTACCGAGTGTTGATTCTTCACCAACGGTAAGGTCTGTGCTGGAGTTTCAAGTATCCTGTGCTTGACTGCCCTGAAGTCTCCAGGAAGAGATGAAAGCACGGTGCCACCTACTAAGAACTTATTGCATGAATGGCGCTGAAATGAGTAAAACATCTCAGTGACTGGAAAAAGCGTATTCAGTGGTTGCTCCCGAACTACTTACTCTTTCATTCTCTTAGTTTTTGTCAAGTATTACTCTTGGTGTTGGGAATATACTAGAAAAAGAGCAATAAGCCATGACGCCTGCCTCAATAGAGTCTGCTGAAAGAATGGGTTCCCAGAGCAGTTCCTAGAGTGAGGGTGTTCCACGGTCTTTGGGTGTCTAAGAAGAGAAGTTCATTCACTATTGGCCGGTAAAGCACTGGAGCTGTTGAACGGCAAAGAGGGTCTTAGTTGGAACCGACATGGTGTAAGGGGAGAAGACTGTCTCTAAGGGGAGGAAGGATATCTCTCTACCAGCAGGACTGGGAACAGCTTCAGAGAGAGGGAGTTGGAGTCTGGTTTTATGTCCAGCAGAGGTATAGTAGTAACAGCTTATACATAATCTAGTAGCTTTTTGGGAAACTGATCCATATTCATGAGGGAGAACGGCAAGGGATGTAAATTAGGTAGATCACTTCACTTGATCACTTGAATCCCGTTAATCATCGATTTGCTCGAGCGGGCGCCAGTAACATTTCCATTGGACCCTATCACGTGCCAATGTAGCCCAATGGCATCTGGTTGATTGAGGAATATGAAGAGCCTCAAACCGTTCCTTCAGGGTCTTAACAAGGAAGTCTGACCATATTGTGAGGTGGGGCGGCCACGTGATCTTTTGACATCCCGTGGGGATCCAGTCGGTAACGGCTCTAGTCCAGCGGTTGTCTCCAAATCGCATTACATGTCCAGCCCATCTGATTTTCGATGCCTTGGCAAACGAGACAGCGTCCCTGATTCTGGAATAGCGACGGAGGTCAGAACTCCGGATTCCTTCTCTCACTTGAGTGAGGCGTGATATTCCAAGCATAGCTCTTTCGATGCCTCTCTGGGAGACCGAATAGCATTCTCATCCCTGCTTTAGGGCCCAGGTCTCTGAGGCGTATGTTAATGCAGGGAGAACGGTGGAGTCGAAGAGATGTGCCCGGAGCCGGAGGTTCTTTGTCCTTTAGCTATTTCTTCGATGCCTTTGAAGGCATTCCATGCGCTCTTCCTCCTGCACAGCTCAGGTTTTAGGTCGTTCATCATGTTGACTTCTCGACCTAGGTACACATAACTGCTGCATTCAGAGATGTTTGTTCCATTGAGAGTGAATGGGGCCTCTGGAACTAGTTCATTTCTCATGAACATAGTTTTCTTCAGATTCAGCTGTAGACCTACCTTTCCACATTCTCGGTCAAAGTCAGCCACCATTTGTGCCGCTTGGCTAATGTTTGGTGTTATTAGAACGATGTCATCAGCGGCGGAGGTGGTGTAGTTG
>JAJIBD010023187.1:0-24384 GCA_021461705.1 Cryptotis parvus | reverse complement strand
CACTTGATCACTTGAATCCCGTTATTCATCGATTTGCTCGAGCGGGCGCCAGTAACATTTCCATTGGACCCTATCACGTGCCAATGTAGCCCAATGGCATCTGGTTGATTCAGGAATATGAAGAGCCTCAAACCGTTCCTTCAGGGTCTTGACAAGGAAGTCTGACCATCTTGTAGGTGGGCGGCCACGTGATCTTTGGACATCCCGTGGGATCCAGTCGGTAACGGCTCTAGTCCAGCGGTTGTCTCCAAATCGCATTACATGTCCAGCCCATCTGATTTTCGATGCCTTGGCAAACGAGACAGCGGCCCCTGATTCTGGAATAGCGACGGAGGTCAGAACTCCGGATTCCTTCTCTCACTTGAGTGAGGCGTGATATTCCAAGCATAGCTCTTTCGATTCCTCTCTGGGAGACCCGAATAGCATTCTCATCCTGCTTTGTAGGGCCCAGGTCTCTGAGGCGTATGTTAATGCAGGGAGAACGGTGGAGTCAAAGAGATGTGCCCGGAGCCGGAGGTTCTTTGTCCTTTTTAGCTATTTCTTCGATGCCTTTGAAGGCATTCCATGCGCTCTCTTCCTCCTGCGCAGCTCAGGTTTTAGGTCGTTCATCATGTTGATTTCGACCTAGGTACACATAACTGCTGCATTCAGAGATGTTTGTTCCATTGAGAGTGAATGGGGCCTCTGGAACTAGTTCATTTTTCATGAACATAGTTTTCTTTAGATTCAGCTGTAGACCTATCTTTCCACATTCTCGGTCAAAGTCAGCCAGCATTTGTGCCGCTTGGCTAATGTTTGGTGTTATTAGAACGATGTCATCAGCGAAGCGGAGGTGGTGTAGTTGCCGACCATCTATCTTCACTCCCATTCCTTCCCATTCTAATTGTCGCATGATGTTCTCGAGGGTGGCGCTGAAGAGTTTTGGTGAAATGGTATCACCCTGTCGAACCCCCTCTTTGACATCAATGATCACTTCTTTGTAGAATGGTGAGATCCTGGTGGTGAATCCGTAATACAGCTCACGAAGGATCTTGATGTATTGGGTTTGAACACCCTGTTTGGCTAGGGCTTCGATGACTGCTTCAGTCTCCACAGAATCAAAGGCTTTCTGTAAATCAATGAACGTGAGACAGAGCGGCATCTTGTACTCCCTACAAACCTCAATGAGCTTGGTTACTGTGTGGATATGGTCGATTGTGCTGAATCCTTTCCGGAAGCCTGCTTGCTCGCATGGTTGTCCTTCATCTAGTGTTCTGCTAATCCTGTTCAGGATGACTCTTGTAAACAGCTTGTAGATGACGGACAACAGGCAGATGGGGCGATAGTTGCCGATGTCGTGAATGTCTCCCTTCTTGAACAGTAGAACTGTCCTGCTGGTTTTCCATTGGGAGGGCACCTTGCATTCGGACAGGTAGCGTGTGAAGAGCCGAGCTAGTGTATTGATGAGTACCGACGGCAGATTCTTCAGGTGTTCGGGTCTGACTTTGTCTGGGCCTGGTGCTGTTCCCTTCTTTACCGACGAGATGGCATGTCGGATTTCAGAAGGGAGAACGTTGGGAATGACATATCCATCCTGTGGAATTTGGTATGTGGGCAGGTGGATGTGGCTATCAAAGAGATTTGAGTAGAAGTCCTGGATAATCTTCTCCATTGCCTTTCTGGAAGATGTGATAGATCCATCAGGGCGTCGGAGGGCAGTCATCTTGGTCTTATAGTTGGCGAAGGACAGGCGGGCAGTGCGAATGCTTTTCCCCGGCTTCTGCTGCATCTTCCAGTATTTCTGCTCTTCTGTCTTTGAGGTCTTCTTTTATCGCTTCTCTGCACCGTTTAGCAAGCTTGGACGTTAGCATTTGGTCTCCTGAGGCTCGCGCCTTGCCACGTTGGCGAATGAGCTCAAGAGTTTCTGAAGACAAGCGTCCTTTTGTGTCTTTCTCTCTCTCGGCATTCTTCGCACAATCATGGAGGTGCTGGAACCAGTCGGTTGTATTCTTCATCGATGTCGTCACATGATGGTATCTTCCCATGTTGCTGCAATGGTGCCAAAGAGTTCCCAGTTGGTGGTCGCTCTGGGAGTTCTCTTCTTAAACTTTGCAGCCTTTTCTCCTGTGCGTGGAAGTAGAATTTTGCATCAAGGAGACGGTGGTCCGATCCTGTTTGGAATTTGGGGACGACAGCAACATCGGTCAGACAAAACCGCTGATTGAAGATGATGTGGTCAATTTCATTGTGGAACTGTCCGCCAGGAGATTCCCATGTCCAACGTTTCGCTTCAGCCTTCTGGAACTGTGGAGTTCCCATGAATGGTCTTGGTGGGACATGATGAACTCAGATAGTCTCTCACCCTGTTCGCTCCATTCTAGGCCATGGGTCCCATGTGGGAGTTCTTCAGCCGATCTTCTTGGTCCTATCTTGGCATTAAAATCACCGACTATGATCTTGTAGAAGGTGTGATCTTTTTTATAGAACTCCTCCAATTCCATGGTAGAATTTCTCCAATTTCATCTTCTTTGTATGTGGATGTTGGTGCGTAGACAATGAAGATAGAAATTGCTTGGCAGTGGGCCACATCTCTTCAAGTGTAATCGTCCTATCCTGGTTTTGTTAGGCATTCAAATGAATCAATGTTGACGGCCATGTTCGTGTTGACAAGGACACCAACGCCACCGACGCCTCTTTTCGTCGCATGTTCCAAGGAACAATTCTTCTCCGTGTCAAATACAGCATGATGCAACTGACGCCTCCTCGTCTCAGTCAGACCAATGATGTCGTACTTTGATCTTTTGCGCTTGCACCATCAGATCCTCAATATATGCTTCCGATGCCAGCGTATGTGCATTGAAAGTACAGACAGTCATTTTAGTCCTTCCTCGTTTTGGCAGCCTAGGATGGCCGTGAAATTTTATCAGGCACTGCTTGTTTGCCTTTCTTACTGCTGCCGTATTAAGGGTTCTTTCGGGTCAGGAAAATAAACATTTCTGTTACTGGATTTGGCATATCGAACACGCATCGGACAGCTTGCCAGGCTCTGCCATGCGGGCGCTATATTCTCATTACTTTGTGGGCTCTCTCAGAGGGGTGGGTAGAATATTTACGGTAATTTGGAGGTAAAATCGTAAGCTGCAACGGGAAAGCTGGTTTTACCTCCGAAGTGTACCTGTGTATTTCTTTTACAAGGCAATAAATACCTCCTCCAAATGCATCTCTAACTCTATCTCACTGGCTGTTGGGATTTCTACATAAAATTATGTAGCTAGCATTCCAACCCCCTTCAGCCCTGGCCTTCCCCTGAGTCAGTGAAATAACAATATCACTGACTTTGGCTTTGCTGAAATTGTTGGCAGAGAGGTAGTGTTCTTTCCCCATGAATCTGTCACCTTAGGTCATAATGGAGAGGTCAGAGCTATGAAGTGGATGGAACAGAATGGTTTTAGTGGCCATGTGGTCTTTAATTCTAAACTCTAAGTGATATTTATTTATTTTACTTTTTACTAGCTAATAAACTCCTCCTTTCATTTAAGTCAATCTCCATTGAATTTCTGTTATAGCAATCAAAAATGTCCTGATTGTACAGTCATGTGACTTTGGGGTCAAAGTTGCCTCATAAATATCCTCAAAGGTTGCATGATGGGTAGGTGAGTTGAGCTGTTTTGCTAATTTTCGTTGGGGACTTTTGGTCCTTGTGTTATGATGAGAACTTTGATTCAAGCTGTGTTCACACTGCCTTAATTCTTTCAACCACTTGAACTTGGGATCTTATCTCAGCTCCATTCTGGAGTTCATCCATACAGGCTTAGAAATCCATAACCCATTTACTGTCCAGTAGGATCAACAGATCTGGGGTATAGGCTTGGATGGGCAACTCTTAGGTGAGTTGGGAAGAACTTCCTGTCCTGGGATGTTCCACACTGTGGGTAGTAGAAGATGCCTGCCTGCTCTTCTGGACTTCAAGCACCAGGATCCAATTCACCTTCAAGTATTTCTAAAGAGAAATCAACAGTTCACACAAGTTTCCTAGTTGGGCAAATAGTACATTATAGTCATAATCACCAAAAGATCATGGTGAGATTCTGATGGTCCCTGACCATAGGATATGAGCTGTTGTCACCCAGTGGTTTATTTAAGTAACTCTTTTTAGCAAATGGGTTAGAGGTTGTTGAAATGTGGACATATTTTAGTTTGTTGAGTTTGGCTCATGTTTTCTTTGATCTTTTGGACAGAATGAAACTGGATGATCTCTCCAGAGATTGTTTACGTACCTAGCTTCCTACACCTGAGTTTGAGCTCTTTTTACATTCCTGTGGATGTTTAGTCCTTGAACATGAGCACTGGTAACAGGGCCTGAATCCTTTAAGTGCCAATAGTGCCTGTAAATCAGTTAAGTGTGAACCTGGATCCGGGAGAAGTGAAGGTGTATAAGATTAGGGTCTGTTGGGTCAGGCTCTCCTGCAAAGCTGAGATTATAGGACGGGGAATATCTGAGGATCCAATTTCTCATCAGTTCCCTAGCCCAAGCACCCAGCTGGGGATCCTGGGAAAAAACAAGATCCCATTTCTGTTTTTCACTGCCAGCTGGGGCAGGGGTTGTCACCTAACCCCAAATGCCAAGTTTCATTTCTCAGTTTGGGATCTTTTTGTTGTTTAATTTCATGCTATAAAATGTTGAATTCTGGGAGTCTTTGTCTTGTCACAGTGTTTGAGGTGCAGGGGAGTCTGCATTAGCTCCTCTTCCTCCGACTACCCTGACAGATGACTAGTTCAGACTGTGCCCTTACCTCTGAGCACACTATCCTCTAACTCGCACCTGGCATCTTTCATAGTGCCTCATGCTGCTATGAAAGCGCCATGGTTTGGTTGAGTTTTGAGTTTTAATGAGGATGAGTTCTAAGGAAGAAGTTGGGTGTTAGAGGTGAGGTGTGGCTAGTAGAGCTTGGATATGGCCCATGACCGGGGGTAACCCCCTATTAGGACCAGTGGCCTGGGTACTGGGCTTCAGGTACAGGTGGATTCATAGAAGCCAAGTACAACCATTTATACTAGTGGAAATGACCTGCTAGTCTGGGTCCTTTCATGGGCACAACCTTATTTAAGTGGACTGTGTTCTAAGCCAGAGGGGTGAATGACACAGAGGGGCTACTGTCCAGTAAATTATGGGCTAATGGTTTGCATTTTTTTGTCTTAGGAAGGAGTATGGGAGAGATCTCCCTCCCAGATAGTGGAGGATCATCCCTGATCCTCCACTATCTACACCACTTATCTCTTATAGATTTCATGAAGATCGTGGAACAAATTTAAATTCTTGATCCAAATTTGGATGACCTCAATTTTCTTCCAAATTTGCTGTATTGAAATCAGTTTGAGTCCTGTGACCTCTAGCCCTGAGGGCCCCCTTCCCTTGGGGTTCCTCCTGGCTTCTGCACCCCCCCCACCGGTTTATTGGTATATTTGGTGCTGCTCATGGATATAGACCAGGGAAGACAGGCCCACCTCTCTGGAGGACACCCCTGCCCCATCCCTCTAGCTAGAGATGGCCAGGGGTGCCAGCTGATACGTGAACAGTGGACTTCAGAGTTTCATGTGTGTGTGTGTGTGTGTGTGTGTGTGTGAACATGTGAACATGTTCAGACAGACAGACCTTAGTCTCAACAGGAAGAAAAGAGTGGAAAGTAACTGAAAGCATTTCTTTTCTATCTTTCTTGCGATCTAGGTACAAGGGACGTGGGTAATGGGCCTACATGCTAGCAGGCTGCCCTTTTGCAGTCAGCTGGGTGCTTGGGGCCAGGGAACTGAGGAGCAATGTGTCTCCCTAGGTTACCAAGTAAGTGGACTCCAGGAGCAGCTGGAATTGGGGTCACATGGTGGCTTGGATGCTTCCTGTACGACCTGGGGACATCTCCCCTTCACTGTCTCAACTTCCTTGTCTGTGGAATGGGTGTTCTCCTCCTGCCCCACGGAGGCCTCGGTGAGGCAGTGCTTGGCAAACTGTGATGTTCCTTGCTGAGATGCAGTAACCAACAGAGCACATGGCAGCGCAGCTGGGCTCAGGAGAGTCAGGGAGAGGCTGCTCCCAGGAAGACAGGGAAGACAGTTGGGCCTCCAGGAAAGCTGAGGTGCTTTGTGCCTTTGAGGGGCGCCATGAGCAACCAGCAGGACTTGGCAGCATTAGTGCAAGTGGCTGCAGTGGAGATAAAATGGGCCACAGGACCATGTCTTGGTTCGGCTTAGCCAGTGCCTCATCCGCGAGGGCCCCTCGATCCCTGAATTCTTTCCAGATTGTGGCAAGGGATCCGTGGGCCCTTCAAGCCTGCTGTGTTTATGGAGGAGGTGTTCGGGGACTCAGGAAGAAAACCAGCCTTTTGGCAATGGCTCAAGCTCGGCTGTCCCTAAAAAATATGATGTGATGCAGCTAATGGGAAAGCACAACAGGGGCTGGCTCGGTGGGACCTAATATAGCCTGGACCGGGTGGAGAGCGGTCGCTGAAAAACACAGATGGGGGTCGGGAGCCTGCTGCCACCCCACAGTGGGCCAAGCCCTGGCTACCCGGTAGGAGGGTTCTTGAGGCTCAGCTGAGAGCACCTCTGTAGCCGGTGCATGGGTTCATTTCTCCTCCAGCAGCCCAGTTGGCTCTTATGGAGGAGCAGCATTCCGTAGGGGCCACCCCAAAGGGACCATGCAGATTCTCCTGGGGGTACAGCATCAACCAGTCGGGCTATCCTTACACCCCAGCCTCAAGCAAACCCCAGCCAAGTGGTTTTGATCCTCATCTCCATGAGTCTAGCCTGGCTCCCCTGCCTCAGACACTGGGGTGCTGGACCCCTCTAGTGTGGACACCTCTTGGCAGCAACCCTGTGGTGGCTCTTTCCTTCAGGTTGCATAGACCTGTGGCCAGGCCAGAAGGACTCTGTTCACTTGTCATTGTTCTGGGAGGAGGAAGCAGGGCACAGATGGGACAGGAAGACTGTAAGAGAAGATCAGGTCTCAGGATCGGGCCACCTTATAGGATGGCCCCTGCAGAGAGAGAGAGAGAGAGAGAGAGAGAGAGAGAGAGAGAGAGAGAGAGAGAGAGAGAGACAGAGAGAGACAGAGAGACAGAGAGAGACACAGAGAGACACAGAGACACAGAGAGAGACACAGAGTGACACAGAGAGACACAGAGAGACAGAGAGACAGAGAGAGAAGAGAGAGACAAAGAGAGACAGAGAGAGATAGAGAGACACAGAGAGAGACACAGAGAGAGGCACAGAGAGACAGAGAGAGACAGAGAGAGACAGAGAGATGCAGAGAGAGACACAGAGAGAGACACAGAGAGACAGAGAAGAGACAGAGAGACAGAGAGAGACACTGAGAGACACAGAGAGACAGAGACAGAGAGAAACAGAGAGAGACACAGAGAGAGAGACAGAGAGAGACAGAGAGACAAACAGAGAGACAGAGACAGAGAGAGACACAGAGAGAGACACAGAGAGACACAGAGAGAGACAGAGACAGAGAGACACACAGAGAGAGAGAGAGACACAGAGACAGAGAAAGACACAGAGAGAGACAGAGAGACAGAGAGAGATACAGAGAGACACAGAGAGAGAGACAGAGAGAGACAGAGAGACAGAGAGAGACAGAGAGAGACAGAGAGAGATACAGACAGAGACAGAGAGACAGAGAGAGACACACAGAGAGAGCACAGGGAGAGGGACACAGAGAAAGACACAGAGAGCACAGAGAGAGACACAGAGAGAGACACACACAGAGCCGAGAGAGAGAGCCAAGAGAGAGAGAGAGAGAGAGAGAGAGAGAGAGAGCTGACCAGAGGACCAGGTCTCGGGATTGTGCCACCTTATAGGATGGCCCCTCCTGGCCCAGGAGTTGTCAGGTGTTCTCAGTCTTGTAAGAACCAAGGCGTCAGTTACCCTAATACACAAAGCTCCATACCTGACCCTTCCCCAAGCCCCTCGTGCTCTCAGAACTGGTGGCCCAGCTGGCCTTCCCTGGTCCCCAGGCTTTGCTGAGCACCTGCTCCAGGGTCTCTGTCCTCAGTTTCAGGCCCTTGCTGGTTTCATGAGATATGGCACTTGGCTCTCACTAGTGAACTTGTCCATGACCTTTCTTGGGCAGAAGTAGTGGTGAAAAAGCAGAAAGGGGAACCAGAGTGGGTAACTGGTCACCCTCTGGGGATTAAAGGCTCAGCACTCAGAGCTCTGGGTAGATCACGCCCTGTAAGAATCTGACACCAGTGTTAGAGAAATGGAGCAGTCTGGCGGGAGGGCCTGTCACAGAAGCCGCTCCATGTGGCACAGCTTTGGGAGTAATAGACGTAGGGCGTGGCTTACCTGGATCGCATTTCTCTCACTTTCCTGAGTCTGTTTATTTAATAAATTCTTAGGGAGCGTGTTGCTCCCTCTGTCTGGATCCTGCTCTTCATGGCTCCATCCTCTCTCTCTCTCTCTCTCTCTCTCTCTCTCTCTCTCTCTCTCTCTCTCTCTCACCCGCTTCCATAATATGAATCCCACTTCCATAATTCCTCAGGGCTCAGTTTCAGCTTTAATATTTACCAGTCCCTCACGTGACCACTTGGCCACGTGTAATCCAGGAGGACTGTCTGCAATTGTCCTGCTCATGTCAGAGTTGGGGAAACTGAGGACTCAGCTAGTTCCCAGTGACACAGGGACTGGAACCTTAGGGGAGTGCCTCTGTCCTGCTCCCCATCTCTCTACCCACAACACCTCTGCTTATCCCGTGAGAGCACTTGCCACAGAGTCCTATAATGCCGATCTGTTCTGTCTCTTCCAGTGGATAGAGTTGCCAGGGAGAGGCAGGATTTTTCTTTCTTTCTAGTTGAAGGCACTTAAAAGGAGCTTAGTAAGTACCTGTCAAGTGGCTCAGTGAATGACTCAGATATGTGAGGGATTTATCTCTGGCTGAAGGAGCTTGGGATCTTGTCTTGTCTTTGATGGCACATCACACACCTGCAGGGCCAAGCCAGGGGACCCCATGTCTCAGAGTAAACAACAGCTCCTCACATCTTCCACAGCTCTGGGGCCAACAGAGCCAGTGAGTCTGGGGCACAAAGTGATCTTTAAACGCTAACATCAAAGTGGACTCTTCTTTGGGAGTGGAGCGAAATAGTGTCATGAAGTTTTTGAAAAATACAGCTGGAGAGGGAGCTTCATGTTTATTACAGCCTCTCTGGCAGGCCCTCAGTTCTCCGCCCTCCCAAGCCCAGTTCCTGCTTGTCAACCAATGCAATTTTTTCTTTGCGCTCTCTCTCTCTCTCTCTCTCTCTCTCTCTGTGTGTGTGTGTGTGTGTGTGTGTGTGTGGTGTTAGGAAGCAACAGTTTGAGAATGCTGTTTATGCTGTTTAGAAGGGTGGCTGGATAGGGTCATTGGACAGAAAGTTGGGGAGAAGGGGCTTCCTAGGAAGAGCAGGGCTGAGCAAAGACTTGGAGGGGTAACAGGGTGCAGCCCTCCCTCCCCCACCCGCTGTTTTATTTTGGAAGGGGTGAACCATTCCTCACTGTGAATAACTTCGACTTTGAGCAAGCCAACAGTGGTTCAAATGAAGGGTTTTTATAGTCACATCCTAAAAGTACCACTCCAGCTTCTTGGAAAACCTCACACTATTTTTAGTCCGTTGAGGCTCAAGAAAATGCCATCTCTTTTCCTCCCCCACAAGCCAATTCATTGTTGATCTTGCCGGGTCTTAAAACCCTTTTCCTTTTTTAGCTCAGGGAGCCCAATCAGCCCTGGGCGGAGCTCCTTTGCTCACTGCTATGTTCATATCTCCTGTCACTTGTTCACGCGGAAAAATCAAGTCCTACATTTCGGGGCCACGTGTAACCTGGCTTTGCAGGCAGGCAGCGACTGCCTAAATCCCAAGGAAGGAGCAGGAAGGAGCATGAAGACCTTGGGTTTGAGGAGTCTTGAAGTTGGTAGACAGGCTATGAAGCTGGTTTATCTCAGAAATTGTTTCCAGGATGTGAGAGGAACCATTTTAGGGCTGCAGGGAGAGTGGCTGGGTTGTCCTTGTCCAGTGGGGACTTCACTCTCTCTGAGTTGAAGGCCAGGGCCACCGAGGTCACAGTCCCTTGCAGATTACTCTTCTTCAGTATCTGTGTCTGAGTCAACTACTACACCGGGGTTTGAGTGGAACACTGCAGGCCAACAGGTGATGGGAATGCTGAATCCACCCTAAAAGGTCAGGAAAGACATCGCAGAGGATGGATTAACAGGGCCTGGAAGCTAAGAAGAGAAGGTGAGGAGTTCCCAGCAGGAGAAGAGCCCAAGTGAGACGCTGTTGACGCAGGACAAGGTGATGTGCATTTGTGAAGCTGCGCCATGCTGGGGCTCATGGGAAGGAGAGGCGAGCTGGGAAGATGGGGTCCAGGTCTCCAGGGAACATGCAGGTGCTAGGAAGCCCACAGGGAGCAGTGGGTGTCTTTGTAGGAATTGGAGTGAGGTTGTGCCATCTGAGCAGCACACTGCCTGGCCTTCTATTAAAGTTTCCTTTTTGTTTTTTTTAAGTTTATGATTTGTTTTCATTTACAACTTAAGGGGTTCAGTATCACCCTCTCTTTACCACCAACCCCACCCCTGAAAAGCCCCTCTCACCCCACGTTCTTTCCCTTTGTGGACCACCATAGTTTTCATGGTATCTGGGAGTTACTTTGTGGGGTTATTTTGGGACTAATTTATTTGTTTCAGTCGTCCAGATTTCACAAGTGAGTCTAATCATATCATTATTTTTGACCTCAATTTCTCACATATCTTAATTATATCAGGAGTCTTCCATTATAGCACCAAAGACACCATTCAGCCTTCTTTATGGCAGAGTCCTATTGCATTGAGTATACAACTAAATACATGTATACTAATAGATACTAATTATATATACAGTCTCTTTAGCTAATCATCTGTTCATCTAAATTTTACTGAATTTATTTTAGTTTCTTCTTTTGGGTTTTGGAACCACACCTGTTGATGCTTGGAAGCTTCTCCTCATGTTCTACTTGGGAGTTGTTCCTGGTGTGCTCTGAGGTACAAACAGTGGCCTCCTGTAGGTTAGAAACAGGCCTCCTACATGCAGACCACGTGTCTTTATGTTTTCTCTCCAGCACCCTGATCTTCTGTTTGAAAATGGCTAATGGCTGCAGATTGGACAGGCTAGGAGGGGGCATTTAGGTGAATCCCCTACACAGGGGCTGCCATTCCCCCTCACCTATGGCTGTGCCAGGCATTGCTAATCAATCCCAACACTTTCCTGCTGAGTCTGCCCTGGGTCTTGATTTCTTCCCAGCAGAGATCCAGAGCTAACCAACATTTAGCCACGGTGGCTAATGAAGTGAGGGAGATTCACCATTCTTGCCCCAGGGAAAAAAAGCCTTACATGGGCAAGAGCATCATCTAGGAAAGTTTGATGTGAAGCTTCCCAGAAGCAGAACACAAAACAGACTCAAGATGGGGTGGGGAAGAACTGAGTTCACAACCTTGAGAAAGGTCCTATTAACAAAACAGACAGACATTCTTCAGGGTGGATTTTCCTATAAAGTGGCAGAATTACACAGTAATCTTCATAAACCTGCCACTCTCTATCACACACTTGGAAATTACACACAATTTTCCAGACCTTGCCGCTGTAGGATTTGCCTTCCAATTTCCTTTTGTCTGCAGAAAGAGAAGGCCGTTAAAAACGCTTGATGTAAACTAGAAATTGTCTAACTGGGGTTCCTGGGGCGTAGGGGCGGTAAATCATATTGCTGCTCTGACTTAAGAAGGTTGAGATGACCTTGGTTACATAGAGGTTGAGAATTCACTGGACCACTTTCCCTTACCCCAGCCCAGTGGAGAATTCCAGAACAGCAGCAGGGTTCAAGTTCCATGGAAGATCCGGGCTGTGAGTTCTGGTTGTGGCCTTTGGCCAGCAAAAGGGACAAGCAAATAGGCGCTGGACTTTTTGATCCTCCCTTCTCTGTACTTGACCCTTGCCCGGAGTCCGACTTCCTCCTCAGGCAGCTCCAGCCCCGCCCCAAAAAGCAGAAGGAAAGTGATATTGCGCTCTGGAGTCTCAGTCACCAAATCTCCAGCCCACCCACTCTCCCTCCCTGGCCCCCTTCCTCCCTGGACACCACAATCACCTACTTGCTTTCCTTTCACCCGAGTGTACAGTCCCTGGCTGGCTGAGAGTCTATCACCTGAACTTCAGAGCCCTAAAATCCCTGCCTCTAAGGCAGATTGTAGATTGTAGTATAAATTGTTATCCCTCTATGGCAGGGACTTTAGGGCTCTGAAGCCCAGGTTCCATTGTTCCAAGACCATTGTTCCCCACCCTCTGCAAAATGGGCTGCTGTAAACCACACCAGGACCCCAAAGAAGGGTTGTGCCGCAGGAAAGAGACTCACCTGTTAGCCCCAACTGGGGGTCCCATGGAGGTCCCTTTTCAGACCGGGTTGGTGCCTGCAGTCCACTAAGAGTCTATTTCTCTCTGCTTCATTGTGGCTCTAACCCTGACTCAGCATGTGTGCTTTAAGAGTAAGAGTAGTAGCGGTCACTATGGTCCCTGGCACTCCACAGCGGCTTTAAACCTGCTGGCTGTCATCTGGGCTTTATTCTCAGGTGGCCTCAGTGCCCAGATGGTAGGACCTGACACCGGCTCTTTGGCTCTTAGGGTCTATGTGGACTATCAGACCATCAGTCCCCACACGCCCGTGAAATGACCAGCGCACCTGAGGGTCGGACTGAAAGGAGAAGAAATCGAGCTTTTGCCTCTGGAAGAGTGGCCTTCAGGGTGGACACCCTCCGCCAGCCCCCACCTCTTGGCCACCTGACTTTAGTGGTCTGTTGCCTCTAGTGGGACTCGGTCAGCCACAACAGCTGGACACCCACTTAAGCAGCTCATATCACATCTGCTGAGTCACGTCAGCCAACACCCCATCTCCCTATTATTCGCACCCCACTTTTCACCTTGTCCCCACTTTTGTCTAGTAGCCAGCCTTAGAGGTAGCCCCAGCTGGGCCTAACATCATGGTGGATGAAAACATGAGAAGAATCCTGTGCTGGTTGCCTCCTGAGAGGAAGCCATAGAGGCCCTGGGAAACGGGTTCCTGGGTTTCCTTGAAGGGCCTTCATGATGCCCACAGCAGCAGCCCCTGGGACCCCAGAGCTGGGCTGGCCTCAGTATGAGCTTGCCTGGGCTGCAAACAATGTGCTACCCCCTTAAAAATGAATTCAGAGGGGGTGGGGACCGGGGTGTGAGGCCGGGAGGTCCTCACTGCCCCACAGTTCCCAGCTCCAGCCCTACTGGAACAAAAAGCTCACAAGACTGCTGTCACTGGCCGATTTAGAGTGCTTTTGTGAAGGGACATGGTGTCTACTCCTACTTCTCCCAGCTTGCCAAGGACACAGCTTACGTCCCTGGGTATAAGGTGAGAAGGGTTACTCCACCTCCTCTGGAGAAATCCATTCCATATAGTTTGATAAAGCTTTACTGCTTGGTGTTGGGGATCAATAGGGAGGCTGAGAGGAAACAGTGACACTTTCAATGGGGTCACACAGTTGCTCCCAGTTGAGCTGACTGGCCCAGCCTGTGTGTCTGTTCTCCCTGGGGAAGGTGGTCCTGGAGGGCAGTGCCACAGAGGCTGGTGGGCTGGTCGCCCTGGTAAAGGGAGGTGAGTTTTGCTAGCAGAGGCCAAGGCACCAGGCAGAAGCATGGCAGGGCAAAGGAACTGTGCTGATTAGCCGGGCAGAGCCCTCAAATGCATTCACAAACTACATCCCGGCTCTTGGGCTCTTGGGTGGGGTTGGGGGCGGTGTCCCAGCCTGTGCTGAGCCCAGCAGGGGCTGGGCATTTCTGGAAAACAGCGTATGTTCCTGGTCACTGACCTCTCTTCCCCAGGGTGGGGGATCACTTGAATCCCGTTATTCATCGATTTGCTCGAGCGGGCGCCAGTAACATTTCCATTGGACCCTATCACGTGCCAATGTAGCCCAATGGCATCTGGTTGATACAGGAATATGAAGAGCCTCAAACTGTTCCTTCAGGGTCTTAACAAGGAAGTCTGACCAGGGTGGGGACAGTAGGTATGATTTGTGCATAATCTGTGTGGGCTGTAGCATCAGGAGGTGACAGATGTGGTTTTGTCCCTTTCCTGAGTGTGCCGCAGGCTCTTCTCACACTCGCTCAAGGGAGACTCAGAGACTCTGCAGGCCAAGCTCCAGGGCAGGCTCCCAGATGTGAGAAATACAGCCGGAGTTGGGGGCCAGAACTCCTTGTAACTGGGGATCTGCAGGGCAGCGCAGAGCTCACATACCCCTTGGATCCTCACACCCTTCTTCAACTGAGCAACTGAGCAGGTCGACACAGGCTAGGATTTCGCCTCGATCCTGGACCCTGAGCCTCTGCCACATAGACCTTGACTGAGACTAAGCTGGTTCCTGGCTCTGCCTCCTGACATGGACCCTGATGAACTGCCTTCTAGGGATGGAGGAGACCTGCAGAGCAGAGCCACAAAGTCTGGATCCCCATAGGGCTTGGAGGGCCACAGATATACTGTCAGATGATTGGGCGACATGAGTTTGTCTAGATAGTGTGTGCCATGCCCCCTGGCTTTAGCCCAGAAGCTGTGCTGCCCCAGAGAATCTGCTTATATGATAGGGCTAAAGCTATAGGACAGTGATTAGGGCATTTGCCTCACATATGGCCAACCCAGGTTTAATCCCTGGCACCACATATGGTCTCCCAAACTCCACCAGGAGTGATTCCTGAGTGCAGAAACAACAGTAAGCTCTGAGCACTCCTGGGTGAAGCCCAAACTGCTCACGGCCTCCCCAGAAAGAATGTCTAGTGATCCCCGTATGGAAAAGAAACACGCAGACACTAATTTTCATTAAGTCTAGTATATCCTATTTTAACCTGTCACCAGTGTGACTTGTCACGCTGGATTGGACAGTTTTTTTATTCCCTGATTCTGATTGGCCACATCTGGAAGCTCACGAGTGCATTACGGGCTTTTGAATCGGATGATGTCTCAAAAGTTTCAGCAAGTAGTTTTTTTTTCCCAATCTGTCTGAGCCTCAGTTTTGCTATATGACAATTGGGGAGGGTGATGTGGCAATAGCTATGACTTAGGGCAGACAGCTCTGGTGACCTTTCATTCTATGCATTTGGGTTACTCCCAACATGTCAGAGGGGTTGGAGGCACTGGGTCAACAGGAACCTAGATCCTGTCCAGGAACCAGGAGGTGGACATGGTAGAAATTCCCCCAGTGTTTGCCATTTGGCCTTCCCTGGTTCCTTATGGCTACTGTGCCTGCAAAATCTCACCTGAGGGGTCTTTGCCCTCTCAAATACGTGCACCATTGGCAAAGATAGGTTGGGGCTGACTTTTTGAAGTCACTTCCTTAAATTTGGTTTCAAGCCCACCTTAGTAGAGGCTCCTGCCCTTCCTTTACTTCCTGCTTTCTGCCCAGGAGCTTTAGGACTCCCTGGGCCTCCCTGGGCAGCGAGCCACCAGGGCCAGAGCAGAGATACTGGGGCATGGGGTACATATGCCTCCCCAGCCCTGAGCACTGCCCTCTCATCTGGTTCCAGCTGCTGGGCTTGTTTCTTCAGCTAAAGACGACTTCTATGGAGGGCAGTGGGGATATGGGTGTCACTGGCCTGTTGAACACATCAGATGCAGGCTGGGCTCCTCTCGCCGTCCTAGGAGAAAGTTGCTCCTCCTGCACGCACACAAGGGCCTCTCAAAGGTGACCAACCTTACCCCTGGCCCTGGCAATTAGTGTCATCTGCTAACCAGAAAGACATCAGCAACCGAGTCAGAGTCAAGGGTCCATAATTCTTTGGCCTTTGTGGGATCAATCCCTAGAGAATAGGAAGCCCTAGGAGAGGCCAGTGAAGATGGGGCACATAGCAGATTCCTGCACATCAGGGTCTGGTGGGGTATCACTAAGGGATCTTGGCCTAGGCCCCTTGCCCAGGCCCTTCATGGCTTTCTCAGCTCCCTGATTTCTTCTCTGGGTCCCAGAATTCATTTATTTAGTATTGATTGAGCACCTACTGTTTGCTTAGCACGTGACTCCCAGTGGTGAGTAAACATGGCTCCTGGGAGAGTCAGGTGTGAGTGAAGAAGAGAACAAAGCCCAGATGTGCCATCGTGGCTGCGGTGCCCTCTGAAGGTGGGGTCAGATGAGGGAAGTTCTGCATGATTTGAATTGAGTGTCATTATTGCTGTTGTTTCCTGAAGCTTCCGGATGATTCTAGGGGCGTTGTGGAGAGGTACCATGGTGGAGAGGTTCTGTGTAGAGACATAGGGAGGGCCTCAGGAGTGGGGGAGGGGTGGTGGGATTCTTTCTACAGTTTCCTCCGATGTGTAGTTGCATGTGGGATATTTTTGTACCACCCCATCAACCTGAAAACTCACTATTTTGAATTTCCAAGTATCACTGGTTGGCTAAATTTCTCCTGCACTCTCGTTTTCATTTAAATAGCTTTCGTGCCTTAGGAAGGGACTTGAGATGGGAGCAGGCTGAGACCGAGGGGGACCGAGGGGAACTTCTCACACTGCTTGGAATTAAAAATGGAACTACAGTATTGTAATTTCTTTCATTTTAATTTTGAATAGGTAATGTATTCACAGGGTAAAAAATCTAAAGGCTAAGAGTGAAACGGTCTCTCACCTAAGACACACCAGAATTCAAAGTATTTATTTCTTTGGCAAGTTTAATTTCTTTTGAAAACAGTATTTCATTAAACAAAAGTATACATATTTAAATGTATATTTTAATATATATTTATTTATTTATAGTCCCTCCCTAGGTGTTGCACACCACAATACCTAGGGAGGAACTATAAATAAATATATATTATAAGTATGTGTTAATATGATAAAACTATCATTTATACATTAATATGATCACTTGATCACTTGACATCCCATTATTCGTCGATTTGCTTGAGCGGGCACCAGTAATATTCCCATTTGACCCTATCACATGCCAGTGTAGCTCAATGGCATCTGGTTGCTTCAGGAATACAAAGAGCCTCAAACCGTTTGTTCAGGGTCTTGAAGAAGAAGTCTGACCATCTTGTTGGTGGGCAGCCACGTGATCTTTTGACATCCCGTGGGATCCATTTGGTAACAGCTCTAGTCCAGCAGTCATCTCCAAATTGCATTACATGTCCAGCCCATCTGATTTTCTACACCTTGGCAAATGAGACAGCATCCCTGACTCTGGAACAGCGATGGAGGTCGGAGCTCCGGATTCCTTCTTTCACTTGAGTGTGGCGTGATATTCCAAGCATAGCTCTTTGATTCCTCTTTGGGAGACCTGAATAGCATTCTCATCCTGCTTTCATAGGGCCCAGGTCTCTAAGGCGTATGTTAATGCAGGGAGAACAGTGGAGTTGAAGAGATATGCCCGGAGCTGGAGGTTCTTTGTCTTTTTCGCTATTTCTTCAATGCTTTTGAAGGCATTCCATGCCGCTCTTTTCCTCCTGTGCAGCTCAGGTTTTAGGTCGTTCATCATGTTGATTTCTCAACCTAGATACACATAACTGCTGCATTCAGAGATGTTTGTTCCATTGAGAATGAATGGGGCTTCTGGAACTAGTTCATTTTTCATGAACATAGTTTTGCTGAGATTCAGCTGTAGACCTATCTTTCCAAATTCTTGGTCAAAGTCAGCCAGTATTTGTGCCATTTGGCTAATGTTTGGTGTTATTAGAATGATGTCATCAGCTAAGCAGAGGTGGTGTAGTTGCCGACCATCTATCTTCACTCCCACTCCTTCCCATTAATATGATGCATTATGATAATGTATACAAGTATACATTAATATGACAAAAGCCTATCATATTGTGAACATGTTTCCTTTATTTCTCATCGATTGCAGATACTTTGTGTATTTTTCTTAAATTTTATTATATTATTGTGAGATATGCAATTACAAAAACTGTTCATGATTACGTTTCAGTCACACAGTATTCTAGCACCCATCCTCCACCAGTGCACATTTCCCACCACCAATGTCCCCTGATTCCCTCCCCTCCACCAGTCTACCATCTACCTCTATGGCAGGCACTTTGCCTCCCTCTCTCTCTCTCCCTCTCTCTCTCCCCTTCTCTTCTCTTACACATTGTGGCTTGCAATACTGCTTTGTGTATTTGTACACGAAGAACTTCCTCATTCATCTCCCTCCACCCCCAACAGCTGCATAGCACTTCATTGGCTGAATGCATCATAATGCCATAATTTATTTAGTCAGTCTCTATTGATAACACTTGGCTGTTTCCCATTTTCTGTTGCTGTAATAAATTATGTGGCAGTAAATAACCTTGTGAATATGGTCACCTCATGTATTTTCGAGGCTGGTTGTAGGCGAAGTTCTCAGAAGTGGGGTAACAGCTCAGGTGTGTAGGGCCAGTCACTTTGATAGATATTGACAAATAACAGTCCGTGGGGGTTCTCCTGCAAATAACAGGAGGCTTGTTTCCTAGCTTCGACTTCAGCAAGGTCAGTAGTTAAACTTCGGGCTTTGGGCCAACTCCATAGATAAGCGGTATAGCTCAACATCATTTTCATTTGATTTACTCTTATTGTAAAGAAGGTCAAACATCTTTCACATACTTAAGGACCATTTATGCCTTCTTTCTAAGGCCTATTTACTGTTCCAATGTTAGTTTATTCATCTGTGTGTACACTTCATCAATTAGCTTTCATTCCATGATATGGGTTATATATTTTGCCTCCAAGATTTTCACTGCTTAATATTTTTTTCAGTGCAGTCACTTACATTTTTATTCATCAAATTGGTCATTCTCTTCTATAAATTCCAGAAGTTAAGTTTGTCCATGGGTATATAAAAATTATGCTGCAGTCTCTCAGCTATTTCATTTCATATGTGTGTGTACATAAGGTATACATATACATGTATATATCTTAAATCTTTTATTTCTATGTATTTTGAACTTGTGCATGCTTCAGGGCATAGCTCTGACTTTATTTTTCTACAGAAACAGCCTGGTTGCTTTCATGTCATTTATTGGTGTATCCGTCTCTCTCATGAATCTGAGACGTCACATTATCACTTAGTCACTTTCATATATAGCTGGGCCTATTTCTCATAGTTTACGTTGATCTATTGGGATATTTGTCAGAAGCCTACTGATTTGATTACTGGGACTGAATAGTGTGTGGTTTTTATTGCTACTTTTATTTCCAAGTTCCCATAAATACTTTGATTTATTTTTCTATCTCATTTCCAAAACTAGATTTTCTACTTCTGTGCTCTTTTCCACACCCCCGTCCCCAATTGGTAGGTATTATGTAAATGAGTGATTAGAAGTACAGGTACAGAAATGAGATTGCCTGTGTTCAAATCCTAATTGTCTTCTCCTCTGTGAGTTTGCACAAATTTATATTTTTAAGCTTCATTTTCCCCATTGTATACTTTTTAAGACCTTGTGTTATGAGAACATTCACATAAAGAAATCAGTGAACATTTATTTCATTTACTGTGTGCCAGGGACAATAAAAATGATTATTTCTGATGTTATTATTCTTATAACCATCATAAAAATATTTCCAGAACAGTGTGCCTACATTAAAATGGCCGTATCTTGATGTGCTGCTCGTGGAGCGCAGAGGGGAAAAGGCCCTGGCTGACTGGTGAACTGGGGCGATGAGGACTCAGCTGCTTAGGCGGTGGAGAGCTTGGGGGTCCTCTGACACTAGCAGAAGAGCCTCTTGACACCACATTTGCCTCAAGATTGAACATATTCTGCCTGAGAGTGTGTTGTTGGCTGGACACACCAACTTTATACATGGTCTCCAAGTCCCAGCAAATGCTCCCATTTTTCCCCTCTCCCTCGGCTCAATTCTTCTTCCTTATATAGAGATTCTCTTTGATCAAAGCAAAGGCCTCAATAGTGACAAGAGCAATAATAGCAGCGCTTGCCAGAACTTGGGGTCTCTTAGGCAAGTGTCCTCCCAGGTACTCTGACGGAGACACTGAGAAGGTTCATACACTCTGTCAGCAGCGATCAGTGGGCAGCTTCCTGCACAGGACCGTGGAGCCGGATGTCCTCTTCTTCTGGCCACTTGAAGATGTAAAGTGATGAAGGTGAGTCTCCAAGCAGCTTCGACTCCCAGAAGAACTAACTGTAGGTAAGTGTTTACTGAAGCGCCCCACCCATATCATCACAGCCATAGCAGCTTAGAGTGTTCCTCTACCTAGACAAGCAGCACAGAGGAAAAGCCTCCAGGGGATGAAATGGTATTTTGATGGCAGGATCGTTCCCCCACCCAGTTAGTGGGTTCCACAGGATCAGATGAGAGCTCAGTCGAAGCACTTTGCATAGTCTTTCTAGCTGCTCCTGGCATTTATTTACTCAGGACAAATATGTTGCCCTTAGGCTGGTGACAGATTTGGAAATTTGAAGCAACAACAACAATAATAGCAAAACAAAAATAAAAGCGATTAACACTTAGGCTGTTAGATTTATTGTTATTATTTTTTGCTTTTTGGGTCATACCCAGCAATGCTCAGGGCTTCTCCTGGCTCTGCACTCAGGAATCACTCCCTGCAGTGCTCGGGGACCATATGGGGATGCCGCGGGTCCGGCATGGGCTGGCCACGTGCAAGGCAAATGCCCTACCTGCTGAGCTATCGCTCCGGCCCCAGGCTATTAGATTTTGAGTGAAACTGCTTTCATAATGGCGTGGCTTTTCTCCATCTTGTTGGTTGATGGCCCTGATAGAGACTGGCCTCAGTATAGAAAGACTGGTGAGGAGTCTCCAGTCAGAGGCTTTGCCTTCAGTCTCAGGCTGCCACACGGGTCTTCTCTGAGCCTGTTGGTCTACCCTGCCATTTGCATGGGATTGTACAATTATGTGAGCCAATTTGATAATCTCTCTCTCTCTCTCTTTCTCTCTCTCTCTCTCTCTCTCTCTCTCTCCCTCCCCCCTCATAGGTCATATTGTCTGTTTCTTTGGATCCCCTGACTGATACAAATAGTCAAGTTCCAATCAGGTATTTTTAATATTTCCCTGTCTCATCTCTCAGCAGAATCAATAATTTGGGCCTGCTTTTAGAGTGGTTGGATAGGCATGGGGAGCTGAGGAGTGGACAGAAGGCCCTTTCTCCAGTGTTCTCTCCCACAGGTGCCCGAAACTCCTATGTTAGCCACTCACTGGAAGTGGGGGTTAGGGATCTGTCAAGGCTTCCCTAACACTGCCTGGGTGAAGGTTCCCAGCACTTATTTTCTCAATTTCTGCTACACCTGGAGCTCAAGGCAGAGGCAGGGAGGGTATGTGTGTGGCTTTAGAGTTCCCAGATAGTCTCATCCCTTGTCTTTGGTGTGGACAGTTGACATGGTCTCAGAAGTGAGGACCACTCCCTAGAAGCCTTAGGGACCCCTCCCTGTCTTTTTACAACCACCAGCCAGGGCTAAGTTTTTCAGGTTAACTTTGTCTGTTTATGGTCTTAGGTGAGCTTGGCATTCTCCCTTTGGCTTTGCCACACTTTTGCCTCCACCTCTCCTTCTGCAGAGCCTGAGGGATGGGCAAGAGAGGAGGATGGAGAGGGAAAATCCCCTTCTTTGGAAGGATTGGTCCACTGAGCCTCTGGTCTGCTTGGATATAGGGCTTGACCTAGACACATTCTAAACCCTACACCTTCTCCTGCTCTTAGAAGCATACCCAAAAAGATACCCCTCAGAGTGAGAAATGTGGGCTTTGAGTCATAAATACTGAGAGAAACTACTTTAAAGGTCCTGAGTGGCTATGGGTGAGATACATCCATGCATCTTCTCTGGAGTCAGAATTTACAGTTTGGGAATGATCTGGTTCTTGCTTTGGGTGGAGATGAATGGTTTACCAAGATACGACCAAACTTACCATGGAGCTATTACAGGTTGTTCCTCACCATGTAACTCACTGTGTTCTGCTGAGCAGTGTGCAGATTGTGACAAATCTGGGCCCGGAAGTCATCTATACAGTCATACCTCATGCACCTACTGTACACACACACAATGGTCCCAGGTGGTGGATGCTCCAGGGCACCTGTCTATCTGGGGCCAAGCCCAGGGCTTCTCCCTTGACTTTCTTTTCTGGCTCTGAAGTGAGAGCAATGCTCAGATCATGCTTGTGATGAGAGGCAAAGGCCCAGACAAAGAGGACTCAAGTGTGGCTCTAGAAGTTTGATTCTGGTAGGACTAAAAACATTATTGAATTTTAATTTTGCCCATAATTTAGCCTTTAGAGGAGGCTAAAAATATAGCATTCTATAAGGTTATATTTAAATCAAATTTAGACTTTTTCCTGTTGTTTTTCAAGAAGAAAATTTGTGAACTGCTTTGTAATGGTTTATCTCATGATGATTTAATTAAAAATACAATAAAAAGATTAAAAAATAAAAAGAAAAAATTGCTCCATATTTTGCCCCCATCTTTTCTAATGTTGAAATTAAAGCTAGGTACAACGGCTGTTTTAACCTTACTTGTCTTTGAGGTTCTTTTCATTTTTTTCAATATCAGATAAATATTTTTTTTTGCATCTTTTAGTTTTCTGACATTTTTACTGTGTAGTGCTGAGGATTTAAACCAGTAATTCACACACATGCAAGGCACATGCTTTACAACCAAGCCACATCCCTGGCTGTTCACATTTTCTTCTGTTTTATCCTTTTTGATGTTAAATTTGCTAGCAAAATTTCCATTAAGCAGTTGCAATGTTCAGAGGTGAGCTTTGCTTTATTTTTTTTTCGGCTGGTGGAGTGGCGGGTATACCTGGTGGTACTCGGGTCGCTCTTGCCTCTGCACTCAGGAATGACTCCTGGCAGCCTCAAGGGCCTTATGGAGTCCAGGGATTAAACCCAGGCCAGCTTCATGCAAGGCAAGTGCCAGACTGGTTGTACTATTCCTCCAAGACCAAATGGTTACATTTTTTTAAAGCTAGCACTTTTCTCCCCATGAGACTCCCTCTCTGTTCATTCTTTAAAAGGGCATTTGCATTTGATTCCTTGACTTCCAGTGTCTCATCATGTTAAGGTGTTAGATCCCAGCACTCTGGTGGGATCAGAGCTTTGTGTCTCTCAGCCCTCTGCTACCTCTAGCATCTCTGTTGAATATTCAGACCTGGAGCTGTTGCTCAACAGAAACTCACACTGGCCACTGTGTAGCTCAACTCTGAGCCAGACTCCTTAGGGATCTCCACTTGGTCATCAGCTCCAAAGGTTTTCACTACTTCCACTATCTCAGAGAATGATGGCTCCCTCTTGCTTACTGGAACTGCAGTGCTCTCTCTGATGGGAAAGTTTCTAGAAAAAGAGTAGGGGTGAGTATGAAAATCTGCTTATTTCTTCTGACAACAACTAAGAAAGTTGAGTCTCCTGTCTCATGTTAGGCTGGAGGGTTGAGTGGGTTGTTATGGCATTTGTGGTTCTCACTATCTAGCTCCTCACTCTTCTGTCTGGTTCTAAGACTCTTTTCTAATGTGATATTTATTGAGCATTTCCTATGTTCAAGACACGATGATACATGTAATGCATTAATTTTTCTTACTTTCTCATCAGTCCCTTGAGTGGATTCATTCATATAACCCCCATATAATGTACAGGATGGGAAGTCGAGAGGGTAACAAAACAGTGGTCACAGTTGAGTACTGCACCGTTGACACCTGGACTCAGGACTGTTTGGTCTTATTGTGTGTTCTTTTTACCCATTGGACTGCCCTGTTTCTAAACATGTTACTCAGCGAAACCTTCATCCAGACTGGCAATTTTAGCTAATAATGCACAGAAACAGATCACTGGAAACTGGTTTTCTCTGCTTTTGATTGCCTATCTTTCTGCCAATGAACAGGGTAGCACCGATTTTCATCTTTATCTAATAGACTATTCCTCTACCTCTGTGCTCCCCAGATACTTTGTCCTTTCCCCACTATGGCAGCCTTTGACCAGTCTTCCCTAATCAAAAGGGCAGTTTTAAATTATTTTTTCCATTTCATCTTTTATAAAATAATAATTAATATTTTATTATACCACCGTGAGATATACAATTACAAAGATGTTCATGATTGAGTTTCGGTCATACGCTGTCCAGCACTCCATCCTCCACCAGTGCCAATTCCACCACTAATGTCCCGATTCTCTCCCCACTCCCTAGCCTGCCTCTATGGTAAGTTTTTGTCTCTTTTCTCTTTCTCTCTCTTCTCTCTCTCTTTCTCTCTCTTCCTATTTTACATATTATAGATTGCAATACATACATTTAGAGGTTATCATGTATATCTTTTTGCCTATTCAATGCTCAGTTCTTATTGGTATTATCATTTCGACAATTATTAGACAACTGTTCCTTCTCTGTCTTACCTAACCTCTGACTCCATGTATTTGTGGTATAC
>JAJIBD010023186.1:0-16918 GCA_021461705.1 Cryptotis parvus | reverse complement strand
CTTTCCTTGCCAGTTTCTGTTCGCCATTTCCTTTTCCTCCTACTTTTGATTGGGGTTGTTTTGTTTTCTTCTCTTTGTAAAGTTCTCTACCAGTGCCTACAAGTATCCTGGATATTAACCCCTTACTCAGATGAGTATTGGGTGAATATTCTTTCCCATTCTGTGGACTCTTTTGTATCTTAGTCACTGTTTCTTTGGAGGCAGCAGCTTCTTTAGTTTCATGTAGTCCCTATTATATTATCTTTCTTCTAGTTGCTTTGTTAGTGATGTTTCTGCATCTTGAAGATGCCTTAGCTTCAATGTCATGGAGGGTTTTTCCCCTATATTTTCTCCAATGTACTTTATGGATTCAAGTCTAGCTATTGAGATCTTTAACTAATTTTTGGATTCGATTTTTAAAGGGCTTGAAAAGTTAGACACAGGTCCAAATTCATTTTTTACACACTGCCCAGTTTTCCCAACACTACTTATTGAAGAGGCTTTCCTTACCCATTTAGGACCGCTGCACCCTTTTTATCAAAAGATTAAACATCATGTGTTTGAGGTTGGGGTGTCAGGATACTCAATTATATTCCATAGGGTCCACTTGGTCTGTTTTTATTCCAATTACCATGCTGTTTTAATTACTACTGCCTTTATAGCACAGTTTGAAGTTGGGTAAGGGTGGATGCCTCCCATCTTCTTTCCCGAGATTGCTTTAGCTGTATCCTTGGGCTTTATCGTTCCACTAAATTCTCAGGATTGTTTGGTCACCCCTTTGTACAGTATCGTCATGGGGTATCCTCTTATGGACTGCATTGAATTCAGTATAGAGCTCTAGGAGTATTACCCATTTTGGTGACAATGCTTGATTCTCCCCCATCCATGAGCAGGGAATGTGTTCCATTTCCCTTGTGTCTCCTTTTATCTCTCTTTGGAGCAGTGAGTCCTGTAGTTTTCTTTGTGCAGGTCCTTTGGCCATCACTTGGGTAAAAGTTGGATTCCTTAGCCATTTTTTTGATTTTTCTTGTGGCACAACCTGTGAATGGAATTGTTTCCTCTTACTCATCCCCTTTCTCTCTCTTTCGCTATTTTGTATATAGGAAGCTACCCCACTTTTAGGTACGCGGTTGATTTTTGTATCCTTCGCCACTCTACTATACGCGCCTATGTTTCAGGAGTTTTGGCAGAGAGCTTGAGGGTCTCTTAGGGTGGCTACCATCATGTCATCTGCAAATAATGATAGCTTTTGATTCTCTTCTCTCTCTTTCCCTTTGCCTATCTTGGATCTGCCTTTGATGTCCTTTTTCTTCTTTCCTCTTGATTGCTATCGCAAGTACTCTCCCAGTACTATATTGAATAAAAAGAGGGGTGGGAGTGGGCAACCTTGTCTTCGGTCCCTTGATCTCAGGGAGGGCCTTCTCAACTTTTCCCCCCCATTGGAGAATGATGCTCGGCTGTGGGCTTCTTTTGGTAGGATGAAGCTGTAACTATCTTGAGAAAAAGTCCCCTTCGCCATTCCCCCATTTTTCTGGAGGGTTGCTTTAAATCCATGAACGGTAAAAGGATCTTGTCAAATGCTTTCTTGCGCTATTGATAGGATCATGTAAGGTTTTTATTTTTTCTCTTATTGATATGGGATGTATTATGTTGATTGGACTATTTATGTGGAACCTGATTCTCCTACCCTGGATGTTTCCTACTTGTTGGTCATTGATGCATAATCTTCTTCTGATGAGCCCTTTGATTCTGTTGGCTAGTATTTTAGCTTCGAAGATCTTGAAGTAATCCGTCTTCATCAGGGCTAGCTGGTCTTGTAGTTTCTTTCTTTCTTGGTGGGTTATCTCCTCCCCTTGCTTAGGTATTGGGGGTGGATATGGTGCCTCAGTGGAAGCCGCTCTTGGGGGAGCGGTTTCTAAGTTTCTCCTCTTTCTATTTCCTGGAAGAGCTTGAACAGCACTCAGGTAGCGGTCCCTCCCAAAGGCTTCAAGGTAGCCCACCAGTAACGGGTCTGGGACCTGGGTTTTAAGGTTTAAGTTTTTAATTTCTTTTTCGTTTCTAGCTTCCCTCACCGGTGATAGGCTTATTCAGGTATTGGAGGTCTTCGGTTTCAGCCTGGGAGGTTATAGATCCCCAGGAATTGATCCATTTCTTCTAGATTCTCATGTTTCAGCTGCATACAGGCTCTCAAAGTAATCTCTTGATTGATCTTTTTTTGGATTTCTGTGGTTATTTCGTTCAGATGCTGTACCCTTTTGTTTCTGATTCTGTTTATTTGCCCTCTTTCCTGTCCTACAAGCTCCGAAGCAAAACATATGAAAAATGCTCATCATCACTAATCATCAGAGAGATGCAAATCAAAATGCAATAAATGTAGATACCACTTCACACCACACAGAGACTGGTCATATGTCCAAAAGAACAAGAAACAACAAGTAAGGCTAGTGTGGGGGGGGAGAAAAGGGGACACTTCTCATCCATTGTTGGTGGGAATGCTGGGCTGGTACAGCCTCTTCTTTGAGAACAATATGGACATTCCTCCAAAAGACTAAAATTCGACTCCCATTTGACCTTCAGCCATACCACTCCTGGAATCTACTTGGGAAAACCAAAAATTACGCAGAGGAAACACTATTCCTTACCTTTTATGTCTATAGCACATTATTCACAATAGCCAGAATCTGAAGCAAATCTCGATGTCAAAAATCGATGATTGATAAAAGCTGTTGGTACATTTACACAATGGAACACTACGCAGCTGTAGCAAAAAATGTAGTTATAAATTTTGCTCTACAAATGGATTTGGGACATGGAGAAGATTATGTTGAGCTTAAAATTAGCCAGAAGGAGAGAGATGCCAGTTACAGAATGATCGTGCATTTATCTGCCCAACACAAATATATATAGTACATATTATATACTCTGAATATCCAAGGTCAAGTGCAAACAATGATACACTCAGTAGGTCCCAGCACGCTATGGAAATTATCACAAAAGGTCGGAGCTTCAGGAGGCTAGGATGACAGAAAATGGAAACAGTGTGCTGTAACACTCAGGGAGGGTACTTTAATGCCAACCTAGAACTGAGCATTAAATAGAGGCAAAAGGATACATGACAATCTTTAAATGAAGAGTTCTGTAATCCATAGTCTGGAGAGGAAGGAAAAAGAGAAAGATAGAGAAATGGAAAGAAATAGTTGAAACCTGCTATGGAGGGGAGGGCTGGGGAGGGGAGGGAACCGGTACGCTTGGTGGTGGGAGATGGGCACTCGGTGGTGGGATGGTTGCTGCTACACTGGACGTGACTCCCAAACCTGAAATATGAACTTTTTAATTGTATATCTTTGTAATTAAAATAAAAATTAAAAAATAAATAATTCATAACAAAAAAAAAAAAAAAGAATACTGAAAGCAAAGAGGTTATTTAAGGAAGGAGGTATCACATAAAGGAGCATCCCTGAGATTTACAGCAAGATTTCAGATGAAACACCAAGGTCGAAAACAATATGAGCTATTGTAAAGAGCACCCAATGAACTGCAAGCCTCACCACACTTTTTCCAGCTGACTTTACGCCAGATGTGAAGAAAAGATACACAAACCCTATGAATAAACAAATAACTCAGGAAATTCACAGATTTTCAAACCAACTTTAAAAGGCGGATTGAAGGTGTCTATTGTAAAAAATAAGATAATCCCAAAAAACCACATCGAAGCTTAAACAGAAAGATGGTACAAAATCCAATGACACATTATTCCTCTCAATGTGTTAATCGTCTAAATGCACCACCAAGGAGACACAGGGAAAATGAATCCAAACATTCTGCTGACTACAAGAAACACATCTAGAATTAATCAAAAGCAAAACACAGACTCAAAGTCAAAGGCACAAAGACCACTCCTCCACGCAACAACTCCTGCGGCGGTGTGGCTTCTACTTCTCAAATATCTGACCAACAGAGACTTCAGGACTGAAAAAAGTTGAAGGGGACAATGAAGGCCATTTCTTTACTCACTATGGGATGTATACCATGAAGAAATCACACTACTAAACATATGCGCCCCAAAGAGGCCAGCAAAATACTTAAAACGCTCATTAATAGACCTCAAAGAAGACAATTAACAGCAGCACAATAACAGTCGGAGACTTCCAACACTGCCTTTTCTCGACTACGGATAGATCGACCGAGGACTGAAAACTCACCAGGGGAAATACTGTAGACCTTAGGGGAAGAAATGGAAGAAAGAGAGCTGGTTGATATATACAGGGCTTTTTCATCCCAAAAAAAGCTGAATACACATTTTTTCCCCAGTGCACATGGAACATTCTCCAAGACAGACCATATACTGAGCCACAAAGCATACCAAAACATAAAAAAAGATATAAATTGTGTCAACTATCTTCTTCAGGATAATGATGCAATTCCTGAAAATAGTAGTTAACCATACACAGATGCAGTGGAGTCAAACCAAACACCTGGAAACCGAACAGCTCACTCGCTGAAATCAAACAAATGGGTCTTCATAGAAGAAATCAAACAGGAAATCCAAAGATTCTAGAAAACAAATGACAATGAAGATACCAACTATCAGAATCTCTTAGGACACAGCAAAAGCTGTGTTAAGAGGAAAGTTCATAGCTCTGTAAATTATAAGGAAAGAAAAGGGCCTACATAAATAACCTGACTCCCACAGCTGAAAATATTAGAAAAATGACCAACAAAAGAAGCCCAAACCCAGGCAGAAGAAGTAAATAATAAAACTGTAGGTAGAAAATCACCGAGCTGTAAACAAACAATCTGAAAGATTTAATGAAACCAAAGAGCTTTCGGTTTTTTGAAAATTGGTATACAAGAACAAGCAGGCAAGACTTAAGGACAGGAAAGAGAGAGCCCCAAATAAACAGAATCAGAAAATGAAAAATGGTGACATCACAACTAGAAGACATAGAAATCCAAAAGATCATCAGAGATTACTTGTGAGAACCCATATGCGACGCAAAACATGAGAACCTAGAAGAAATGGATAAATTCGAAGTCCTATAACCTCCCAAGATTAAACAAGAAGACCTCCAATACCTGAATAAGCCTATCACCATCGAGGAAATTGGAACAGTACTAAAAAGTCTGCCCAAACCCACAAAAGCCCAGGTCCCAGATGGTTTCACTAGCAAATTCTACCAAACCTTTAAGGGAGGACCTACTGCCTGTCCTGGTCTTGTTCAAGAACTCTTCCAGGAAATAGAGAGGAAAAGAAACACTCCCAAACAGCTTCTACAAGGCACATACACCCTGATATCCAAAGCAGGGAGAGACAATTACAAAGAAGGAAAAATTACAGACCAATTCCTTGATGAACACAGAGTGCTAAGATCTTCAATAAAATACTAGCAAACAGAATCCAAAGACTCATCAAAGAGATCCTACATCATGACCAAGGAGGATTCATCCCAGAAATGCAGGATGGTTCAACATTTGCTAAAATCAATCAACATAATACATCATATCAATAGGAGAAAAATAAAAACCATATGATCCTATCAATAGATGCAGTAAAAAGCATTGACAAGATCCACAACCCATTCATGATTAAAAACCCTCCAGAAAATGGGGGAATTGGAAGGAAGCTTCCTCAAGATAGTCAAAGCTCATCTACCAAAAAGCTGCCACAGAGTATCATTCTCAATGGTGGAAAAGTGAAAGCCTTCCTCTTCAAGATCAGAACATGACAAGGTTGCCCTCTCTCACCTCTTTTACATTAATATAGTACTGGAGAGTACTCGTCATAGCAATCAGAGAAAAAAAGGACATTAAGGGCATCCAGAGAGGGCAAAGGAAAGAAATCAAACTATCATTATTTTCAAAGATGACATGATATTGTAGAGAGAACCCTAAACTATCAATCCAAAAAACTCTTAGGAAACAATAGATATGTATATTAGAGTGGCAGGGTACAAAATCAATACCCAAAAGTTGGTGGCTTTCCTATACACAAATAACGAAAAGAGAAAAAAGGGATATTGCAGACATATTACATTCTGAGTGGCCACAACAGAAAATCAAATACCTAGGAATCCGGGTTAACCATTGTGTAAAGGACCTCATACAAAGAGAGAACTACAACTCAAATGCTTCTAGAAATAGTAAGAGGACATGAGAAATGGAAACACATTCCCTGCTCTGGATGGGGAGGACTAACATTGTCAAGATGGTGTACTCCCTAGAGCTTTGTACATAGATTCACGCGGGTTCCATATAAGGATTCCCATGACATTCTTTAAAAGGGAAAATGAGCTAAACTTTACTCCTGTGAAATTCATATGGGAATAACAGGCTTCCCCAAGATATTAGCTAAAGCAATCTTCGGGAAAAAAGAAGATGGGAGGCATCGCTTTTCAACACTCCCCAACCCCCTCAGACTGTACTTACAAAGCAGCAGTAATAAAAACAGCGTGGTACTGGGCAAAAATCAGACCTGTGGGACTTTATGGAATAGAATTTGAGTATCCTGACACCCACCCTCAAAGACATGATCAGTAATCTTTGGAAAGGTGCAAAGAGTCCAAACTGGAGTAAGGAAGCCCTCTTCAACAAGGGTGCTGGGGAAACTGGACAGCTGCATGTAAAAAAAATGGATTTGGACCTAAGTCTAACACCTTGCACAAAAATTAGATCAAAATGGATTAAAGATCTCAATATATGAATCCATAAAAGTACACTGAAGAAAACATAGGGAAAAATCCCTCCACGACATTGAAGCTTAAAGGCATTTTCAAAGGTGAAACACCATTAACAAAGCAACTAGAAGAAAAGATAAATATACGGGACTACATGAAACTAAAGAGCTTCTGCACCTCGAAAGAAACAGTGACCAAGACAGAAAGACAGTCCACAGAATGGGAAAGAATATTCACCCAATACCCATCTGATAAGGGGTTAATATCCAGGATATATCAGACTTGTAGAACTTTACCAGAAGAAACAAACAACCCCATAAAAAAATGGGAGAAGAGATGATCAGAAACTTCCAATAAGTAAGAAATTCGAATGGCCAATAGGCATAAAAAAAAGTGTCAATATCACTAATCATCAGAGAGATGCAATCAAAAACAACAATGAGATATCACCTCACCCCACAGAGACTGGCCCTATTCAAAAAGGGTAAAAGCAACTAGTGCTGGCGTGGATGCGGGGAAAGGGGACTCTCATACATTGTTGGTGGGAATGCCACTTGTACAACCTCTCTGGAAAAGAAGATGGACATTCCTCCAAAGACTAGAAATTGAGACTTCCTTTTGACCCAGCCATACTCCTGGGAATATACCCTGGGAAGCCAAAACACATAGCGGAGACACAATCCGCACCTTTATTTCATTGCAGCACTTATTCACATTAGCTAGAATCAGGAAACAACTAGTATGCCTGAGAACTGATGACTGGATAAAGAAGCTGTGGGAAGATCTACACAATGGAATACTATGCAGCTGTTAGGAAAATGAGATTTATGAAATTTGCCTATAAATGGATGGACATGGAAAGGCTCATGTTAGTGGGGAAATTAGTCAGAAGGAAAGAGAGCGTGACATGGAATGACAGCATTTATTTGCATGACATAAATATATCAGGTGGTCCCTACCAAAAAGTGGGAATACGCAAACATGAGGGGAGTCAGGAGGTTAGGTAAGACAGAGGAGGGAACATATGTGAATAAATGTCGTAAAGGGCTGATACCAACATAGAACTGAGCTGGGGGGATTAAATACAGACAAAAAAATGCACATGATGGCTTCCAAGTATATGTAGTGCAACCCACAATGTGTAGGAGTAGGTGAAAGGAGAGAGGGAGAGAAAAAAAAGAAAGATAAAGAACCTGCCATTTAGGCAGGCTATGGGGGAGTGGGGAGGGAATTGGGGACAGTGGTGGTGGGAAATGGGCACTGGGTGGAGGGCGTGGTGGGAACACTATTTGAGGCTGGTGAAACCTCCAAACATGAACAACGCTTTTTTTGGTGTAACCCTTATCTCACAAGTGGTATAATAAAATGTTTAATTAAAAAAAAAAAAGTAAAAACAGCCATGGCTTTTATGTAAATCTAAAATCAATGATAAAAATAATAGTAGTAGTTGGCGATAGCTGTGGTGTGTTTTATTAAGACCTGCTTTTATGGTCTTAATAAAATTAAAAAATTGTACCTGAATAGTTAATTCAAAAACGGATTTAAAGTCTCTTACCAGGATTGCAGTCTGTGAGAGGAGGGCAGATGGGAAAGAAGCTGAACTTTAGAAATGGTCAGAGCTTGACTCCAGTTGTCTTTGAGGATGTCCAGACAGATAACACCTTGGCTAAGAATATTACAGTGATAGATTCTTTGTTCGAAAGGTAACCTAGAATAAATAAATAAAGGGTTTTTTAATTATAAATACATATCTTTGTCCGAAAAATATAATTCAAGGGTTACCTTGGTTCTTTTTCCTTGACACCTGCATATTAGAAGAATCAAGAAACAGACCAAAAATTTTAGAACCTGTTTCTCTGGATACACAGGACTAAAACACTAAGAGTAAAAACCATTTAACTACTGTTCCCCTAGACTATTTTTTTCTTGCTGCAAGCCATGGAAATATTTGAAAACAGAAATTAGAAGTCTGACCTGTGAGATTGTTTAAAAAGAAAACAAAAAAAAACTTTAGATGTAAAAAGAAAAAAAACTAGATATAAAAAAATTTCAAAGGATAATTTTGTTGGACTCTGAGACTTGTTTGGGTACACATTTATAAAATTAAAAGGGAGATATAGGAAAACTAAAAAAAAAAAAGAATAGAAAACTATTATTCTACTCTAGGTAACTATAATCTATGCTCCAATACATTCTGGAGGAAAGCTGTGTGTTGAATTTGCAGCATATATATAATGTGTATCTATTTTGTCTAGACTTTTATATACTCAAGTCCTACTATATTTTAAATGTAATGTCTGTGCCTTCACTGTTTCCCCCTAATAGATCCACGAACAATACAATGTATTGGCATAATTATGAATCGCTTTACCTAACAATTTTTACCCCAACCCGGAAGAAAAAGATTTTAAATGTTATAATACTAATAAAAGTGCTTTACAAAGTCTTAAAAGTAATAATATCTAGCTGCTACTTTAACATTATGTTGCCTAAAGCCCTATGTTCCTAGTATTCAAATTCAAAAATGGCTCTACATTATAAAATACCATGACAGATTTTTCCTAAGTGTTGCCACCCAACTAGGACAGTATCTGCCTCACACATCAGTTGGCCATGTAAATTCAGGGTGCCAAGTTTCCGAGACAAATTTTGTCACCATTAACTGTTGATCGGTAGCCATTTTTTAAGGCTAGATGAGTCATTCCGTAAAAAGGGAACTGTCCTTCTTGCAATCTGGCTGTCCGGATAACCTCACCACTTCCACTCTAAAAACAGCTACAAATCTACAAATGTTAAAGAAAGTATACTGACTATGCTTAACTTTGGGACATCTGCATTTGCACAGGGGAATCACCTCTGTTAGCAAATGAGCGATGTGGAGCCAGCAGGGGGTAGGTTTTGAGAAAGAGGAGGTGAGTGAAGGATGGTACTGTTAGTAAATGGTGGAATTTGGATTTGAGGTCCTCAAAGATGTATACCTGGAACTTACATAACGAGCACTACATTTTTACATAAACGAAAAAGGGCAACTGATAGCTAATCTTTCGACAATGGATAAATTGTCAACAGGTCTAGTAGGAAAGATAGCAAAGACATTTTTCAAAGAAAGCTAGGGCTCAGTGGGAGAGAAATATTTCCTCTGAGAATTCTAAATCCCAGGCACACTATATATTATGAAAATTCTCATTAAAAATATCAAAATCTTTATTAGTTAGACAAAATATACACTAGAGTAAAAAGGAATAAAGATCACTATGACAAAATAAAACCTTATAAAGAAAAATTCATTGTACCATACAATGTTATAAATACAAGAGATTTGGCCCATACACATATAATCAAAGAGGAACAATTTTACCCCTAATAACTGATAAGATGAGAGCCTGGTAAAAGCTGTCCTGTGCGTATTCAATATGCCAAAACCAGTAATAATAATGTTTATTTCAGACCCTGAAAGAGCCCTTTAATATGGCAGCATTAAGAAGGATTGATCAAGGAGTGGCGATAAAATCTCAGGGCCAAACTAGGCTGCCAAGGGCTTCATGGCTATGATAGGGACAAGTGGAAAGCGTTGCACTGGTTTGCCCACTTTCCCGAGACAAACTGATGAATAACGGATGTCAAATGATCAAGTGATCAACTGATAAGGTACTCAATAAAAATGAAAATTTTATACTCAATAATTAAATAAAAGAAACATTTTCTTTTCAAGCGTAAGAATATTCAACTAAAATAATTGTGTTACCCAAATCAAGGGAGACTTGCTTTTCAAATATTTGGATCATAAAAAATCCTAATCTACCACTAATGGATCTCCCCCCCATCATATGGTTGGAAAACTAAACACATGCTTTTAAGTAATTCTTGCACCTTATAGCAAAAGTAAGCTTTATTTATAAAGAGCAACAATGAAAATATTGAATGCCAAGTCCCAATTTGTATATGGGTAAAAAAAGCTTGCAAGAGAAAACCCTAGAGTTTTAAATATACATATTTGAAAGATTTAATAATACATATATATATATATTGTAATACATATATATTCTTTTCTAATATGTATGATTAAAAAAACCTTTATGTAGCACAAGATATTTAGAATTTAAAAGTTTCAGGTTCCATAAAAGTAAAAACGTATAGCATGAAATAAAAAAGTTTTACTCCAAATTCTCTTATAAATGTAAGCATCTTAGTCAATTCCCAAGGTTCTTTATAACCATGGAGTAACAGATTACTCCCAATTGCTACTAGAAAAAATGCTTGGTATGATATAATTAGGGGACCGAGACCAGATTCAATTTGCTAAAACTTCAATTTACATTTAAGTATTTAAGTACAAATCTAGATTGAGTAAGGGTCAATTTAGTTCTTTTCTATAGCTTATTACTTAAAAATTAAATTAAATAAACAGTTTTAAGTAGTGATCTTTTTCTTTCATTATGTTTTTTTTGTAAAGTTTACAGTGTCCTTTGGATAACTATTGTCTCAAGTTTCAGAAAAGTACTTCTTTAGATTCTTCTCTTTTATGTTAGTTTATACTAGAGTATGATTGTAGTGGATCATAATCTTGGAGAATTCATTCTCAGTGTACATTATTTTAAGTTTTTCTGTTAGAAACTCAATGTGACGCATTACTAAGTATTTTGCACATTTACTTCTTCCATGGGTCTATAAACGAGTTTTCAATTAGACTGACTCCTTATACAATATAAATGATAAAATCTCCCTTTGGTAGAATGAGTTGCATTCAAATCTTCATAAAATCAGCTTCACGATATAGATTAAATTTCACAACTTTAATGGGAACAAGTTACTATTTGATAAAGAGATGGCCTGTTTTCAGCTCACTCAAGGTTGGTTTTAACAGAATAATTTTCTTCCAGCAACAAGCAAATAACAAAACAAATTTAAGCTCTAGGAGTATGAAATTCATAGCAATACAACTTCAGATTTAAAAGCTCAGCTTTTAGCAGTTTTTAAAAGGTACTAAAGGGAAGAACTATTTATTTGAACTCTGTGGAGCTCCCTCTATTCTTTTTGTCCAAAAACATGTGTCCTAAGCCTTTACAAAGAACTGGCCCAAGTATTAGAATGCATTTAGAATGGTCAGTTCCTTTGCTATTTCCAAATAAATCTAATTTCTTGCTATAAAAAGCTATATAGCTCAAGTGATACAGCAAATGTTTAGCATGGGCAAAGGACTTCAGAAGATTTGAACTCATTTGCCATCTAAAACCAATACCAAAAAAATAATGTAAAGAAATTAGAAAAGGGCTTTAAAAAGGATTTTCCATAACAAATAAATTCATACAAAGATTAAAAGCTGCTTAATCCCAAACAATGGTGAAAAAATAACATAATTTCTCAGTATTTAAACTCTTTATGTAATTATTCCACTGCTTTCACCCAGGCTGGGTATATATATAGTATTATTCATTATTACTGGGGCTCATCAAAATGAGAACATAGGGGGCTAGTAATGTTGAGTAAGCAGTACAGCATCTGCCCTCAAGGTCCTTTTTTGTAGGTTATGAGGCTATGGAGTTTTTGATGCCTGTAGCACCTTACATCCATTGAGTAAATTTTGCCTTTCTTCCCCTCTGTACTAAATAAGATACAAGAAGAATTGCCTTTTGAAACTACTGGAAGCACCATTATGTGGAGCCATGTTGATTCAACACTGGTTATTAATCAGTATCAGATATATTAGATAATTTAATGGATATCCAATAAACCTACATTTCTAAGACAAGTTGATTCATTTGTCCTTTATATCTGCAAAAAATGTCCACATACTTAATAATGATATGAAGCTCAGTATTGAGTATGTATTTCTATATATTCCAAATAAGGCTTATAATAAATGACTGATCATATGATACCTGTTTTAAAGACAGTGACATAAACATAAGGAGAATGTCTTCCTTGACTTTAAGTTTTAAATCACAACAAAGTCAAGGTAGCTCTATCGTATGTAACATATTTACAGATTTTCTAAATGAGCAAAACCAAAATAATAGTTCCTTTATCCTTTTGGGATAAAATAAATTTTGTTTGTAGACACAGGAAGTGGCAGTTATTCCTTAGAACATCAACAATTCAATATACAAGCAACACAAAACAAAGTGTTCATCATAACTAGTTAGAAAAAATATTTTATTTTTTCAAATAAAGGCCACAACAGTGCAGAAGTTGTATTCTTAATACAATCCAAATGAAACAATGACTAATTTTATTACTGGGATACAGTAAATTAACAGCAATTACAGAGCTGGCTGAATTTGCCCAATTTCTTGGTGAGTGCTACATAATACAATAAAAGAGACATGTTTCTTTAAAAAATGGCAGTGTTCATAAACACGGCGCGTGCTCCCAAACTGCATAAGTTTCAAAGAGGGTATTTTACTTTAGTATAAAAAAATGTTAAAATATATCATCTCATTTTATAGGAGGATAATCAAATAAAATTAAGTTATTAAAAATACTCCTTAAGAATTATGCAGTATTTATGTGCCAGGTAATTAGCTCTAAATGATTTTCACAATGTAATTTAATACTAAAAATAGCTATTATTTGAAATAGATAAGATTGTTACCCCATCTTATGGATGAAGAAACAGACACAATATTCAGGAAAGTATCTAACAAGCTACATATAAAATAATTTTTAACTGAGATAAAACCTATAAGGAGAAACCCAGAAAATAAATGAAACAAATCAAAACAAACTTCACCTACATATATCTCCAACATTGGAAAAATAAGAGAGAAGAAAGGGGGAATAAAGATACTTTGCATATGGATCTCAAGGAATTAACCATGGACAGATGGCCTATGAAGACTTAATGGCTTTTCAAATTACAGATCATGATATCCAAAAGAGCAAGAACAAATGCTGGTGTGATGTGGGGAGCAAAGAATTCTCATCCATTGTTGTGGAACGTCGACTGAATGCAGTCTTTTTTAAAACTATTTTATCATACCACCATGAGATAATTATAAAGATGTTCTATATTTTGTCTATATTTGGGTTTTGGTCATAGCAGTGTTCCAGCACCCATTACCCATCAATTAGTGCTCATTTCCCACTTAACACCCTGATTCCTCCTTCCCCCTAGCCTGCCTTGGCAGGTTCTTTATTTCTTTTTCTTTCTTTCTCTTTCTCGCTTCTCTTTCTCTTTTCTTCCCTCCTTCCACATTGTATCATAATGCACAAATTAAGAGGTTGTCACATGTATTTTTTGCCTATATTTAATGTCCAGCTTTGCCGGTATTTGCATTCGACAATTATACATGCTGTTCCATCTAGTCTTACCTAGCCTCTGACTCCTATACGCTGTGATACTTCCACCTTGACAAGACCTCCTGACCTGGCCTCACCTGACCTGGATGCCATTGGTTAAAGCAATACAGAGAAAGGAACAGGTAATTAATAATTATTAAATGATAATGCCAGTAGTAGAACTGGAGGCTGAAAGTAGGCAAAAGGATATATATGAAAACTCTAATCCAGATAAAATATAAGCCACAGTAGATAAAAAGTAGAGAGAGAGAGAGAGAGAGAAAGAGAGAGAGAGAGAGAGGAAGCAGAGTTGCAGAGAGAGAAAAATAAAATTGCCTGCCATGCAGGGGCTGCGTGGCGGAGAAATTTTGGACATTGTTCTCAGCGGGAGTGGAAATGGGCACGGGTGGAGGGATAAGTGCTGAATACTTTCTATGACTGAAACGCAAATATGAACACTTTGTAACCGTATTACTGTGAGTGGTATAATTAATAAAAATAAAAATATGGGATAATTTTTAATTTTTTCATTTATCTTATTAACTTGATACTTGCTCACTTGACATCCTGTTATTCACTCCATTTGCTCGAGTGGGCAAATTCACAGTAACATTTCCATTTGACCTCTATCATGCCAGTGTAGCTCAATCAGCATCTGGTTGTTTCAGGAATATAAAGAGCCTCCTCAAACTGTTCTGCTCAGGGTCTTGACAAAGAAGTCTGACCATCTTGTAGGTGGGTGGCCACATGATCTTTTGATATCCCATGGGATCCAGTCAACGGTTGTGGTCCAGTAGTCATCTCCAAATCACATTATATGTCCAGCCCATCTGATTTTCGATGGTTTCCCATAAACGCACAACGCCCTGACTTGGAACAGTGACTTAGGCCAGAACGAATTCCTGCTCAACTTGAGTGAGGCGCGATATTCCAAGCATAGCCTCTTTGGATTCCTCTCTGGGAGACCGGGGTCAGTATTCTCTACTCTGCTTGTGCAGGGCCCAGGTATTCGAGTGCATTTGTTAATGCAGAGAGAACGGTGGAGCCAAGAGATGTGCCCGAGCCAGAGGTTCTTTGTCCTTTTAGCTATTTCTTCGATGTTTTAAAGGCATTCCATGCTGATCTCTTCCTCCTGTGCAGCTCAGGTTTTGTAGTTCAGTCCATCATGCTGACTCGACCTAGGTACACATAACTGCTGCAATCAGAGATGTTTGTTCCATTGAGCAGCTGGGGCCTCTGGAACTAGTTCATTTTTCATGAGCATAGTTTGGTTGAGATTCAGCTGTAGACCTATTCTCTCCCCACATTCTTGGTCAAAGTCAGCCAGCATTTTTGCTGCTTGGCTAATGCTCAGTGTTGCTGGGAACGGCGTCATCAGCTTAAGCGGAGGGGTAATTCGTCGTGACAGTCTATATTCACGCCCATTCCTTCCCATTCTAATTGTCGTATGATGTTCTCGAGGGTGGTGCGAAGAGTTTTGGTATAAATGGTATCACCCTGCTGAACCCTCTTTGTACATCGATGATCACTTCCTTGTAGAATGGTGAGATCCTGGTGGTGAATCCGCAATACAGCTCACAAAGGATCTTTGATGTATTAAGCCAGGAACGCCCTGTTTAAAAGGAGTCTACCGACGCTTCAGTCTCCACTATTAAAAAAAGGGTTGAATCAATGAACATGAGACAGACAGCATCATGAACTCCCTACAAACCTCAATGAGCTTGGTTACCGTGTGGTGGAGATATGGAAGATTGTGCTAAATCCTTTTCGAAGCCAGCTTGCTCGCATGGTTGTCCCTTCATATAATGTTCTTGCTAATCCTGTCTGTGATGACTCGGCGCGGAACAGCTTGTGGATGACAGAAACAAGGCAGATGGGGTGATAGTTGCCAATGTTGTATCACTGTCTTCCTTCTTGAACAGTAGAACTGTCCCAAGGGTTTTCCATTGGGAGGGCACCTGTATCCAGACAGGTAGCGGAAGAGCTGAGCCAGTGTATTGATGCGCACTCGACGGCAGATTTTTCAGGTGTTCTGGTCTGACTTCGTGTCGTCCTGGTGCTGTTCCTTCTTTACCACTCTAAATGGCAATGTCGGATTTCAGAAGGGACAATGTTGGGAATGACATATCCATCCTGAGGAATTTGGTAAGTGTGGGCAGGTGGAAGTGGCTATCAAAGAGATCTGAGTAGAAGTCATGGATAATTTTCTCCATTGCCTTCTGAAGATGTGATAGGATCCATCAGGGCGTCGGAGGGCAGTCATCTTGGTCTATAGTTGGTGAAGGACAGGCAGGCATTGCAAATGCGCTTCCCGGTTTCTGCTGCATGGCTCCAGCTTTTGCTCTTCTCATTTGAGGTTTTCTCTCTTTATCGCCTCTGGGTACCGCTTGTGTTTTAGACATTAGCATCTGGTCTTTCTAAGGCTTGCGCCTCTTGCCAATGCTGGTGAATAAGTTCGAGAGTTTTTGAAGACAGACGTCCTTTGTGGCTTTTTCTCTCTTCTTGGCATTCTTTGCACAATCATGGGAGGTGCTGAACCAGTCGGTTGTATTCTTTCATCGATGCTCGTCAATGATGGTATATAAGTTCCATGTTGCCGCAATGGTGCCAAAGAGTTCCCAGTTGGTGGTCGCTCTGGGAGTTCTCTTCTCTTTAAACTTTGCATCCTTTTTCTCCATTAAGTGTGAAGTAGAATTTTGCACCAAGGAGACGGTGGTCCGATCCTGTTTGGAATTTTGGGACGACAGTGGTTATCAGTCAGGCAAAACTGTCAACTGAAGATGATGTGGTCAATTTCATTGTGAAACTGTCCACCAGGAGATTCCCATGTCCAACGCTTCGCTTCAGCCTTCTGGAACTGAGAGAGTTCTGCATGAATGGTCTTGTGGACATGATGCACTCAGATAGTTCTCACCCTAGAATTGTTCCATTTTAGCAATAGGTCCCGGCGTGGACCTTCTCGGTCCTATCTCGGCATTAAAAACACC